>OZ017789.1:2029642-2219642 GCA_963969325.1 Lycopodina hypogea
CTTTCTCCTCCTCATCTATTCCCCCCCCCCCCTCCTACCCCTTCCAAACCCACCCCCACACTCAGGGCAAGATGGCACTCGCCCACCAGTGCTGCGGCCACCCAAGACCAGCAGCCATCCCCCAACCTCCCTGCCACCCTTCCCATCGACTGGCCGACCACCCCACTCCAACCACATGGCAGGCCAGGATTTTCAGGCAGTGGGACCCGACACCAAACAGGTCCCAGGCCACAGTTGCTCAGCTGACCACCACCACTACCCCTCCTCCAACCCCCACCCACATATTTTAGTGTTTGGGGGAGGGGGGGGTGAGGAAATATTTAGTCATGACCACGCCCACATTAAAACACGCCCTCTATTAGGATTAGTGTTGGTTCATTGCTACTTCAAAAATGATTTTCCAGACAACTTGTGTGGTTTGGTGGATTGCACTAAGTTGCTCACAAGCCACACTCTGCCCCACTAGCTTCCAGCTTGCAAATACTGGACATTTCACTAGACACTAGAGGGTATGCCCAGTGTGGCCCGTGCTAATGTCAACATGAAACATGAATAAAGCCACTTGAAACACCATTTCTGGACCTTGTGGCTAAATTGAAATAACAGCACCTCATAAGTAAGCATGCAACCAGGTGGCCCGTTTATTATTTAGAAAAGCCAGGATGCTGAGAGGTTGATTTCCAACGTTGCCCATTGATTATTCTATTAGAAAGGTCAGAATGTTTGGAGACATGGTGTAATGCTGAACAATCAGATTAATGTGTACTTTGGAATGAAATGAACAAAGTTAGCTATTCCCTTACATGACCAGAACAATGGATGCACCTCTTGGATCTAATTGTTGCACTGATTATAACTCACTTATCATACCTTACCGACTGGTGAAAATTCTCTTCGGTCATTATTTTTTGTGTTATTGGATTGCATAGTAATAATGGGAATATGTTATCTTAATAACGCGACCTGTTCCATAAGATAGGCAGAGCTGTGGATGGAACTGTTTCAGTTTGTAATTAGTGTTGTTTTAAATACTAGTGGACACCTCCCTTGATTTGTATATATATATATATATATATACTAGCAGACGTCCCCTTTGGTGTGTATATATATACTAGCAGACGTCCCCTTGGTGTGTGTATATATATATACTAGCAGACGTCCCCTTGGTGTGTGTGTATATATATATACTAGCAGACGTCCCCCTTGGTGTGTGTATATATATACTAACAGACATCCCCCTTGGTGTGTATATATGTATATACAAGCAGACGTCCCCCTTGGTGTGTATATATATATATATATACTAGCAGACGTCCCCCTTAGTGTGTGTGTATATACTAGCAGACGTCCCCCTAGGTGTGTATATATATACTAGCAGACGTCCCCCTTGGTGTATATATATATATATATATATATACTAGCGGACGTCCCCCTTGGTGTGTATATATATATATATATATATATATATACTAGCAGACGTCCCCCTTGGTGTGTGTGTATGCCCTTGGTGTGTATATATATACTAGCAGATGTCCCCCTTGGTGTGTGTGCATATATTAACAGACGTCCCCCTTGGTGTATATCTTGTATCTCCTATATATATATAAAAGGAAATGTCTGTCTGTCTGTCTGTCTGTCTGTCTGTCTGTCTGTCTGTCTGTCTGTCTGTCTGTCTGTCTGTCTGTCTGTCTGTCTGTCTGTCTGTCTGTCTGTCTGTCTGTCTGTCTGTCCATATGTTTGTAACATCATTCCTGCCAAACCTGTGGATGGATTTCTCTGAAACTTGGCATTATGATAGGTTTTGACCCAACTTAAACATGGGCTAAAAATTTCGGAAAATGGTTACCATGGTAATGAGAATTAGCCAAGTATGGTATTTTACAAGAAAATCCATTGGAGCCACATATCTAAAACTTTGTATGTATATACAACTTCACTCTGGGAGTAACATGGGCTGGGTCCCACCTGGCCACACCTCTTTCTTTTCCTGTGTAAGGCTATTAATGCCAAAAATGGTATTTCAGCAAAAACACTTGAACCTAAAGAGTTAGACCAATGAACACACATATATTTAGAATCAATACAGTCTGAGGAATGTTTTAAGTACATTTATATAACTACACCCAATTCTGTTTTCATGCCAGGGCCAAAAGAGGCCAAAAATGGTACATTGGCCAAACAAACCCTTGGAGCAGCAGAGTTAAAACATGGTATGCATACACAACTTGACTTTGGGAGTCACATGGTGGGATCCCTCCTGGCTACACCTCTTCCCATTGATGTGTAAAAAAAAAATCCGAATAATGCTTGGACCAAAGGAATTGGATCAACAAACACACTTTAATATATATATTTTGATTTGCATATATGTTTGTGTCCAGGCATCACGGCTAAACACTTAAACCAAAAAGGCTGAAATTCGGTATATACCCTCCTATGTGGTCATGGTAATGGGTGCAGTTTGGTCATAGCCACACCCACAGGAAGTTTTTTTTTTCTTTTAAAAAGTTAATCAGAGACCAATCAGGCAACAAAATTTGGCATGTGGTCTCCAAGTACCAAGGAAAGCATTATTAACCAAGTATGGGTGTGGTCTGGCCATAGCCACAGCCACTGGAAGTTGTTTTGGCAAATCAAAGCTAATAAAATGACCAACCAGAAAAAAATTTGGAATGAGACTTCCAAGAAACTGAGTGAGCAATACTGATCACATGTGTGTGTCACTGGGTGTAGTTTGGTCCAGGCCACACCCATAAGACAACATTATGCCAGCCAAATACTCATTTATGGACAAATTATGCTAAAATTTGGCATACCAAGTCCAAGTAATTGGGTGAGCATTATTAACTACATGTGGGTGTGGTAATGTGTGTTGTTTGGTATTAGCCACACACACTGGAAGTTGTTTTGGCTACCCAAAGCAAATTAAGGGTCAATCAGGCCAAAATTTGAGTGGTTTCTATAACGTGTATGTTGACATTGGCCGGGCAATGCCGAGTATATGCTGCTAATATATATATATATATATATATGCTAAGTTCCAGGGGGGGTTTTAGATAAATTGCTAAGTGAGGGAGAAGTAGAGATAGCCGTCTGTGCGGGGAGGGGGAGGGGGCATACATGTGTTGGTGTATGTGCATGTAAATGTTTTCACTATGATAGTGCAAACAACTACAACATGCAGTCCTAGACAGTTTTGTGGTTCAAGTTATAGTTCTTGTGCTAGAGTTCTTGATTATCTGCTGGATAAAGTTTGTGGTTAGTTTGTGGTTGTGCTATAGTTCTAGCAAATGCTTGCATGGCCTGTCAGACCATACGAATCAGTGCTTCAGCAGCTTAGTGAGTCAGTTCAGGAGAGTTTGAGGAGGTGGACCTTTGACATTACTTTACTAGTACAAGCACTTCAAAGCAATCTTCTGTGCCTACTACTAGTAACAGCAGCAACAGTGAAGATGGTGAGCAGTTGTCTTCTGATAGTGTCCTCTTAGAGCAGCCACCAAAAAAAAAAGCCTTTCCATCTCAGCTAACTACAGAGAGAAGTCGAAGTACAGAACTAAGTCGGGCGGCAGCAAAAGTGCAAGAAGTAGAAAAAGATTTTCCTTGGCTGGAATATGGTGAGAATTACCAAGGAGCATTCTGCAAAATTTGTTGTAAGAGGGATCCACATTCTTCTCAGAAGACAGGTGGAGTGTGGATCACTAAGCCCTTCAAGAATTAGAAAATAAGTAGTAGAGGAGATGCATGCCCATGCCAAGAGTGATGCTCACATTCAGTATTCTGAAGCTGAAGTGCTAGCAGCCAAAACTGATCTATTTCACAGCAACTGCGGAGTGTCACAGAAGAGCAGTGGATAGAAAAACAGGAAGGGTAGTAAGGCACTTCTGCAATGTACTCACTTCCTTGCACGTAATCATATTCCCCACGCCACAAATTTTGCTGCTCTTGTTGATTTAACTGTAACCTGTGGGGAAGATCTCAAGCAATTTACTGAAAAATGTGCCAGAAATGCCACCTACACCTCTACAGACTCCATTTCTGATATTCTGGAGGGAGTGGGATTGTGGGTGGAGGATGTGATCAGAGTAACCCTTCTGTCTGGAGCAACTTGATGTTCTCCAGGGATCCGTGCTCTGACCTGACACCTAGCTTTAGTCTGAACCTCACTGTGCCGACTATTACTGAACAAAAATCAAATAAGCACCTTAGTTGTCTACCCTCTGACAAAACAGATTGTTATATTCGAAAATATGCACCAAGCAAAACGGTACACATGCAGTGGTGACTCCAATGAAACAATACTGTTCAACAACTCATACTACTTAAGAGTATAGGACTTTTATAATAATTTCAAGTTTCAGTTAGACGTCACTTGAGTTTCCATGGATCCACCTATCAGTTCCCTTGTCGTGGGTCAGCTACCTCCTGATGTGAGACATCTTGGGAATAAAGTGAGCCATAAATATGCTTACTGTTTGGTCGGTCATTGGTCCTGTTTACCTGTACCCCTCCAACCACGTTCCCATAACTATTTCCCCCACAACTCTGTTCTTTAACCAACTGTTGAAAATGGGCAGCTGTTCCTGTTAGTGTTCTCCTTGATCTCTGACATTCCCTTCCCCTTTGTTGGAAACCACAGTTCCTGAGATAGTCCATATGGTAGCCTTACCTTCCTATACCTTTGAGTGAGATTTTTTTATTTTTACCCAGCATTGCTTCCAGGTTCTATGGAACCTAGCCTTTGTAAAATCCCTAGAAACAGCTTCATATATACTTCTATTTCTACAGACACCATCCAGCTATCTCTCTGCACGTTGGTATGACCCCAAACATTTATTAGTAATATCATTTCCTGGAAGCTCCAGATGGCACTCATGCTGAAAGAAATGTTTCAATTTAAATAAGCACTCCGCACTTTAAGACAACACTAAAATAAATTTTAGCTCTAACATGATCAAACTACCTATCTGGGTGGGTCAGAGATAATGTGAATTAATTTACATTGGTTCAATTTGAATTTGGTGTGGACTCATGCCATTCGAATTCAATTCTAATTAATTCATATTCCACCTTTAGTGTGGACAGGGCTTTAGAGTCACCACAACTACACACCACTGAGAGAAAATTATTGGATGTGCTTGGTTGGTCAGGTGGAGCATGGAATAGAACAGCTTATAAATGATATAGAGTAGTGTTGTTTTGAATGAACAGTGGCAAATATATGGTCAATAACCATGTTGACTCAGTATGGACACAGATTTCTATACAATTTGAACCATTTACTATCTGCCTTGTGGCAACCCTGTCTGGGTCTGCCTAACTGGACCACTGGAGGTGGTGAGATGGATATAGACCAACTATAGAGCTGGTCAACCACATGATAGTGAAATAGTGGTGTTGAAAAACAATGGTTGACCAACCTCCACTAATGAGTGTCCAGTGTCTTCTCTAGACAGCAGGAGGCACTCAGCAGCAATTGCCATTGTGTGGGGTTGCTTGCTTGGTTGGGACTGTGGACAACAGGTCCATGCACTGGCCATGGGCAGGAGAGAAGATTTAATGCCAGCTCCATTGCAGTTCTAGGCATGGCTGAGCATAATTATTGGTGAGGTTGCCTATGCCAGCACAGCAGTCCCTATGGCTGACTGTCAGGGCTTGTGGGAGGAACACATGGCCTCTGCTATGTGCCATTAATCTTTGTTGATGCTGAATGGAGCAGCACTTGCTATCATCCAATAGTGTGTGGGACCTGCATTTATTATGTGATAGTGATCTCATGAGGAAATAAAGGATGTGTGTGTGTGTGTGTGTGTTGTGTGTGTGTGTGTGTGTGTGTGTGTGTGTACTTAATTGTGCATATTTAGTTTGAAGAGTTGAGAGGTAGCATTGCAACACACTGTAGTCGACACATCTCCTGTAATGTTGCTCTAATCATCCCCAGCATCTGGCCATTGTGGAGGAGAGGAAGATCAAGTCGCTGGTGGCCTTACTGGTGGAGACGCAGATGAAGAAGCTAGTCATCAAGCTAAAGCACTTTGAGGACTTGGAGGCCATCATGGATAGAGAGTGGGAGTCTGTAAGTGCCCCATTGTGTGTGTGTCCCAGCACCCATCAGGGCAACCCAACTGGCTAGACCCATGGTCATGTGATGTACTGTCCTAATAGGTGCCCACCTAGGTGCCTGATGGTGATGGGGAGTCCACACATAACGTGAGATGTGAAGAGTCAAAATTCTCAATGGCCTGTTCCTCCGCCATTGTTGTGAAGGTTTCTGATTGGTCGCCAGAGACAGTGCCCCGGCAACCCTCTGACAATAAACTGAACTGACTGAACATCTATGTAGTGTTGAACATTGTATTATAACTTAAGTCTCACCAGCATCTTGTAAATCACACAAGTGTCTGAAACCTCAAGTATTCACCTGTACTGTACTTTGCTGTACTGTATTCTATTTTATTGTACTGTATTATATTTTATTGTATGCTTTGTGCATAGTATTCTCATTTATTTCAGGAGTATCAGTTCTGTGAGAGGGAAGGGTCCCTTGGGTTAGTGGTGCCATTGCTTGTGTTAACATGTCCTCAGTGAAGTGTTGAGGCCTGGGGGTATGGAAGGAAGGGAGCATTAGACCTGTCAGGGTGTGAGTGTGTCTGTGGTTGGAGGGGATTTCACTAACAGTGGCAATGGTGGGGATTGTCCCGCTGCAGCTCTCCAAGATGATCCCGCCTTCTCTGGCAGCATCTATGATGTCATCGTGGTCTCAAGGGGAAAGGTGACTTATAAAGCACACACATCTACATATAATTATATACATACACAACTAAATAGAGTGTGTGGTTTAGAATGCAGTAAGTATCCTCCACAATTAATAATTGCACAGTCAGCTTGTTTAGGGTTGTCTGTGATTGAAAGAAGTGTGGTCATAGCCATAGACCACACCTACCAGACTATTGCTGGACCAACTATGGGAAGTGGCCACTCAATATGGTGTGTGTGTGTGTGTGTATGAAATACTTCCAAGTGCATATGTTGTGTATGTGTGTGTGCATATCCACATGCAGCATTGTTATAACCTGGTCATCTCGGAGAGCAACTTGGAGGATGGCTGTCAACATCTGGAGCTGTTCCTAGAAAGTCACTGGACCTCTACCAGAGCTGTCCTGTTGTCCTAGTCTGCACATAGTCAAACAGTTCCAATTAGGGGATGTGTTTTGAATTTCATTGCTCCACAAACATTTCTTTTTTAATAACTGTTTACTTCATCAAGACAATAAGTTCATGATCTATTTTCACCCCCTCCCACCTCATAATGACTTCCTCTTTCACCTCCTCCCATGCCACCATCTTTAATTATTCATGTCATGTGTGCCTCAAGTGTATTAAGACTGCAGACAATTTGATGACAATAATGATAATAATATGTAGAAATACTTGCACATTAAAATACTTGAACTCTACCATGACAGTCAACAACATACACAAAACCATCTCTATCTACACACAGTCCAAATGGAGAGTCAAAACAACCTTCCTCACTACCACGGTGACCAAATGAGGTCACATACGCCCCCTCAAAAGTGAACACTGATACATTATGGAGACTTTCATCTGCCACATACACACACTGACCAGCTACACACACACCACACGGTCTGCTCAACTTCTTCACTCCATTCTCATCACAGCCAAAGGAGCGCAGGTGGTCACCATCCACACTGAACACTCTGATGACAGAGTTATCATAGTCTGTGACATAGAGGTTGCCATGGCTGTCAGGAGACAAGTCACAGAATGTTCCCATACCTCTGCCAGCAATCTGTCTCACATACTTCAGTTCTCCGTCATACACCATAATATTGCCTTCACTGCCACGCTCACACACCATTACCTCATCTCTGACTACTGCCACACCAAGATGTCCTGAACCTTGCATTTGCTTGACCCTGTGCACCTTAACACTACCACCATTCCTGTTGCATCTCATTATCTCATTAGAGTGGAAGTCAATGCAGTAAAAGTTGTCCTCACCATCAACAGCAACACCACGACACAACTTCAGTTTATGTTGAACACTTCTCAGTCTCTTTCCCTCTTTGTCAAATATAATGACATCTTTAATACATTTGCTTACCATCACCTCTCCCACAGAGTTGACAGTGACACCAGTAGGATGAGACAAACCATGCCACACACTGATAGGCTTGCCTAGTTTAGCAACAGGTACGGAGACAAACATGGGGAAAGGACTGTCTGCCACTTGCTGCCCATCCACTGACACAGTCAGTTCACATCGTCCACGCACAGTGGGTGTGTACTGGATACAATAGTTCCTGGCCGCTGTGTGATCAACATTGCATTTGATGATGGATCCATTGGACAGAGACTTCAAATGGCAGTCAACTTTACAATTAGATTTAGTTGTGATCAATGATGCCTCAGATATAGTGTTGAGCACTGCAGCTTTGGCTCCTTCACCACTGACAGTGCATTTAGCTGGAGCTATAGAGAGTTGAGTCAACTTGGCCTTGGTCTGGCAGAGCTGCTGCAGGGCCTCAGCACACCTCACCTCCACCCCTATGTCCACCTCCTCCACTGGCTCCAAGCTCACCACTCCCTCATCATGCTCTTCAACCCCTCGCTGTATTTCACAGGCAAGCTCAGCATGCATGCCCATGAACTCACTGTCAGTATGGTGGCCCACACACTGCTCGATGTGGTCTAAAACACTCTGGACCTCAGCACAAGCCAGAGACATGCTCTCTTCCTGGAGTGAGAGTCTGTCTATCATTTCTTGAACTCGCCTTGAAGTTTCTTCTAACAGCTCTCTCCTACGATCATCCAAACTTTTCTGGAGCTCTAAAAAGGAGGTGTGGATGTTCTTGGCCACAGAGAGCTCCTGAGCCTCCAGCTCACAACTGGTGGTCTGTATCTCCACCATAGCATGGGACAGGTTGACTTTTAGTTCTCTTAGAGGTTTCAATTTCTCCATAAGCTTCTTCCTTGTGTCAGGAGCAGCTTCCTTGTTGAATTCTAAGTTGTGGCCATTGTGATCCTTTACCATACAATGGGAACAGATAAGACTACCACAGTCAAAGCAGTACACTATCAGTGGCTTCTTGTGGGCTGGACACTTCTTAGCTAGGGAATCTTCAGCAATGGCTGTAGGCTCTGCACAAGCCTAATGCTGGACCACCTTGCCATAACCTCTTTCCAAAGCAGCAACGGATTTTTGGATGCTGTTTATAAAGAAAGCATGTTCTAGTGTCTCCACGTTTTCTTTTGTAAGAACCACTTCTTCATGACACTTGGGACAGGAGATAGGCTTGCCAGCGCCTTCCCAGTGGACAAGCTGAAGAATACACTCCTTGCAGAAGTAGTGGCTGCAAGGCAGACGCTTTGGCTCCGTATAGTGTTCCTGGCAGATGGCACAGGTAATCTCCCTTTTCAGTTCTTCCAAGCTCTTATTCGCTATGCCTTCAGCCATAGTCCCCCACTCAGGGCTATACAGTTTGCAAAGGATAGTTCAAATTTCAATCCAAATGAAACGGGCAACAGTGCGCATTGGTAAAATGAAAGTGAGCAGAAAAATTGACTGCAACCACGGCAAAGAATATGAAAAAAGACAGAGTGGAGGGTGTCATAAACCACAACTCATCAATTATTAATATCTTTTAATATATTTGCAATCCCCTCTGCTCAAATTATTCATGAATAGCTTGCATTAATGTGTCAATTAAGTTGAAATGAAATTATCTGTAATGACCTCAACACTAGCAGGATATTCGGGAGCAGTCTCACCATTTCAAACCTTCTTCCTGCCCATTTATGACTGGGAAGAGTTGGTCTGGATGCATCAAGATCAGAACACCTATTTTCAATGTACTTCCATAATAATTAAAAAAAAAAAAAAAAAAAAAAATTTCATCACTAGGAACAGAATAAAGTTTAGATTGCCTTATTGTACAAGTCAGATATGCAGATGCACATATGCTGATATGTAAGGTTGCTGCTTGAAGTTCTCTTACCATGGACTAACATTTAGTTCCCACTCCAATGCTCAGAGATATGATCCTCTTTTTTTTTCCATCTGAGCGTTTCCTCTGTAATACAATCTCTCATTCTAACATTTTTTATAGCCAGCTTTGCAGCTTCCCATGTTGACAATTATGTTTGGCAGTTTTCAGAGATTGATGTTAACGCCTCTGCCTGTACACTCATCTAGTAGGACATAAGATGTGGATATCAGGAGAACCTACACTTATACCAGCGGTGACTTTCTTGAAGATGACTTCACATTAGGACAAAAAATATATATATATTCTTTTCATTCCTGTTCAAATCTTCTTTTTTTCAATTCCTTATGATTCCTTTCCTTTCCTTTCAATTTTTTTATTTATTTTTTTTTAATTTTTTTATTTTTTTATCTATATATTTTTTTTATATCCGCTTTGTTTTAAAATTTTTCTTTCCTTTTCCTTTCTTTGTTCAACTTCTTAAATAGCCCAACCTGTTTCCACCCAACGATTTGGTAAAGGGTCTTGTATCTTCTAGCTCTCCTCAGAAGTCAGGCCTCAGTAGCGATTACTACCCACATCTCCCCTAAAGGTGGACTAAGGATGCGGAATTTTGTTATTCTCTCTTCCCAGGGCTTGGAGATGGCAATAGGGCGGCCAAAAAGGATAGGTGGACAATAAATGAAGAAAGTTTTACTTACCCCAGAGAGGACCTCCACATTTAACATTCTCTGGGGAGCTGTTCTCATCGTTCTTAGGTGAGCAGTAGGTGAGACTGGACTAGTTACTTCACTAAGTCCAGGTAATATCTTTACAATAAATTGACCTTAAATTTCCTATAATTCTCTGTTCCCTTACTACAGCTACCACATCCTTTACTGACCAAAACCTTTTCCTACTAGTCCCTTGACTCCCTTATCCTACCAGACCCTTTACCCACTAGATCCTTTACCTATCAGACCCTTTACCTACTGCACACTGTAGGAAGGATCTTGTTGCGGTCCAAGGAGTATGAATTATAGTACTTTGTTTTATTTTCTATGGGGTGTGGTTTGTTTAATAAACTTGTGGTGGCTGCATTTTAATCTGCTTGCATTCGATGAATTCACTTTATGTTAAAGTGCTAGTACTTGTTGTTGGTTTTAAATAGAGATAATTACATTCCACTGCAACAAGATTGGTGCTGGACTGCAACCAGACCCTTCCTACATTGCATGGTAGGTAAAGGGTCTCACTTGCAAGATTTGTTCAATGTAATCATGCATAATTCATATTTTCACTGAGTTAAGAATGAAATAAAAGGATTCAGTGAACTTGTGTGTACCTGGTCTCAAGCCACCTGTTATAAAATAATTTCATGCCTTTTTCCTCCTTTTCATCTAGAAATGGACCATCCCTGCAAACCTATGGAGGAAGCTATTTCAGGGTCCAATAGAAATGGCTATAAATAATCTATGGCCTGTCCAACCTCTAGCCACATTTTGTTCAGTATAATAGATTCCATTAGAGGTGGGGTTTTTTTTCTATTGTAGCCTCTCTTCATAAAGGTTTTTTTTTTTTTGCATATCTGTCTATCTATTTATCTATTTATCTATCTAACTATCTATGTATCTCTCTATCTATCTTGTGTGTAATGGCTGGACTGATTGGAATGAAAATTGTCATGAATACTTGCAGTGAGTGAGAGATAGTTATAAAAGAATCAAATTTCAAAATGTAGTAGATTTTGCCTACCTATGTTTATCCATAGTGTGGGTTTTCAGCTTGTCTTTTTAAAGCTGTGAAAGGAGAAAGATTCAACAGAAATTATGTTTTTCCAACCCACACACATGCACTCATTGTTAGTTCTGTGTTTATTATGAGACTAACAAGTTTTATATGTTCAAACCTTTACGTTATTTTGTTATCAATTTTAAGTTGTTACTGTTTTATTTTTGTTTTTATTTTTGGGGTGGGGAGGGGGGGGGAGGGATTGGCACCTCAATTGGTGTATATATATATATATATATATACTAACAGACTTCCTCCTTGGTGTGCATACATATATACTAGCAGACATCCCCCTTGGTGTGTATATATATACTAGCAGACGTCCCCCTTGGTGTGTATATATATATACTAGCAGACGTCCCCCTTGGTGTGTATATATGTACTAGCAGACGCCCCCCTTGGTGTGTATATATATATATATACTAGCAGACGTTCCCCTTGGTGTGTATATATATATATATATACTAGCAGACATACCCCTTGGTGTGTATATATATATATATATATATATATACTAGCAGACGTTCCCCTTGGTGTGTATATATATATATATATATACTAGCAGATATACCCCTTGGTGTGTATATATATACTAGCAGACGTCCCCCTTGGTGTGTATATATATATACTAGCAGACGTCCCCCTTGGTGTGTATATATGTACTAGCAGACGCCCCCTTGGTGTGTATATATATACATATATACTAGCAGACGTTCCCCTTGGTGTGTGTATATATATATATACTAGCAGACATACCCCTTGGTGTGTGTGTATATATATATATATACTAGCAGACGTTCCCCTTGGTGTGTATATATATATATATATATATATATACTAGCAGATATACCCCTTGGTGTGTATATATATATACTAGCAGACGTTCCCCTTGGTGTGTATATATATATATATACTAGCAGACATACCCCTTGGTGTGTGTATATTCATCATGTTTATTAAATGTACATCTTTACTCCTTGTGTGTTTCCTAATGGACATAATTGTTAGTGTGTGGTTGTTTAAAACAGTTTTTAACTCGGTGTGTGCATGTGCTAATTGTTAGAGATGGATCAAGAAGAAGAACTTCAGACAGAGGAATGTCAGAAGGCCCAGCACAGATGAAGTGGCTGCACACAAGATGTGAGAGTGACTGCGTGGGCTACTACTACTTACAGAAAAGTTTGGTGGAAGTGAAGGTGGGTGGGTCTTTTCTTTTTATAATGTTTTAATACCAACTCTAGGGTCACCACTTAGAGTCAGCACAACTGCACGCCACTGCAAGTAAATTAGATGTGCTTGGTTGGTCCAGTGGAGCATGGAATAGAATAGCTTTTAAATGACATAGAGTAATGTTGTTTTGGATGAACAGTGGCAAATATATGGCCAATAACAATATTGACTGTATGGACACAGATTTCTATACAGTTTAAACTTAAATTATATGGTGAAATAAACCATTTACAATCTGCCTTGTGGCAACCTTTTCTGAGTCTGCCTAACTGGACCACTGGAGGTGGTGAGATGGATATGGACCAACTATAGAGCTGGTCAACCGCATGATAGTGAAATAGTGGTGTTGATAAACATGGGTGACCAACATCCATTAATGCAGGTCATAAAGTTTCAAAAGAGTGGATTGCCACATGCTCATCTCCTTATTGTCAGCCTCGATAACAAATTACAAACTGTTGACGACATCAACAAACGGTATGTGCCAAAATCCCGGCAGATGAAGAGCTGCAGCGCATCGTGTTGCGCTGTATGGTGTGCAGGTGCAATTCCACCTGCCAGAAAGATGGCAAGTGCACAAATCACTTTCCAAAGCCCTTTACCGAGTACACCTCATGGGAGGATAAAGAAACGATACCAAAATACCGTAGACATGCCCCTGACACAAGGGGGAGGCCAGAGGTGGTACGTGGGCAAACTGTCGACAACAGGTGGATAGTGCCCTACTACCCATACCTCTCAAGAAAGTACAGATGCCACATTAATGTTGAGGCCTGCTCTTCTGTCAAAGCCTGCAAATATCTGTTCAAATACATCTACAAAGGTAACGACCGTACAATGGTTCGCAATGCACCAGCTAACCAAGTCCCTCTGGAAGCTCACAATAGCCTTGGCCAGCTTGGGACTGCATGCTCAACTACACACACACACACACACACACACACACACACACACACACACACACACACACACACACACACACACACACCACACACACCATACACACACACACACACACACACACACACACACACACACACACACACACACCACACACACACACACACCACACACCTTGTGTGTGTGTGTGTGTATTTAATTGTGCACAAGTTTAGTTTGAAGAGTTAACTGGTAGCATTGCAACACACTGTAGTCCACGTACGATATCTCCTGTAATGTTGCTCCTATCTTTCCCAGCATCTGGCCACTGTGGAGGAGAGGAAGATCAAGTCACTGGTGGCCTTACTGGTGGAGACACAGATGAAGAAGCTAGACATCAAGCTAAAGCACTTGAGCACTTGGAGGCCATCATGGATAGAGAGTGAGAGTCTGTAAGTGCCCCATTGTGTGTGTGTCCCAGCAGCCATCAGGGCAACCCAACTGGCTAGACCCATGGTCATGTGATGTAGTATGACACAGCCGTGACTGTCAGTTTTCTCAGAGGGTCTGTCGTGACTTTGATTTTTCTGACAACTTGTGTGGTTTGGTAGAGTGCACCATAGATATAGTAGTATATGAATTAGAAACGGTAAAGATTGTTTTTACCCTTTTGGGGTGTAGCTACAAAAAAAAAAAAAACTTCTTTTTTTCTTCACTAAACAACGCATCAAACGATTGTAGCCACAATGAATAAACACAATATCCAAATCTTACTTCATCAAGAAGACTACGCAAAGTTTAGAAGCACAAACCAGCCAGGGTACAAATGTCAGAAATGCCGCTTCAAGAATTGCCATGAATTTTCACTGAGTATATACAAAAATGTGCCTAATTGAAGGGGGTCCTATGTCACCACCTGCCTTTCTAGAGACTAGATAAGGTTTAATATCCCAAGTGAATCAGTTGAGAGTTAGGTTCTTTTTCATTTAGAGGCGTAACACTGATAGAAATAGGATGTGGTATCGTCTTTATTGCCGTTTCCAATCTATATACTACAATATATATGATTGCACTAATTTGGTAACAAGCCACATTCTGCCCCACTAGCTTCCAGCTTGCAAATACTGCTTAGCTTGCTAGGAATTAACTAGCTCCACATCAAAAGTTGCCAAAGTGAGCTAGCCAGCTATAATATTTTACTAATTGCTAGATTTTTACCATGACAAATTAGAGTCTTTCATTTTCATTTTCTGTTCCTGAATCTGAGCTTGACAGTGAGGCTGAGGTTGATGAGGAATCACTATCACTTGGCTCTGTTCCTCTATCCAAAGGGACTTCTTCTCTATTTTCTTCTGATTCACTATTCCTCTGCTCTCCATCAGTTGCTATCTCGCTTGGCATGGCCTCTGCGCCTGAATCCATGTCCCCTGAAATGAGAAATTGTTGCAGTACCAGTGTCTTCCTTAGAGTTGCTGCATCTTGGTTCCCCCTTGTGACGTTTTTGGAAAATCACACCCCCACAGGAAATAAATTTTGTATGCTTTGTTTCTCCATGTATATTGGTCCAAAAAATTTCAAAATCTTTTTTTTTTAAGTAGGTTATGCAGCAAGGAAAGCAAGATAATTTTTTTTTTTTTTTTTTTAATATATATGTGACCTATGGATGCACCTCTTGGCCCTAGACCACACCTCCCAGACTATTGCTAGACAAAACTATGGAAAGTGGACACTCTATATTGCAGTGGGTCCTTGTCCTGAGAGGTTTGTCCTGAGAGTGACCAGTCCACAGGGAGGCCTGTCCTGAGTGACCTGTCTATAGGGAGGCCTGTCCTGAGAGTGACTTGTCCACAGGGAGATCTGTCCTGAGAGTGACCAGTCCACAGGTGAACATGTGTGAAATACTTCCAAGTGCATATGTTGTGTATGTGTGTGTGCATATCCACATGCAGCATTGTTATGACCTAGTCATCTCCGAGAGCAACTTGGAGGAAGCCTGTCAACATCTGGAGATGTTCCTAGAAAGTCACTGGACCTCTACCAGAGCTGTCCTGTTGTCCTAGTCTGCACATAGTCAAACAGTTCTAATTAGGAGATGTTGGTTGAATTTCATTGCTCCACAAACTTTTCCTTTTTATTAACTGTTTACTTCATAGAGACAATAAGTTCATAATCTACTTCCACCCCCTCCCACCTCATAATGACCTCCTCTCTCACCTCCTCCCATGCCACCATCTTTAATTATTCATGTCATGTGCGCCTCAAAGTGTATTATGACTGCAGACAATTTAATGACAACAGCAACAATAATACTAATAATAATAATAATAATAATAATATAGGGAAATACTTTCACATTAAAATACTTGAACTCAATCATTATAATAGTCAGCAACATACACAAAACCATCTCTATCTACACACAGTCCATATGGAGAGTTAAAACAACCTTCCTCACTACCACGGTGACCAGATGAGGTCACATATGCCCCCTCAGTGGTGAACACTGACACATTATGGAGACTTTCATCTGCCACATACACATACTGACCAGCTACACACACCAAAAGTGGAGTTTGGGGTATTTTGTATCTAATATGCATCATGCACTCTTGGTCCCATGGTTGTCAAGGTTTTACTTTTATTAATATTCTACTTAATTAATTAATTAGTTTGTTTTTTTTTCCATTTTTAAAGAAAGGTCTTGTCTGGAAGATATTGAACTAAGGTTCTGATGTAGTGTTTTCTCATGAATAATTCATGAATTTACATTTTCGCTATTTTTGTCAAACTATTTAAAGAATGATGCTCTGCTTAAGCGTATCATGGGAAACTGTTAAATCATTATTTCATGGTAAATTCTTTTTACACTTGGGTAAGCAAGCTGACAAGATACTGCAAAAAAAAAAAACTTTATACAACTATTAATATTAATGAAGACATCAAATCTCTCATCCTATTGTAACTCTGCCTTACCTAGACTATCAAATTTGGATAGCTTAGTAGTTAGTTGAGGTCGACTCATAGAGATTCTAGTTTTATTTATAAATATAGCACAGATACGGAGGCACACACCCACACTAGGCACAAACCCACACTAGTTAGCTTTTTGTCATAATTTGACTGCTAGACTCCACTTTATCACGCTCTTTGAGGGCCCTGCCCCTGAAGTCCTATATCTGGTCTTGGGTGTGTATATGGTATATCAAGGAATATTGAAACATGAGCAATTGCCCACTGATAGGAAGAAATTTAGATACTCCTATTCTGTATTACTCATCTAGAACCATTGCATTTGTTATTTATTGTGTGTGTGCTGGGTGCTTATCATCAAAACATGCCACAATAACATTTGATGTACTCTGGTTAATTGTGGCAATATTTATAGTAATATTCATGAGTGTATTATTATGTGGGTGAAACACTATATCAGAATCTTAAGGCCAGCAATAAGGAGAGCTAAAAACTCCAGGTCAGCTCCATTCCAGGGACTGCACCTGTAGCATAACCATTAGAAGTTGGTGAAAACTCTATCAGTTAGGATCAGACATTTACCCAAAAATTCCTTTCATTATAAAAAGAACAATGGTACTGTGTTGTAAACTTATATCTCTAATAGGAATATCCCCCCCCCTTTCCTCCCCACCACCAGCTGCAGTTCAAGCAAACTGACCACTGGTCTGTAATTAGCATAGTCTCCATTTTGCAAGCATATATGTGTACTATTTACATTATCCCACTCCAAATAGCAATATTGCAAGGGGTTGAATTCATTTTTAAATGAAATTTTTGAAAGAGGTAAATTATTTAGGTTATTGGGTAATAAAATACATATACCAGTTGTTGTTTTTATTTAGAGTGGGTAGGTGGTTTAGAGAAATGGTTTACAAAATGCAAATTATTATTTCTAAGCATAGTCTAATGAGGAATAATTGTACAAAGAAAAAGTGTGAGGGGGGGGGGGGGGAAAGAGAGAGTCCAAGAGAAAGGGAGAGGGGACCAGAGAGAAGGACACACATGCACAGAGAGAAACAAAGTAGATATTCATATCCTCCAAAAAGTGGGACTTGCATATTTGCTGCAGCTTTTCTTCTCTGCCCCAGACTCTATTGCTGCTCCCTCTGACCTATCAAGTTGGCAAAACTCATTTCGGAGAACACATCTGAATTTCAGGGAGAATCAAAGCATGCAAGATTTCTTCATCACTATATTAACTACAGGTTAAAAAGTCACAAATAAGATTACATAATTTAGTGATGTTGAATGTCATATAATCACTCCATGAAGTACTTAATTTGAAGCTGATGATCACTGTATTAATAAATAAGAATTTAGGCTGAAATGAATTTGACTGCCTTTTCTGCTATTACATTTTTAAGGCAAGAAATATAACTACAAAAACTGAGGATATTTTGTATGAAAAAATATCTCCACCCATAACTTTCCCTGTAATTTCCATTGCCTGCCACCTCATAATTTCAAATGCTGCAGCTTTTCTTCTCTGCCTCAGACTCCATTGCTGCTCTCTAAAGAATATAATAAAGTTCTTTGTAAACTATTTTGGTTGTGTAGGTAAAGTGTTGTCTAAAAAGACATACTGCCTTTACTTAAACCCCTCCCCCCCCACCCCACCCCCTAAAATTAGAGATGTGGTAGGAAGTCTCCATCCATACTAACTTACTCTAGGATAGCATAGCCCTTGCTGCTACTTAGTTGTTCATCTCCAGATATCTTTGCCCTTAATATTACCTCCTTCCTGAACATTTTCGTGAAAAAATATTTCAATTTAGGAAGAAGTGTGACAGACAGACACAGACAAGCACATTAATATAAAAGATAATAATATAGAAAAATAACTTGCATATTAAAATACTTCAACTCTACAATTATTATAGTCAGCAACATACACAAAACCATCTCTATCTACACACAGTCCACATGGATATCTGAAGCAACCTTTCTCACTACCACTGTGACCAAATGAGGTCACATACGCTCCCTCAGTGGTGAATACTGACACATTATGGAGACTTTCATCTGTCACATACACATACTGACCAGCTACACACACACCACGTGGGCTGCTCAACTTCTTCACTCCATTCTCATCACAGCCAAAGGAGCGCAGGAGGTCACCATCCACACTGAACACTCTGATGACAGAGTTATCACAGTCTGTGATATACAGGTTGCCATGGATGTCAGGAGAAAAGTCATACAATCTCCCCATACCTCTGCCAGAAATCTGTCTCAGATATTTGAGTTCTCTGTCATACACCATAATAGTGCCTTCATTGCCACGCTCACACACCATCACCTCATCTCCAACTACTGCTACTCCAAGATGTCTTTGACCTTGTCCTTGCTTGACCTGGTGCACCTTGACACGACCACCATTCCTGTTGCATCTCATTATCTTATTAGAGCTTAAATCAGTGCAGTATATGTTGTCCTTCTCATCAACTGCAACACCAAAACATGACCCCAGTTTATGTTGGACATGTCTCAGCCTCTTATTCTCTTTGTCAAATATAATAACATCTCCACTACCTTGACTTACCACTACCTCTCCCACAGAGTTGACAGCGACACCAGTAGGCCTAGACAAACAACGCCACACACTGACAGGCCTGCCTAGTTGAGCAACAGGTACAGAGACAAACACGGGGAAGGGACTGTCCGCCACTTGCTGCCCAACCACTAACACAGTCAGTTCACATCGTCCACGCACAGTGGGTGTGTACTGGATAGAATAGTTCCTGGCTGCTGTGTGATCAACATTGCATTTGATGATGGATCCATTAGACAGAGACTTCAAATGGCAGTCAACTTTACAATTACGTTTAGTTGTGGTCAATGTTGCCTCAGATATAGTGTTGAGCACTGCAGCTTAGGCTCCTTCACCACTGACAGTGCATTTAGCTGGAGCTATAGAGAGTTGAGTCAACTTGACCTTGGTCTGGCAAAGCTGCTGCAGGGCCTCAGCACACCTCACCTCCACCCCTATGTCCACCTCCTCCACTGGCTCCAAGCTCACCACTCCCTCATCATGCTCTTCAACCCCTCGCTGTATTTCACAGGCAAGCTCAGCATGCATGCCCATGAACTCACTGTCAGTATGGTGGCCCACACACTGCTGGATGTGGTCTAAAACACTCTGGACCTCAGCACAAGCCAGAGACAAGCTCTCTTCCTGCTGTGAAAGTCTCTCCATCTTCTCTTGCACTCTCCTTGAAGTTTCTTCCAACAGTTCTCTCCTACGATCATCCAAAATCATCTGGAGCTCTAAAAATAATGTGTGAATGTTCTTGGCCACAGAGAGCCGCTGAGCCTCCAGTTCACACTTGGTGGTCTGTATCTCCACCACAGCATGGGACAGGCTGACTTTCAGTTCTCTTAGAGGTTTCAATCTCTCCATAAGCTTCTTCCTTGTATCAGTAGCAGCTTCCTTGTTGAGTTCTAAGTTGTGGCCATTGTGATCTTTTACCATACAGTTGGAACAGATAAGACTACCACAGTCAAAGCAGTACACTATCAGTGGCTCCTTATGGGCTGGACACTTCTTAGCAAGGGAATCTTCAGCTTTGACTGCAGACTGAGCTCTCTCCAAAGCAGCAAAAGATTCTTGGATGCTGTTTATAAAGAAAGCAGTTTCTAGTATCTCCACACTTCCGTTTGGAAGGACGACTTCTTTACGACACTTGGGGCAAGAGAAACACTTGACAGCGCCTGCCAAGTGGACAAGCTGAAGAATACACTCCTTGCAGAAGTAGTGGTTGCAAGGCAGTAGCTTTGGCTCTGTATAGTGTCCCTGGCAGATGGCACAGGCAATCTCCCTCTTCAGTTCTTCCAATCTCTTATTCGCTATGCCTTCAGCCATAGTCCACGCACCCAGGTTAAGTCGCTAAAAATCTCAGTAAAGACAATTTCCTATAACAAACAAAATGAATGCGATACCTTATATGTAAGCAGGTGTGGCAGGCAACAGTGCGCAGGGTCAAATAAAAGTGAGCTGATGAATGGACTGCAACCAGGCCATAGAATATGAAAGAGACAGGGAGTGGAAGATGTCGTAAAGCACAACTCATCAAACATTAATACCTTTAATGTATTAGCAATCCCCTCAGCTCAAATTGATCATGATTAGCTTTCATTAATGTGTCAATTAAGTTGAAATGAAATTGTCTGTAATGACCTCAACACTATCAGGATATTCTGGAGCAGTCTCACCATTTCAAACCTTCTTCCTGCCCATTTATGACTGGGAAGAGTTGGTCTGGATGCATCAAGATCAGAACACCTGTGTTCAATGGACTTCCATAATGATTCAAAACTTTCATCACTAAGAACAGAATGAAGTTGTGGATTGTCTTGTTGTACAAGTCAGATATGCAGATGCACATATGCTGATATATATGGTTGCTGCTTGAAGTGCTCTTACCATGGACAAACATTTTGTTCCCACTCCAGTGCACAGAGATATGATCTAATTTTATAATCTGAGAAATTGCCCTTGTAATGTGACTGTCTCATTCCAACATCTCCTTTAGCCTACTTTGCAACTTCCCTTGTTGACAATTATGTTTGGTAGTTATCAGAGATTGATGTTAACACCTCTGCCTGTACACTCATCTAGTAGGACATAAGATGTGGATACCAGGAGAACCTACACTTATATCAGCAGTGACTTTCGAAGAAGACTTTACATTAGGATGCTCTATAATAAGTTTGGTTATTTCATAGGCTACATCAAGAGTGTCTTCCATGATGTTAATGTTTTTAATTGAATCATGTGCAGCTAAATGTTAAGCATGATCATAGTAATGTGTGAGTGAAGTGTTCATGGTTCTAACTCATCATTCCCTTGGCATGTCTGATTTGTGCCCAGATATGTTCAATTGCTACTTGCACCAAAATAGGATTGACCATAGCAATTTTTAAGGAATTAATTCAAACAAGCTATGGAGTATATTTGTGGTGAAAGTATTTGTCTCACCCTATGTTGTCTCCTGTCTATATAGAACTCAATGAATTACTCATTGACTTCAAGGTTGCAATTCCAATCAGGCCATGACAAATAATTTGAAAATCTCATATCAGTAGATTTATCCACAATAATAGAGAATTTTTTCCCATAAATTTGTTCATCTATTTCTTACTGAAGGAATTAGTCATATTGCACTAACTATTCTATTTGCATGTCCAGGCTAAATCTTGTGCTGGCTACACCACTGAGTCTCCCATTCCCAAAAGTTGAATCCCTCACCAAAACATCCCCTCCTTGTGAGGAAGACTGCACCTCCCATAATCTAGCAACTCCACAGGGAACAAGATCAGTTCACAAATAACTCCAGCCAATGCGCAGAGCAAGGTTCAATTTGTTCCTGCTTTTTTAAATTTTTTTAATTTTTATTAATTTCTTCTTTAATTTTCTTTTCTTTTCTGTTTAAATTTTTTCTTTTTCAATTCCTTTCTTTTCCTTTCAATTTTTAAAAAAGTTGCTTTGTTTTAAATCTTTTCCTTTCAATTTTTTAAAAAGTTGCTTTATTCTAAATCTTTTTTTCCCTTTTCTTTGGAAAGTTTCAATGGGTTATCTGCTTAACCTGTCTCCACCCAGAGATTGGTAAGGGGTCTTTTATTTCCTAGTTCTCCTCAGAATTCAGACCTCAGTTATGGAGTACTACCCATAATCCCCCCACTGGTGGACCATAGAGGGGTGGACTAAAAATGTGGAATTAGGTTATTTATCCCTCCTGGCTCCGAGATGGCAGTAGGGTGGCCTAAAAGAATAGGTGGAGAATATAAGCAGAAGTTTCACCCCAAAGTGGACCTCAGCCTTTAACATTCTCTTGGGAGCAGTTCTCATCATTCTTAGGTGAGTGGTAGGTGAGACTGGACTAGTTACTTCATTAAGTCCTGGTAATGTCTTTACAATAAATTGGCATTAAATTTCCTATAGTTCTCAGTTCCCTTACTACAACCTTTACCTACCAGACCCTTTACCTACCATAGCCTTTACCCACTAGACCCTTTACCTGTAAGACCCTTTACCTACCACACACTGAAGGAAATATCTTGTCTGGTCCCAAGAATATGAATGATAGTACTTTGTGTCCACTTCCTATGGGGTGTGGTTTATTTAGTAAACTTGTGGTGGCTTAATTTTAATCTACTTACATTGGATGAATACACTTTATATTAAAAATGCTAGTGGTTGTTGTTGGTTTTAAATTGATGTAATTACATTCCACTGCAACAAGATTGGTGCTGGACTTTAATCAGACCCTTCCTACAATGCACAATAGGTAAAGGGTCTCACTTGCAAAACTATGTTCTCTGCATTCATGCATAATTCATATTTGCACTGAGTCAAGAATGAAACAAAAGGATTCAGTGAACTTGGGTCTACCTTGTCTCAAGCCACCTGCTATAAATTAATTTCATGTCTTCTTCCTTTTTATCCTGAAATGGACCATCCCTGCAAACCTATAGAGGGAGGTATTACTTACAGGGGCCAATAGAAATGGCTATAAATAATCTATGGCCTGTCCAACCTCTAGCCACATTTATATACAGTGGAATAGATTACATTAGAAGCTTCGTTTTTTATTCATAGCCTCTCTATCTATTGATCTCGTGTGTAATGGCTTGACTGATTGGAATGAAAATTGGCATGAATACTTGGAGTGAGTGAGAGATAGTTATAAAATAATCAAATTTCCAAATGCAGTAGATTTTGCTTACCTATTTTTTTTTTACCCATAGTGTGGGTTTACAGCTTGTTTTTAAAGATCTAAAGGCAGAGAGATTCAACAGAAACTAGTTCCTTCTTCTCCTCCATATTTTTCCATCTTTTCAACCCAAACATTCTGACTCATTGATAGTCATTTTTTCCCCTTGAAACTAGGGTATACCTAGTTTTATGTTCAACCCTCTACATTATTTTGTTAATAATTTCAAATTGTTATAGGTCAGGGCAATACAGAGCTTGAAATTGCATCTGGTAACCTGAAAATTACCAATTAAAATGAAGCAGTGCCACCATAACATCAAATTTAACTGGTCGTTGTGTCCAGGCAAAAGGAGAGGTTGACAATTTAAAGAAGGAGAGGAAAAAAGTTAGAAATGAAGAATCCAAGAAAAAAAAAACAAAAAGAATTTAAAAAATTCCTCCTGTAGTCAGTAAAGCGTGCAGCAGTGTGGGGGTGCAGCAATTTCTTTGTGTGAATATTTGACTCTATTAGAAAGAGACCTCCAGCTATTTCTGGCTATTTTTCCTCTAGCTCTCTGTAATCAGTCACTAATAGCTCCAGTTCCAGTTCTAGTAATAAAAGAAGACCTGTTACAAGAGGCAGTGGAAAAGTGGATCAAAGAGAATGACTCCAAGTTAAGCACTTCTGTTTGGTTGAAGTTCAACATGGCAGACAGAAAGCACTTGCTTTGTTGAAGTGTTCCATATGCTTCCAGTTTTTTTTACTAAGTTTGAATCAATGAAGAACTTTAAGCCAGCCTTCATTGATGGTTCCTTGAACGTTCTCATCTCTGCTGTGAAGGATCATGCAGCCACAGATATGCATGCTTATGCAATGAAGCTATTGAAGAAGCAGCAGTCATTTAGTGTGGTAAACAATGCTTCAATTGCTAAATGCTTTGCTGAAGCTTCCATGGATTGGCCTACTTTAGCAAAGACCATAAAGTTTGACATATCTTATATGATTGCCAAGGAGAAGTTGGTGTTTACTAAAATGAAACCGATCTGTGAGTTGGAGGAAAGTCATGGTGTTAATTTATTCAATTACCTATCAAAAACCTTTTTCTTTTTTTTTTTTAGCCTTCAAGCAAATGCCAGTGTTGATGCTAGAAAAGTGGAGCTCAGAGTTATTTTTAATAACTTATTTTGATGCTTTTGCTAAAGATGGTGTAGTTCATATATGAACCAAGGTTTTCACTGCAAGACACCTTGACAGTGGTGCTGGTGAAGGCTGTTTGTCTCTCTCAAGGAACAGTAGCTGTCAAGTCCTTTCCAGACAAGAGTCACCTCGGAATAGCTAGTTCAGTCTCTTGAGAAGCTTCAATCTGTCAAGACAAAAAATGGGTTTGACAGGTCCAATTCAATATTGTCAGGACATTATGTCAGGACACTTAGAAATAATTATGCGTGCACTGATATATATATATATATATATATATATATATATATATATATCAGTGCATGCATTAATTATTTTTTTAATTATATATATATATGTACTAGCAGATGTCCTCCTTGGTGTGTGTATATGTACACTAGCAGACCCCCCCCCCCCCCCCCCCTGTGTGTCCTCATGGATATAGTGGTTTGTTTGTGCCTGTGTAAAGCAGTTTTTAATTCCTGTGTGCATGTTCTAATTATTAGAGATGGATCAGAAAGAAGAACTTTAGACAGAGGAATGTCAGAAGGCCCAGCACAGATGAAGTGGCTGCACACAAGATTTGAGAGTGACTTCGTGGGCTACAACTACTTACAGAGAAGTTTAGTGGAAGTGAAGGTGGGTGGGTCTTTTCTCATAATAATGTTTAATACCAACTCTAGGGTCACCACAACTACACACCACTGCAAGAATATTGGATGTGCTTGGTTGGTCTGGTGGAGCATACAATAGAACAGCTTTTAAATGACATAAAGTAATATTGTTTTGAATGAACAGTGGAAATATATTTTTTAAAATTACCAACCAAAAAAATAAATACATAAATTAAAATAATTTGGTAAATAAAACAGATTACTCATTAAAAGTTAATTTGAATTTCTTGGATAAAATCAATTATATCTTGAAATAAAACACCCAGTACCCCTAAAGTAGTCAGTCTGGGCACAAACATTTCTACCTACAAGGATAGTACTGGGTCTCTACCTCATGAATAACTCATGAGGTATGTAATCTTCAACATGCTTGATTTTGCTGGGAAGCAGAGTTGGCATTATGAGGATCTTTGGTTAGTGACTGACATCAAGGATGAGGTCAGACACCAACTGAGCATCACAACAATGGAGGCCACTGTCAGGCTTCCCATGTTCCATGCAGCTCTGGTCCAATGCTGCATGATCTCAAAGTCACAGATAACATGTTGGGACTCCATCAATGCAGAGCTAGAGATGTGTGGTTGCCAACAGCCACTTCTAGCTGAGTCTGGAGGTCTGGCTCTTTGGGAGAAGATGACCATTTCTAACAATATTTACTCTGTATGGACACAGATTTCTATACAATTTAACCTTAAATTATATAGTGCAACTAGCAGATATACCTGTACTTGCCTGGGATTTAATGTGCCAGAGAGATGGAACAGAAGGACTTTGTATGTATTTCTGTGAGTGCTTTTGGTTACTGCAACCTTATGCAGCATGAGTCCCTTTACCACGGCAAGGTAGCACTCTTTAAAAGGGGTGGAACATCGCCCCATCTTGAAGCCCATTTGTAGCTAGGAACCTTATTATTGTTTCACCATTTTGGCCTCAAACATCACACAGACACATACACCTCTCACTGCAGAAGGTGAATTAAGAGGCCAGACATTTTTTCATCTTCTATGTCAAAGCCTCTGTACATGGTATTAAGTGTCTTACCCTGTCTCACCAAGATATGGAGGAAATTGGCATTGCCCACTCAGGAACTGGCAGCATAGAGCTAGCCATGGGAAAGATATGGTGAGTCTAGGTTGACTCCCACTGCATGCATGGTGTGTGCCTGTGTCTTGTTGATGGACATGGCAAAGCACAGGTGAAGTGGGAATTTTAGTCAGCAAAATTGAAAGGGCGTGTCAGATGAAATAAGGGGATCCACAGTATGAAGACATGGGCTCCCTTCCCTAGCCCTGTTATGATGGTGGCCTCCACAGCGTGAGGCATCATGCACTGACACTGGGTCTGGTTCTGTTGCACAACTTTGGTGGGTCGAGGTTGCCCAGAAGGATAATTGGGGACACTGACCTTGAGCAGTAGCACATGAGGTGGTGTACCTGGTGAATCTAGTGAGTTAAGGAACTTCACCAGGTAAGGGACTTTGCCTGGTCCTCTGCAGTGGTATCCACTGATTGCAATGTCATTGAGGGGCCAGGCAATTGCTGTAGAAGGTCGTGATTGGTGCTGGCCACTTTGTCACTCCGTTGTGCAAGGATGGCATATACAGTGAGCCAGCTAAGTTTGGTGTGGTTATTCTTGATGTTGGTGAAAACCTTCCCAGCCAATTCTTCTTCTGAATGGACAATGTTGCCAACTGGAGCAACAATGTTGCCGTCTGTGCAATGGAGCCATTGCCTAGTTTGAGTAAGTCAGCAGAGAATCTCAAGCAAACTTGATCTCCAAGAAAATGCACACACATGTTGGTCTGCAAAGCGAGGTTGGTAACTCTCGGCCAGAGAACCGAGTCTTTGAAGCTCATCGGCGTTTGTGCCACGTTGTATTATGGGCAGCATTTGTCTAAAATCTCCTGCAAGCACCAAGGTGATACCTCCCATGATGTTATTGCAGTAGCAGCCATCACGGCAATCCAACTGGCTAGACCCATGGTCATGTGATGTAGTGTGACACAGCTGAGACTGTCAGTTGTCTCAGAGTGTCTGTTACCTAACCAGTACTATGGATGCACCTCTGGGATCTAATTGTTGCACAGATTTCCACTCACTGTCTTAACCTTACCAACTGCTGGTGACTCACTTATGGTCATAATTTTTTTTTGTTATTGGATTGTAAGTGATAATGGAAAAAGTTAGCATAATAACGTGACCTGTTCAATAAGGCAAACAGAGCTGTGGATCAAACTGTTTCAATTCGTAATTACTTTTCTTTAGAATTTATTTGGGATATAATTATTTTGTTAGATCAGATTACAAGTTCTCATGTAATAAAGAAATTCACTTAAGTATGTTAAAATCCACTTTTTCGTGTCCTGCAAGGCCCAAGTCAGTTCCTCGGCCCTGTCCTCTATATGCACACATGATGGGCCACTGGCTGTGTGTGCTCTATATGCAGTGCTATAGAGTGCAGTCAAGGCCCAAGTCAGTCCCTCGGCCCTGTCCTCTATATGCACACATGTGGTCGTGTGCATGAAGTACTGAAATATGATGGTGGAGTGACATACATTTTCAGATTCAGGAGACTATAAAGGAATTAAGCAGGATAATAATGTCAGGACCTGTCAGGGTGTGAGTGTGGCTGTGGGTGGAGGGAATTCCACTAACAGTGTCAATGGTGGGGATTGTCCCTCTGCAGCTCTCCAAGATGATCCCGCCTTCTCTGGCAGCATCTATGATATCATCGTGGTCTCAAGGGGAAAGGTGATTAATAAAGCAGACATCCATCTACATATATACATACACAACTAATTAGAGGGTGTGGTTAAGAATGCATTAAGTATCCTCCACAATTAACAAGTGCACACTCAGCTTATTTCTGTAATTGAAAAGGTGTGTTCATAGCCCTAGACCACACTTCCGAGACTATTGCTTGACCAATTTATGGGAAGTGGCCACTCAATATGATGTGTGTGCGCCTGAAATACTTCCAAGTGCATATGTTGTGTATATGTGTGTGCATATCCACATGCAGCATTGTTATGACCTGGTCATCTCGGAGAGCAACTTGGATGACAACTGTCAACATCTGGAGATGTTCCTAGAAAGTCACTGGACCTCTACCAGAGCTGTCCTGTTGTCCTAGTCTGCACATAGTCAAACAGTTCTAATTAGGAGATGTTGGTTGAATTTCATTGCTCCACAAACTTTTCCTGTTTAGTAACTGTTTACTTCATCAAGACAATAAGTTCATAATCTATTTGCACCCCCTCCCGCCTCATAATGACCTCTTCTCTCACTTCCTCCCATGCCACCATCTTTAATTATTCATGTCATGTGTGACTCAAAGTGTATTATGACTGCAGACAATTTGATGACAATAATTATAGTAACTAGGGAGAACTCCTCCTATGGGCAGTTTTTCCATCACCTCTTGCTTCCTGTGGTAGCAAACATGGTCAGTTGGTGTAATGTGTTGTGTAGGGATTAGTGTGGGGCTTTGCTCCACTTCAGTAAATGAGCATTGGAAGTGTTTCAAGTTGACTCCTTAGACCCAATATTAATCTCCTACTGAAAATATATAGACTGAACTTATATGCATAAGGACTCCTGTGGTGAGAACCATATTATAGTTTTACTGCACAACATAATTTCTACACTACATTATCAGTGTAGGATCATTCATAAGTTCATTTTTACTGCTTGATATATAATTTTCTGTGCTCCTGTCAAAAGGAGCCTTAAGAATATTTTAGAGGGTGGGCCTCCCTGCACTCACCAACTTCTTCAATATGGAGAGTGAATTTAATTTTATTCACTTTATGAAGGAAAGGAGAAGTAGATGTGTACCCCAATTGTTGCTGTCTTGATATATAGCTACTTTAAAATATTTCAAATTGTTCAGAGTGTAGATGGATAGTGATTGAACGCACAATAATGGAATATTAGCCTATCAATACAGAATGGGATAAAGTTGTAAAAAAAAAAAGTTAAATATTAGATAAATAATTTGTTGGTGGGATAACCAAGCTGCAGTGGAGACTTCTCACAGCTCTCAGGGTATTGCTTTTTTTTTTTTTTTTTTTTTTTTTTTTTTAATAGCTCCTCTCTCTGTAGCCAAGTTGGCTAAAACCACACAGATTAACAAGTACAACCAATACCTACAGCTATTTTTAGCCCTCCATCTGTGTTTCCTGGAAAAAAATTCTTCACCCATAACTTCCCCTATAATTTCCCATGCCTGCCACCCCATAACTTCAAATTTTTTTTCTCTGCCTCAGACTCTATAGCTGCTCTCTGAAGAATGTAATAAATTCCTTTGTAAACTATTTTGGTTGTGTATGTACTGTGTTGTATAGGGCTATCATATTTGCAGATTCAAAAAAGAGGACATTCTGGGAGGGGTGGGGGAGGGGATGTGGGGGTATCATATTTTACTAGTAAACTTTTTGTGTGTGAGGGAGCACCATTAATAAAATGTAATGAGGGAGAAATATAACATCTCAAATCTCCTGCTCCCTCATTTTTATTCACCATAACAGAGAAACCGAGCTCAACCTTTGAACCTCTACCTGATACAGTAAAAGTATAAAATATTCATATTATCAATTTAATGCAAGAAATCAATAATTTTGAATTGAAAAGATCCCACCTTCACTCACTCTGGCAAAAGATATTTAGTAAACATAGCAGATGTGCACTCCTGATAATGCTTCACTGTGTGAAATGAAAAGTTCACTCTACTGCACTAATTGCATTGTTGTCTAATTTCAAAGGAAAGGTGGTAGGATTTATGATATCAAACAGACTACAGTCAGGACAATTTATCAGAATAGAAATATATTTTTTTAAATAACCACCACCTATTATAGTGGGAGGGGCATGGGGACAGAGGGAAAAAAAGAAGCCAGATTCAGCTTTTCCAGACTACCTCACTGCACAAGTGTTAATAAGCTGGAGTATTAGGTTAAAAAGTGCAGCCTTTTCAGCAACAAATACTTTTTTCAACAAAAAGAAGACCAGAATCCCTGACATTTTCAGATATTTCAAAAATCCTCTTGGACTGAAATATAATGACCAAAAAGGAGAACATTTCTGGGTAAAGCCTAGTGTTGTCTAGGAAGACAAATCTACTTTCCAAAAATTACTAAAACCAGAGACCAATTTGCTGCTTAGCTTGCATTGGTCAAGGCACTTTGTCCAACATATATTATCTTAGCCATAATTGAAAAGGGCATCAGAAGAGTTTCAAGTTAATTCTTCTGCTTGGCAGTTATTGCATTAATGGATAAATGACTTCCACAACAGTGCTTCCACAGCAATTGTGAATGTCTCCACTTTTCTTTATTTCAGTTATTGATTTTCTAATGTCTCCAGCCCTTGACAATGCACATGATGTTGTTGTAGGGAGTTTTTTTTTTTTTTTTTTTTTTTTCCAAATTCCCCCCCCCCCTTCTTCCATAGGGCCAGGTTGTTGTCCTTGTTTGTTGTTGTTGGTTTATGTAGATGCATGGCAAGTGGTAAGTTGAGGCTAAAATTTGTCTTGCATGGTTTCCAGTGTACTTTGACCTAATTTCTGGGTGTTGTTATACGTCCTTAAGATTGTTACTTTCACAATTTTTCATTAATTAAAAAAAAATATTTATTATTCATTTTGAGTGGGTGTAGTTACACATTCTTAAATTGTTACTTTCAAAAAATTTTTATCCCTTCTATTTTTTCTATTTATTTATTATATATATATATATATATATTATAAATATCATTACCTTTTCATATTTATTGGTGAATATGATTTAGTATTATTCTGGTTAATATTGTATTAACTGGTGGAAGAAGACATTTTTTAAATATATATATTTTTTTAACTTCTCTCTTTTTATTTATTTATTTATTTTTTAATATGACTCCCTTTTTTCAATTTTTCAAGTATATCCTGCCAACTTAATAATTTTTAATTTATTTTATTTACACATGCCCACCACCCAGAGTTGTGGCTGTTGCAGTTGCTTTCAGCCCCTCTCTCTCTCTCTTCCCCCCCCCCCCCCCCCCCCCCCCCTCACACACACACCCTCCTTCCCTTTTTGTGAAGAATTGTACTTGTATGGTGGAGGGGTTGAGAGATTGAGATAGGGAGGGAAAGAGAGAAATCACTCTTGCCCTTATAAAAAAAAAATTATGTAATGGACTGGTAATACACAGGACATTCACACTATTACTTTCATTATTTTTCATCCATATTTTCTATTTATTTATTATTTTTATTTTTTAAACATCATTTATTTAAAATTTATTTATTGGTGTTTATGATTTACTACTTTTCTGGGAAACGTTCTATGAATTTTCTTGCAGAAGTCATTTTTTTTTTTTTTTTTTTCTTTATCTTCCTTTTTTTTTTTATCTTCCATTTTTAAATAACCCTCCTTTTTTTTGAATTTTTGCCAACTTCATGATTTTCATTGGTTTACACATGTCCAGAACCCAGAGTTGTGGCTGCTACAGCTGTTTCTTCATTTCCCCCCCCCCCCCCCCCCCCTTTCTTCAAGTGAAAAATTGTACTTGGTGAAGTGTGGAAGGGTAGAGAGAAAGTAATGAGGGGAGGGAGGGGGGGGGGGGGAAGAGAGAGAGAGAGAGAAGAGAGAGGAGAGGGAGAGAGAGAGGAGAGGGAGAGAGAGAGGCAGAGAACACTACTGTGAAGCAGCTGTATTTCTGAGGTGAGCACCCAAGTTTAGAAAAACTATATAATGCCAGATACAGCACCAGTCTTTTTTTGTTCTGCTTTACTGTGTTTGACTGGTGTTGTTCCTAACTCAGGGATACCTGACTCTGAGGTTATAGTGCACTTAACTTCAAATATTTCTAAGGAGAATGGCTTTAGGTACAAAGCCATTGGTAGACCTTTAGCTAAGCTTCAGCTCACTAAAAAGTTCTTCATTCTTAGTTGCACTGGCAAGATGCAGTGATCATGAACAAACCCTGGACTACTCGTAAAAGGAACCTGGATGAATGTAGTGATCATGAATGAATCCTACTACTAATAAAAGGAAACTGGATGAACCTTGTACTCTCACTTTAGCATAGGCCACAGTACACTTTACCTAGTCTCACTTATACTCTCATTACCTCATGTTATTGTCTTGTTTTGTTCTAGACCTCTATTTGAGATCTAGCTGAATAAAGCCTTTTCTTTGAAAGGGTTAATCTTTATTATTACACAAGGTAGATTTAATTTTCTTCAATTAATTATTATTATTATTATTTTTTTTTTTTTTTTATCAGCCATTTTTAAAAAACAGAGCTTGGGTGGATATGCTGACGTCCTTTTACCTGCTCCACAGACATAATTTGCTAAAAGAAAAGGCCTTAGTTTCCCTCTAACTTTTCAGTTGGACATTTTAAAGAAATTAGAAGGCTTTCTGCACCCCTGGGACCATGTAGGGAGCAAGATGAAGTTTTATTCACTATCCCAAGACCCACATTTCAAAAGTTTTTCTTGACAGTTACAAAGGCTGGCAGGCAGGCAGGCAGGCAGGCACACAGGGAGTTAGCAAAAATAGTTTACTAAAATTAGGCATATGGTAAGGGGTCTCCATCAAATACTAACATTCTCACTGAGATAGCATAGCCCTTGCTGCTGCTTAGTTCTTCCTCTCCAGATATCCTTGCTCTTAATTAAATATTATCTCCTTCCTGAACACTTTTGTGAAGTTCCCTTGCCCACAAGAACAGTATCAGACACCTGAAATATTATTTCAATTTAGCAAGAAGTGTGAGAGACAGACAGACAAGCTCATTAATATATAAGATAATATTATAATAGAGAAATACATGCACATTAAAATACTTGAACTCTACCATTACCATAGTCAGCAACATAAACAAAACCATCTCTATCTACACACAGTCCACATGGATGACTAAAACAACCTTCCTCACTACAATGGTGACCAAATGAGGTCACATATGCCCCCTCAGTGGTGAACACTGACACATTATGGAGACAAAAATCCGTAACATACACATACTGACCAGCTACACACACACCATGTGGGCTGCTCAATTTCTTCACTCCATTCTCATCACAGCCAAAGGAGCGCAGGAGGTCACCATCGATACTGAAGACTCTGATAACAGAGTTATAATATTCTGTGACATACAGGTTGCCATGACTGTCAGGAGACAAGTCATAGAATGTCCCCATACCTCTGCCAGCAATCTGTCTCACATACTTCTGTTCTCTGTTGTACACCATAATAATACCTTTATTGCCACGCTCACACACCATCACCTCTTCTCCGACAATTGCCACACCATGATGTCCTGAACCTTGCTTCACCATGTGCCGCTTAACACAACCACCATTCCTGTTGCATCTCATTATCTTATTAGAGCTTAAATCAGTGCAGTAAATGTTGTCCTCCTTATCAACAGCCACACCACAACATGATCTTAGTTTATGTTGGATACTTCCCAATCTCTTTCCCTCTTTGTCAAAGATAATGACATCTCCTACACGTTCATTTACCACCACTTCTCCCACAGCGTTGACAGCGACACCAGTGGGCCAAGACAAACCATGCCACACACTGACAGGCCTGCCTAGTTGAGCAACAGGGACAGAGACAAACACTGGGAAGGGACTGTCTGCCACTTGCTGCCCATCCACTGACACAATCAGTTCACATCGTCCACGCACAGTGGGTGTGTACTGTATACAATAGTTCCTGGCCACTGTGTGATCAACATTGCATTGGATGATGGATCCATTGGACAGAGACTTCAAATGGCAGTCAACTTTACAATTACATCTAGTTGTGGTCAATGTTGCCTCAGATATAGTGTTGAGCACTGCAGCTTTGGCTCCTTCACCACTGACAGTGCATTTAGCTGGAGCTATAGAGAGTTGAGTCAACTTGGCCTTGGTCTGGCAGAGCTGCTGCAGGGCCTCAGCACACCTCACCTCCACTCCTATGTCCACCTCCTCCATTGGCTCCAAGCTCACCACTCCCTCATCATGCTCTTCAACCCCTTGCTGTATTTGACAGGCAAGCTCAGCATGCATGCCCATGAACTCACTGTCACTATGGTGGCCAACACACTGCTCGATGTGGTCTAAAACACTCTGGACCTCAGCACAAGCCAGAGACAAGCTCTCTTCCTGTAGTGAGAGTCTGTCCATCTTCTCTTGCACTTTCCTTGAAGTTTCTTCCAACAGTTCTCTCCTACGATCATCCAAAATCTTCTGGAGCTCTAAAAATAAAATATGGATGTTCTTGGCCAAAGAGAGCCCCCGAGCCTCCAGCTCACACCTGGTGGTCTGTACCTCCACCACAGCATGGGACAGGCGGACCTTCAGTTCTCTTAGAGGCTTCAATTTCTCTATAAGCTTCTTCCTTGTGTCAGGAGCAGCTTCCTTGATGAGTTCTAAGTTGTGGCCATTGTGATCCTTCACCACACAGTGGGAACAGATAAGACTACCACAGTCAAAGCAGTACACTATCAGTGGCTCCTTGTGGGCTGGACACTTTGTAGCAAGGGAATCTTCACCTTTGGCTGCAGACTGAGCTGTCTCCATAGCAGTGATGGATTCTTGAATGCTGTTTATAAAGAAAGCAGTTTCTAGTTTCTCCACACTTCCTTTTGGAAGGATGACTTCTTTTCGACACTTGGGGCAGGAGAAAGGTTTGCCTGCGCCTGCCCAGAGGACAAGCTGAACAATACACTCCTTGCAGAAGTAGTGGTTGCAAGGCAGAAGCTTTGGCTCGGTATAGTATTCCTGGCAGACCGCACAGGTAATCTCCCTCTTCAGTTCATCCAAGCTCTTATTTGCTAGGCCTTCAGCCATAGTCCAGGCGCACAGGTTGAGTCACCAAAAATCTCAGTAAGGACAGTTTCCTAAACAAACAAAATGAACGGAATACCTAATATGTAAGCAGGTGTGGCAGGCAACAGTGCGCATGGGCAAAGAAAAGTGATCAACTAAATTGACTGCCACCAGGCCATAGGATATGAAAGAGACTGAGAGTGGAAGATGTCATAAACCACAACTCATCAATTATTCACACCTCTTTTTTTTTTTATTTATTTTCAATCCCCTCTGCTCAAATTGTTCATGAATAGCTTTCATTAATGTGTCAATTAAGTTTAAATGAAATTATCTGTAATGACCTCAGCACAATCAGGATATTCCTGAGCAGTCTGCACCATTTCAAACCTTCTTCCTGGCCATTTATGACAGGGAAGAGTTAGCCTGAATGCATCCAGATCAGAACACCTGTGTTTAATTTACTTCCACAATGATTCAAAACTTTCATCACTAGGAACAGAATGAAGTTGTGGATTGCCTTGTTGTACAAGTCAGATATGCAGATGCACGTGCTGATATATATATATGGTTGCTGCTTGAAGTGCTCTTACATGGGCACACATTTTTTTACTAATCCAATGCCCAGAGAAATGATGAAAAAAAATTTTTTTTTTCCATCTGAGAAGTTTCCTCTGTAATACAACCTCTCATTCCAGCATCTTTTATAGCCAGCTTAGCAGCTTCCCCTCACTGGATGAAAATTAAAATTTCCTGCTGCAGAACATGTATGTGAAAGGTGGATAGGAGACCATTTGTACTCCAGATTTCCTTTGTACTGAATAGTTGAAATTTCATGAAAATTATCAGGTAGAGGATAGGGCACAATCCCAGGTACCTAAAATTTCAAAGACATTTGACATCTACTACAACAGGATTTATTATCTTTCATGTATCAAAAATTCCGATGACATTTGACATTTCCTTCAGTACTGGATTGTTAAAAATGCATGCAAACTATCAGGTAGAGGATAAGGCAGGGTCCTGGGTAAACAAAACTTCAATGACATTTGACATGTTCTACAACAGGTTTTATCACATTTTATACCTTTGAAAATTTCGATGACATTTGACATGTATGGTATATTTTGCAGATGAAACATTTCACCTATCCACAGGGATTCTGGACATGTCCTACATATAGGAGATGTTCACTTTTATATTACTATCATGCATAGGAAATGTTACATGCTGTATACCCAGCATGTACTGATGTAGTTAAACCATCACTGTGGAAGGGGAAAACTTTAAAAGCCACCTGTAAGTTTCTTATAAATTAATTATAACGAGATCATACACTAGTATAACATGGACAATAATATTGATTTATCACATATTTGATGCAAGCAATAACGTCAGCAATGGGGTTCATGTCACAATTTGTTAATTGTAATTGTTGCACACTTCTTCAGAATCAGATGAATCAATATTCAATGTTAATGTGATCGCTTGATCATCATGTCAGAATGCCATTAAGGAAAAGTTTGACAGTAGAGTTCTTGGCTTGGACAAAGGGTTTTCTCTCATGATTTTCAATGGTTCTATTCAAAGTAGAAAGAAGATGCCCAACTCTGGCGGTGCCTAACCAACTCATCCCCTTCCGCTACTTCCTCTGAAATCATTGTAGGTGTAGCTTGTTTTAAATACTTGGTTCCTTCACCTTGATCTCTGTACACTTCTCAGACAGCTGAAAATCACAAATAATGTTAAAAGAATGCCTTACACAAACATCTCTTCAACTGATATTACATAAACAAGTTCAAATATCACATGATCATACATTATTTAAAGATTAACTAAAATGGGAGGGGGTGGGATTATGGTCTTAACTTGTCTTTGATGCATTACCTGGTTAAAAAAAAAAATTTTTTGTGGAAAGTTGTTTCAATATTCATGAAGAAAATTTAGCTTTAAAAATTTACTTTCTGTGGGGGTGTAAAATGTCACAGCGGGGGCAACAGCTCTAGCTAGCTACTCACTGAAACAATTCCTAGAGTCAGGAGGCAAGTATATGATGGCTAGTCCAGGAGTGGCAGCAGTTTATTGGCATGTAATAAGATAGCAACTGCAGAAGAGCTAGGGAGTAATAAAAATGAAAGAATGAGTGAAGAAGTCCCTTTGGAGAGTGGAATACTTCCTTATCATTTTGAGCCTAATGACACTGATTCCTCCCTTTTCAACTTCATCCAACTCTGATTCAGAAGCAGAAAATAAGGATCAAAGACTTTCTCATTTGTCGTGGTAAAATCTAGCTATTTGTAAAATACTTGCTAGCTTGCTTCAGCCACTTTAGGTGAGAACTAAATATTTCATAGCTAGCTAGCTATATAACTAAGTATGTGTTTCGTATGCACTTGGTTATTGCATTTATAACTTCTACATTATTAGGGCTGTTCGAATATTATAAACAAGTGAAAGAAAGAATGATTACACACTTTGTTATATACTTATTAAATATCTAGCTCACACCAAGTGGTCAAAGCTGGTGAGCAAGTATTTTGCAAATAGCTAGGTTTACTATGATCAATCCAAAATTCTTTAAACCTCATTTTCTGTGCCTGAATCAGAGTTGATGAAGCTTAATATGAATCATTGTCACCTGGCTTGAAATTGTAAGTATTCCACTTTCCAAAGATGCTTCATCAGATTCATTACTCAGCAGCTCTTCTGTAGTCTCTATCTCGTTAGGTGTCCATGAAATGCTACCACTCCTGGATTTACCTGCAGATTTCTGCCTCCTGATTCAAGGAATGGTTGGATTTTGTTGTTTTTCAGTGAGTAGTTGCAGCTGCTGTTCCCTTAGTGATGTCATAGATGAGTTACCTCCACAGGAAATACATTTTGGAAACTAAGTTTTCTTCACTAATACAGGACCAACAATTTCCTAAATGTTTTTATAGTCCCAAACCTTGTGGTTTCAATCAAATATCAGCAGTTCAAAAGTTGTCGTGCAACCAGCACTGCCCATTGATTTTTTTTTGTTTTTTGTTTTTTGAAGGGTGGGGGGATATTAGGTATGTAAAAAATCCAGTGTTCAGAAAAAAAAAAAAAATAGGGGAAAAGAAAAAAAAAAGCAGGAAAGAAAATAATGAGGAAAAGGTGGGGAAGGCAGAGGGGGGGGGGGGGAGGGGGAGAAGAAAAGGAAGGAAATGAAAAGGGGGGGAGGGGGGGAGGGGGAAATCAACCTAGTCTAGGTTTGAACAGCTGATTTGAGCTTGAGACTTGTGCTTTAACCACTGCACCAAATTTTCAATTGTTTTTGTGATATCAGATTACATGTGTGGTTTATAATTCACAGAGTGGTTACTCATGCAGAAATGTATAAATCCAGATTTTCAAGTCCTGCAGCAGCAGAATTCCTCTCCTGGGATTCTAACATTGTGACCATTCTCTGGGTCAAGTTGTATATGCATGCCAATTTACAGGTCTGTAAGTCTGATAGATTGGCAGGACATTAGCTACATAGGTACCTACATAGATACATGTAACCTAGAGTTTAGATAGATAGATAGATAGATAGATAGATAGATAGATAGATAGATAGATAGATAGATATTTATATATTTTTTTCATTTCCATTTCAGTTGACCTTAAGGTGGACTTCAGGTAGCACATTCAAGATTACTTCTATACATTGAGGCAGGCAGAGAAGGATCTTCTACATGAAGTCCTACATCTTGTACCTCAGCCATAGTGCAGATTATAATAGACAAGCTTCCCAAAAGGGTGATTGAACAGCTAGTTATGTCACATAATTATTAAGTTACAACCAGTTATTTTTTTAGAGCAGTTAAGAGGATTTGGGATTAATTCACCATTGAACTAATTAACATCTGACATAACAGCTGGGTATATGGAACAGAAAAAAAGGGGGGGGGGGGCATAGAGGGTTACAAGATACTCCCTCATATTCTTCTTAACCATGGTAACATGCATGGCAGTATCTTGAAAACATACAACTATTACAACACACATTGCAGGACTCAGATAAGGAACCATGACAACAGAAGCAGCAACGTTCCATAGATGAACACTGATAGTAAGTGTCCACCCTACTATAACCATTGGAAACAGAGGGTCCACATAGGTGAGAGGGTTTCTGTATAATAACCAAGGCAACACAAGGACCATAGAGAGGATCTCTCTACAATAATATGGTAACTCAGGGTCCATACAAGTGTACTCTCTCTAGCCAGACTCTTTGCCAAGTCAACTCACTGAGGAATGAAAAATGATAATACATTCACAAAATAATGCTTTGTACCTTTTATCTGTCTCTTTGCAAATTTAATAGTGCTACTCTCCTGGAATAGCCCTAGACAAAGTGTCTGATAAGGGCTTAGCAAGGGAGAGACATGGGGGGGGGGGGGGGGAAAGTGAAGTATGAAAGAATACCCATGCGCAAGAATGCATGAAAAATTTAACAAAAGGGTTTATATATTCTATTCAGCTAGTCCAAAATACAGTTACTGCAAAGCTTAACTAGATCTACATGTATTTAGAGCCAAGTATATGACACTGGATGCTAGTGATCAGAACTATGTAACAGTAAGTAGTCATAGTATGCCTGTACACCTAACCTTGGTATAAAAAAATTCCTTCTACTACCTCAGCTCAGTTTCCTCTCCCTACTCCTTTAGCTTCAGTTCATGCTGTAAGGAAACTTTATAAATGTCACTATTCAGTCACAACACCGCCATTGCAGCTGCAGTTCCACATGTGCTCACTTCTATACCTTGTACATGGAGGAGGGTGAGGCTAGTAGCAATTAGGAAAGGCATAACGGATGCTTAAACATATAAAATCTCATCCCCAAACGCCCTGGTAATTTATATTACCAGAACTGCATATTCATTAATTCTTATGTTTGCGTGTCAGTGCACAGTTCCACTCTCAATGGATAGTATCTGAAGGATTAGTCATCTCAGTAAAAAAATTTATTATTTGTGACCGGTGTGGTTGGCTTGGAATGTCATTATAAAGTTACTTTGGCAAGATAAAGAGCTGTGCACACATACTTGCACTGCGCACACATACTTGCACTGCGCACACATACTTGCACTGCGCACACATACTTGCACTGCGCACACATACATGCACTGCGCACACATATTGCACTGCGCACACATACTTGCACTGCGAAAGCAACCACTGAAATACTTCATTTGCCTGAAAGCAAAATGAATAAGGAGTCTGGGGAGAAATAGCTTAATTAAACTCAGGTAAGCATTCTACAGATATTTCACAAATTAAACCAGGTATTGTAGCAGCAAAGTTGAGCTCATCAGGAATGTGCAACCTAGTTCCTTTTTTTTTTTTGATATCTGTTTAGAACTCTTCCAGTTTAAGAAAACAATTTTTGACGCCAGACTACCTGCTATTGTAGTTTAAATATATTGTCTACTACCCAATATTTAGTAAAGGTTAGAATTAAGATATTCCACATAATGTGATGCTAAGTATCTGAAAGGCAAGATTTGCTGTAATAATGGCTGCATGAAGATCCCCTCTTATGAATAGTAACTTCTAGTATACCAGAAACTGATGATGTATTCATTATCCAGTCCTTTACTGTATATACCTATTCCAATACTTTTTGACCAATGTCTAATGATAATAGACATGCAAGTTTAACTAAGTATTGGGTTCTGAAACCATTCCTGCATACTCTTGCTAAGTAATATATTTTCCTCTCTTTTAGAGTATTTCAAGCTACACATAGTCTGTTTCAGAAACATTACACATTGTAAAAAGTGCATAAAACAATACTAATATATTTGGAGGTCAAGTATGCATTGTGACATAAGCACAGCTATGTATGCTGATGTCATGACTATTTTGTTATTAAAAAAATTGATATAAGATTCTGTGTGAAAAATCAATACAATATCATCATTATAAAATCTGCATAAATATCACATGAAATAATAATGTACAAATATCACATAATATAACAAATGATGATTGCAATTGCATGAGCTTGATCCAAGCAGTGCTGTAGTATTCTCATGTTGGATGGTAAAAAGTTTGGTTATTTCATAGGCTGTACCTAGAGTGTCTTCCATGATGTTCTTATTATTTTTTTTAATTGAACCATGTGCAGCTAAATTGAAATACATTTGTTGTGTAAGTATTTGTCTCACCCTATGTTGTCTCCAGTCTATATAAACTCAATAAATTATTCATAGACTTCAAGGTTGCAATCCCAATCAGGCCATGACAAAATACTTTGAATTTCTCATATCAGTGAAACAAGATCAGGTGGCAAATAACCCCAGCCAGTGGGAGGAGCAAGACTCAATTTTTTTCTCTCCTATTTTTAATTATTTCTCTCTTTAATCTTCTTTTCTTTTCAAATCTATTCTTTTCTTTTTCAATTCCTTTTTTTCCCTTTAATTATTTTTTTTTATTTGTTATTACTATTATTATTATTATTATTATTATTATTATTATTATTATTATTATTATTATTATTATTATTATTATCATTATCATTATTTTAATTTTTTTATTGATTTGCTTGCTTTTAATTTTTTTTTCTTTTCTATTCCTTGAAAAGATTTCATCGTTTAACTGCTTAAGTTGCCAAACCTGCATCCACCCAGAGATTTGGTAAGGGTTTTCTTTATCTCTGAGCTCTCCTCAGAAGTCAGGCCTCAGTAGCGATTACTACCCATAATTCCCCCGGAGGTGGACCATAGAGAGGTGGACTAAGGGTGCTGGAATTTGGTTATTCGCTCCTTCCCGCTTGGAGATGGCAATATGGCGGCAGGTAAAAGAATAGGTGGACTATAAGAGTGGGAAGTTTTACCCAGAGTGGACCTCAGCATTTTGTCATTCTCTGGGGAGCAGTTCTCATCATTCTTAGGTGAGCAGTAGGTGAGACTGGACTAGTTACTTCACTGAGTCCTGGTAATATCTTTACAATAAATTGACATTCAATTTCCTATAGTTCTCTATTCCCTTTCTATAATTCTCTGTTCCCTTACTACAACCTTTACCTTCAGGAATGTGAGTGGTATTATTTGGTGTCCACTTCCTATGGGGTGTGGTTAGTTTAATAAACTTGTGGTGGCTGCATTTTAATCTGCTTGCATTCGATGAACACACTTTAAATTAAAGTGCTAGTGATTGTTGTTGGTTTTAAATTGAGATAATTACAATCCACTGCACCAAGGTTGGTGCAGGACTGCAACCAGACCCTTCCTAGAGTGCACAGTAGGTAAAGGGTCTCATTTGCTAGACTGTCTTCTCTGCATTCATGTATAATTCATATTTGTACTGAGTTAAGAATAAAGCAAAAGGATTCAGTGAACTTGGGTGTACCTAGTCTCAAGCCACCTGCTATAAAATAGTTTCATGCCTGGGTAATGGCAGAGAGTTCATTTTATGATGAAATTTTTTTTTACAGTTGGTCCCTCCATATTAAGACCACCAATGGGATCACTTCTAACTGGTCTTATTAGTGAGGTGGTCTTTATTTGGAATAGAGCCTATGGGCATGGCTGGGGTCTCACAAAGCATTTTCCTATGAATATTATTGTACAGTTAACCTGCATATATTTATTAAACCAACTGCAAGCTCACAAGACTAATATTCACATTCAAAATTATCTGTTGTCTTGAGAAAGATATAGGATATAATTACATGTACTCTATTACATATTAAAGTTGTGCAGCGTCTTAGGACACAGAAATGCTGTGATACTCAACTGGACTTACACTCTCATCAATCTGAACTGACTGCACATCCTGTGCTGGTTCTTTCAGATAGGTTACCAACTAGAGTCCCGGCCAGACCTTACATGGATAACAGACATGTAATATATGGCAAAAGTAGGATGACCTGTCCCTTCTGTGAGGAACTGGACACCATATTGGGGTCAAGGGCAGCCTCCTCTCCTGCTTTATTATTGGCTAGTGGAGCGGCCCCTAGCCAATCAGACAACATCCACTCCCCCAGGAGCTGTGGCACAGGAGTGGAGGGTGACTCTGAGGAGAGCTCAAGGAGAGGAATTCAGTAATGCTAAATTTTACGAATTATTAATTCTTTTGTTTTACAGTTAGTGCAGTGCCCACCTGCTCCTCAGGGCCAAGAACATGTGGAAGGTTTCACTTAATGGTATGGTGAATGACAATATGGTGACATCACTTTTATGCAGAAGAGGAGAGCATATTCACTGCCCCTGTGACAACTGATGATGTTGGTGCTGAGCATGCTCAGACAGATGGTATGTCTATTTCTTATTCATTATCACCATAATGACATGGATATTTACGATTGTCAGAAACCCTTCATGCACTAAACTGAGTGGGCTGGCTAAGAAATGAGCCACTCAAGGCAATGAACTCTGGTTGACCTCACCTTATCTAGAACACTAACTTGGCTTCACATGCTCTTCCTCTTAACCTTAAGAGGCTGCAATGAACAAGTAATGATTAGGTTATGTTTATTTTCTTCCACTACTTGAGCCTCCATAATAAATCAACAATACACAGATTCAGTCTCAACTGTCTCTAACACTCTTCAGTACTCCCTCAGTCCTCATCTTACAGCTGCAATAATTCAGTTCCTTCTATACACACTCTATAGGCATGTCTCAGCATTAATCAAGGTCTCCTTAGTAAGTAATTGTGGATGCCTTGCTGTGCCGTCCTCCGATCACTTTGATATCTGTTCTGGCATGAAACCATGCTGGCAAAAACCTGTTATATGTTGGCGTTGTCATTTATTCGTATCTAGTAGTGAGGCATTGCAATCTTGACCCAGATATCACCTTATATATGTATGCTCTGCAGATGGTGATGTCATGACTACTGCTCAGCTGATCTTTCAGTGTCATCCTCTTTCTTTCCCGTTCTTCCATCCAAGATTTCCAGGATTTCAGAGGGCACATCATTCTTCTTTCTTCTTTTCATTCCTAATAAACGAAAGGTGGTTATTCTCCTTTCCTATAATGATTTATGGGGGGTGGTGGGGGGGGGGGGGGGGGGGGGAGTGGAGGTGGGAGGAGGATCAGTGTTTGTATTCAAAACTGAAATGTTAGAATAAATCAAGTTTCGCCATCTTCCCTAGCACTCTCTGTGCTTCCACTGTTACAACAGTGTGACATGATCTAAAATTTCATGCTAATGCGTTATGTATTGAAGTTTAAGCTAACTGCATTAACCTAATGTTGTGTGATGATGTTCTAAGGGGGTGGCAGTCAACTAGCCATGTATTAGTTAATATTGTGACCTTAGTTAATATTGTGACCTCAGTAAGTGTGTCAGGGGCAAACTTGTTGTGGGGGTCTTATTTGGGAAGATATCGACCCAGCCAAGTGGTCATATAAGGGAGGTGGTCTTATCTTAGAGGGGTCTTACTTGGGAGTGGCTTAATAGAGCCAGCTAACTGTGTGCAGGTGGTATTATTGTGGAGATGGTATTAATTCAGGTGGTCCTTATTTGTATTAACATTTAACCAGAAATGTGGGGATTATCTTGACTACATTTGGACTCATACATCCATCACACAAGTTGTGTACATCCGTCACAATATTTAAAAAATATTTTCAGAATGGAAAAATATATAGTCTTCTTTTAGGCTTATGACATACCTACCCAGGTGTGTTAGAGTTAGTTTGATAGCAAAGAGAAATTTGTAGCATTGCATAACTCACAGGATTTTCAAGCTAAAGAATATAGTTATCAAAAACAGAATTTCTGTGTTCGTCTGCCACACCCCTATAATGGTTACTCCTTTCCAACAGCTAACTAATATCCCAAGTCTTTTATATGGATAAATACCTTCAATAGGCCTTACAATAGCTGAAATATAAAATCTTTAGTATGGACCATCATATTAAAAGTTATTAGGAATTTAACCATCCAAACTGTACGTCCATCACAATGGAACTCCCTAAAGTTGAATTTGTGTTCACCTGAACGTTGTTGCCTCTTTGGTAGAAGATGACTCGTTATCTCTGGCATCAAGTTGTAGCTAACAACTTAGGGTCAATTGATAGAGACACACAGTTGTTGATATTGTGTGTGTGACCCAATTGTCAAACCATTATCTGGATCAAGCCTTGCTTGGAGTTGTTAATGTATATCATCATCAAATACTTTGCTCCATTGGATGATTGGTCTGATTCTCACATGGCCATAGTTAATCAGATCATGTGGACCAGCCTTGTAGTGAAACTTCCACTCAGAAAAGAAACATTCTTCATCCATGATAAGTACACTGAAAATGATTCATCTCTATCCAACAACACTAGTTAGTTGAGTCATGCAATGACGTTTTCTTAGAGCTAGTTGTTTTTGGTATGGTTGTGGATTGAAGCTGTAGTCTGTGTATGTGATTCTATGATTTAAGAGTCTTATGTGTAGATTTTTTTTATGGTATTGCTATCTATTTTCATAACTCTGAAGCATTAACATAGTCCATGCATGAAAAAGAAAATGACAAAATCTATTTAATCAATAGGAAGTCAAAACATTTTCAATATGACAAAATTTTCAGCTTTTAAATGACATAGAGTAATGTTGTTTTGAATGAACAGTGGCAAATATATGGCCAATAACAATATTGACTGTATGGACACAGATTTCTATACAATTTAATCTTAAATTATATAGTGCACTAAACCATTAACAATCTGCCTTGTGGCAACCCTGTCTGGGTCTGCCTAACTGGACCACTGGAGGTGGTGAGATGGATATAGACCAACTATAGAGCTGGTCAACCACATGATAGTGAAATAGTGGTGTTGATAAACAATGGTTGACCAACCTCCACTAATGAGTGTCCAGTGTCTTCTCTAGACAGCAGGAGGCACTCACAACAATTGCCGTTGTGTGGGGTTGCTTGCTTGGTTGGGACTGTGGACAACAGGTGCATGCACTGGCCATGGGCAGGAGAGAGCATTTAATACCAGCTCCATTGCACTTCTAGGCATGGCTGAGCATAATTATTGGTGAGGTTGCCTATGCCAGCACAGCAGTCCCTATGGCTGACTGTCAGGGCTTGTGAGTGTGTGTGTATTTCATTATGCACAAGTTTAGCTTTGAAGAGTTGACAGGTAACATTGAAACAAACTGTAGTCCACACACAACATCTCCTGTAATGTTGCTCCAATCCTCCCCAGCATATGGCCACTGTGGAGGAGAGGAAGATCAAGTCGCTGGTGAAGATACAGATGAAGAAGCTAGACATCGAGCTAAAACACTTTGAGGACTTGGAGGCCATCACGGATAGAGAGCAGGAGTCTGTAAGTGCCCCATTGTGTGTGTGTCACAGCAGCCATCAGGGCAACCCAACTGGCTAGACCCATGGTCATGTGATGTACTGTGTCCTAATAGGTGCCTGATGGTGTGATTGGGAGTCCACATATAAGTGGCTAGACCCATGGTCATGTGATGTACTGTGTCCTAATAGGTGCCTGATGGTGTGATTGGGAGTCCACATATAAGTGAAGAGTCAAAATTTTGAATGGCCTAATTTTCCGCCATTGGTGTGGAGTATCTGATAGGTTGCCAGGGACGGTGCCCCGGCAACCCTCTGGCATCAAACTGAACTGACGGAACATCTATATAGTGTGGAACATTGTATTATAATTTAAGTATCACCATCATCTTGTGAGTCACACGAGTCTCTGTAACCTCAACTCTTCACCTGTACTGTATTGTACTATACTGTACTGAATTATATTGTATTGTATGCTTTGTGAATAGTATTCCTATTTAATTCAAGAATATCTGTTCTGTGAGAGGGAAGGGTCCCTTGGGTTAGTGGTGTTTTGGCTTGTGTTAATATGTCCTCAGTGAGGTGTTGAGGCCTGGGGGTATGGAAGGGAGGGAGCATTAGACCTGTCAGGGTGTGAGTGTGTCTGTGGGTGGAGGGGATTTCACTAACAGTGTCAATAGTGAGGATTGTCCCTCTGCAGCTCTCCGAGATGGTCCCACCTTCTCTGGCAGCACCTATGTCATTGTGGTCTCAAGGGGAAAGGTGATTAATAGAATTGACACACATCTACATATATACATACACAACTAATTAGAGTGTTTGGTTAAGAATGCAGTATCCTCCACAATTAACAAATGCATACTCAGCTTATTTAGGGTCGTCTGTAATTGAAGAGGTGTGGTCATAGCCCTAGACCATACCCACCAGACTATTGCTGGACCAAGTTATGGGAAGTAGCCACTCAATATAGTATACAGTGTGTGTGTGACATACTTCCAAGTGCATATGTTGTGTATATGTGTATGTGTGTGCATATTCACATGCAGCATTATGACCTAGTCATCTCAGAGAGCAACTTAGAGGATGCCTGTCAACATCTGGAGCTGTTCCTAGAAAGTCACTGGATCTCTACCATATCTGTCCTGTTGTCCTAGTCTGCACATATTCAAACAGTTCCAATTAGGAGATGTTGGTTGAATTTCATTGCTCCACAAACTTTTCCTGTTTAGTAACTGTTTACTTCATCAAGACAATAAGTTCATAATCTATTTCCACCCCCTCCCACCTCATAATGACCTCCTCTCTCACCTCCTCCCATGCCACCATCTTTAATTATTCATGTCACGTGTGCCTGTAAGTGTATTATGACTGCAGACAATTTGATGACAATAATAATATGTACAAATACTTGCACATTAAAATACTTGAACTCTACTATTATGACAGTCAACAACATACACAAAACCATCTCTATCTACACACAATGCATATGGATATAAAAAAACAACCTTCCTCACTACCACAGTGACCAAACGAGGTCACATACACCCCCACAGTGGTGAACACTGACACATTATGGAGACCACTATCTGTCACATACACATACTGACCAGCTACACACACACACCATGGTTTGCTCAACTTCTTCACTCCATTCTCATCACAGCCAAAGGAGCGCAGGAGGTCACCATCCACACTGAACACTCTGATGACAGAGTTATCAAGGTCTGTGACATACAGGTTGCCATGGCTGTCAGGAGACAAGTCAAAGAATGTCCCCATAGCTCTGCCAGAAATCTGTCTCAGATATTTGAGTTCTCTGTCATACACCATAATAGTGCCTTCATTGCCACGCTCACACACCATCACCTCATCTCCGACTACTGCCACACCAAGATGTCCTGAACGTTGCACTTGCTTGACATGGTACTCCTTAACACAACCACCATTCCTGTTGTATCTCATTATCTCATTAGAATAGAAATCAGTGCAGTAAATGTTGTCATCCCCATCAACAGCAACACCAAAGTAATATCCCAACTTACGCTGGACAGTTTTCAGTCTCATTCCCTCTTTGTCAAAGACAATGACATCTCCCTTACGTTCACCTACCACCACCTCTCCCACAGAGTTGACAGCGACACTAGAAGGCCTAGACAAACCACGCCACACACTGACAGGCCTGCCTAGTTGAGCAACAGGGACGGAGACAAACACAGGGAAGGGACTGTCTGCCACTTGCTGCCCATCCACTGACACAGTCAGTTCACATCGTCCACGCACAGTGGGTGTGTACTGTATTATACAATAGTTCCTGGCCGCTGTGTGATCAACATTGCATTGGATGATGGATCCATTGGACAGAGACTTCAAATGGCAGTCAACTTTACAATTACGTTTAGTTGTGGTCAATGTTACCTCAGATATAGTGTTGAGCACTGCAGCTTTGGCTCCTTCACCACTGACAGTGCATTTAGCTGGAGCTATAGAGAATTGAGTCAACTTGGCCTTGGTCTGGCAGAGTTGCTGCAGGGCCTCAGCACACCTCACCTCCACCCCTACGTCCACCTCCTCCATTGGCTCCAAGCTCACCACTCCCTCATCATGCTCTTCAACCCCTCGCTGTATTTGACAGGCAAGCTCAGCATGCATGCCCATGAACTCACTGTCAGCATGGGGGCCCACACACACCTCACCTTTGGCTGCAGACTGAGGTCTCTCCAAATCAGCAATGGATTCTTGGATGCTGTTTATAAGGAAAGCAGTTCCTAGTTTCTCCACACCTCCTTTTGGAAGGACGACTTCTTTACGACACTTGGGGCAAGAGAAACACTTGACAGCGCCTGCCCAGCGGACAAGCTGAAGAATACACTCCTTGCAGAAGTAGTGGTTGCAAGGCAGAAGCTTTGGCTCGGTATAGTGTTCCTGGCAGATGGCACAAGTAATCTCCCTCTTCAGTTCCTCCCTACTCTTATTCGCTACGCCTTCAGCCATAGTGCAGGCACACAGTTTGAGTCTCTAAAAATCTCAGAAAGGACAGTTTCCTATACCAAATGAAATGGACGCGACACTTAATACATTAGTACGTGTGGCAGGCAATAGTGCGCATGCGCAAATATAGGTGAGCTTATAAATCCACTGCGTCCTGGCCATAGAATATGAAAGAGAGAGAGAGAGTGGAAGGTGTCATAAACAATAAGTCGTCAATTATTATTTACTAGCAGCATATACCTGGCGTTGCCCGGCCAATTTCAACATCAAACATTATAGAAGCCACTTAAATTTTGGCATGGTTGGCCCTTTAATTAGCTTTAGGCAGCCATAACTACTTCTGTTGGTGTGGCTAATACCAGACCACACACATTGCCACACCCACATGTAGTTTATAATGGTCACCCAGTTACTTGGACTCCATATGTCCAATTTCAGCTTGATTAGTCTATAAAAAATATTTTTTGGCAGGCATAATGATATCCTAGGGGTGTGGCAATGACCAGACCACACCTATTGACAAATGCACGTGATTAGTAATGGTCACCCAGTTGCTTGGACTTCTCATTCCAAACTTCAATCTGGTTGGTCGTTTGATTAGTTTTTAATAGCCAAAACAATGTCCAGTGGATGCAGTTAAGGCCAGACCACACCCACATTTAGTTGATAATGCTTTCCCTTGTACTTGGAGACCACATGCCAAATTTTAGCCTGATTGGTCTCTGATTAACTTTTTAAAGCCAAAATAACTTCCTGTGGGTGTAACTATGACAAAACCACACCCATTACCATGCCCACATTGTTTATAACGCTAACCCGGGTCCTTGGAGAGTATGTGCCGAATTTCAGCCTTTTTAGTCTGAGCGTTTAGCTGTGATGCCTAGACACACACACTTATGAACCAAAATATGTATTAAAGTGTGTTCGTAGATCTAACTCCTTTGGTCCAAGCGTTATTCAAAAGTTCTTTTTTGGCATTTTTTTAACTTTACATACCAATGGAAGAGGTGTAGCCAGGAGGGTCCTGCCCATGTTACTCCCAAAGTCAAGTTGTGTATGCATACCATGTATTAAGTCTGTCGTTCCAAAGGTTTGTCTGGCAAAAACACCATTTCTGGGCCTGACATGAAAAAAGAAGTGGGTGTGATCATAATGATATATAAGTGTTCAAAACATTCCCCAGATTATATTGATTTCAAATATATGTGGGTTCATGGGTGTAACTCCTTAGGTTCAAGTGTTTCTGCTGATAAACCATTTTTGGCATTTTTAGCCTTACACAGGGAAAGGAAGAGGTGTGGCCAGGTGGAACCCAGCCCATGTTACTCCCAGAGTGAAGTTGTATATGCATACCAAGTTTTAGATCTGTAGCTCCAATGGTTTTTCTGGCAAAAATATCATTTTTGGCTTTTTTTCATTACCATGGTAACCATTTTTGGAAAAAAATTCCCCCCCCCATGTTTTAAGTTGGGTCAAAGCCTATCATCATGCCAAGTTTCATAAAAATCTATCCACAGGTTTAGCCAGAATGATGGTACAAACAGACAGACGAACAGAGAGACAGACAGACAGACAGACAGACGGACGGATGGGCAGACAGACAGAGAGACAGACAAATTCTGTTTTTTCCCAGACATGCCACCTGGCATAAAACCATCTCAGGGTGGGTCTCCTCCATCCCTAAAAGTTTGGTCAAAATCTAACAGAGGGATTTTGAGAAACAGACGAATATAATTACATAGTCAGTTACATAGCTACATGAGGTCTTCTAATATATATATATATATATAGATTTTAATGTATTTGTAATCCCCTCTGCTAAATTGTTCATGAATAACTATCAATAATGTGTCAATTCAATTGAAATGAAATTGTCTGCAATGACCTCAACACTATCAGGATATTCCTGAGCAGTTTCCCAATTTCGAACTTAATTCCAGCCCATTTATGACTGGGAAGAGTTGGCTTGGATGCATCAAGATCAGAACACCTGTGTTCAATGTGCCATAATGATTCAAAACTTTCATCACTAGGAACAGAATGAAGTTGTGGATTGTCTTATTGTACAAGTCAGATGTGCAGATGCACATGTGCTGATATATATATGGTTGCTGCTTGAAGTGCTCTTACCATGGACTAGCATTTTTTCCCCACTCCAGTAACAAAGATATGATATAATTTTACTATTTGAGAAGTTTCCTCGTGTAATGTGACCTCTCATTCCAACATCCTCTGTAACCTACTTAGCAGCTTCCCTTGTTGACAATTATGTTTGGTAGTTATCAGAGATTGATATTAACACCTCTGCCTGTACACTCATCTAGTAGGACACTAGATGTGCACACCAGGACAACCTACACTTACATCAGTAGTGACTTTTTTAAAAAAATGACTTCACATTAGGACACTATGAGTTTGGTTATTTCATAGGCTGCATCAAGAGTGTCTTCCATGATGTTAATGTTTTTAATTGAATCATGTGCAGCTAAATGTTAAGCATGACCACAGCAATGGTGTGTGAAGAGTTTGTGGTTCTAAATCATTGTCCTCTTGTCATGCCTGATTTGTGCCCAGATATATTCAATTGCTAATTGCACCAAAATAGCATTAACACCAAAAATTTCAAAGGAATAAATTCAAACAAAGTTATGAAATATGTTTGTTGTTAAAGTATTTGTCTCACCCTATGTTGTCTCCTGTCTATATAGAACTCAATAAATTATTCATAGACTTCAAGATTGCCATCTCAATCAGGTGATGACAAATACATTGAATTTTTCATATCAGTAGATTTATCCACAATAACAGTAAATTTTTCCAGAAACTGGTTATCTATTTTTTACTGAATGAATGAGTTATAATGCACAAACTTTTATTTGCATGTCCAGGCTGAATCTAGTGCTGGCTACCAAAAATATCCCCTCTTCAAGAGGAACACTGCACCTCTCAAAATCTAGCAACTCCACAGGGAACAGGATCAGTTCACAAGTAACTTCAGCCAATGCGTGAAGCAAGACTCAATTTATTTTCTGTTTTTAATTATTTTATTCTTTAATTTTCTTTTCGTTTCTGTTTTAATCTTTTCCGTTCTTTTCAATTCCTTTTATCTCCTTTCTTTTCCTTTCAATTAAAAAAAAAAATTTGCTTAGTTTTAAATCTTTTCTTTCTTCAGAAAGTTTCAATCGTTTAATTGCCATACTTAGCCCTACCCGGTTCCACCCTAGGATTTGGTAAGGGGTCTTTCATCTCCTAGCTCTCCTCAGAAGTCAGGACTCAGTAGCGATTACTACCCATAATTACCCCAGAGGTGGACCATAGAGAGGTGGACCATAGAGAGGTGGACCATAGAGAGGTGGACCATAGAGAGGTGGACCATAGAGAGGTGGACCATAGAGAGGTGGACCATAGAGAGGTGGACCATAGAGAGGTGGACCATAGAGAGGTGGACCATAGAGAGGTGGACCATAGAGAGGTGGACCATAGAGAGGTGGACCATAGCAGACCTTCCAACTCACCAGCATCTAGAGGGAGTCACCCTCATTTTTTCATTGTCACCCGCTCACCCTCATAATATTTGAAATCTCCCTCATTTTCCCACTAGTTCCGATGTTTGTTTGTTTCTGTTTCACAAGTCTGAAGTGCCAACTGGGATATGGTGTCAAGTGCTTGAGAGTATCCAGGCAACCTTGGTCCATCAATTTTAATGCATAGAATGAGTCTAATAATATTACGACGGACTAACTTTGCACATGCGCTGATAGTCTGCTAAATAGATCCGTCCACTTTTCAGTACATACAATAGCCAAATTATTTGTAGCGCAATTTGTGCTACCAACCTATTCATTTTTGCTATGGACGTGGAGTGGATAAAACTGACTCTGCCCTGGAGGGGGCTGGGGCTGAAACTGATTTGGACACAGACCAGGAAGGTGAGTTATTGAGGTTGATGTAAATACAATCAAGGGCAGCTTGTTAAAGCTTAAAATTGATATATATACTTTGTAGTGAAATTGATAAAGCTATACTCCTAGCTCTTGGTGCTTGTGATAAGGTTTGATTCCCTAACATTCACTGTCTCCTAATAATTGCTTCCATACTATGTATTTCTAGTGCTGAGGCAGAAAGATGATTTTCTCTTCTGAGAGGAATAAAGAACTATTTGAGGTCCACTATAAGTGAGTAGTGTTTGTCAGATATATCTGCCATTGCCATGCACGAGGAGCTTCTGGAATAATATAGGAAGGAACACCACTTCAGGCAGAGTTGGATGATATAGTTGGATGAAGTTTGTCAGGCATTTGTTCAAGCTGATCCAAGAAGATTTTTCCATGTTTATTTTGTTTGACAAATGATATATTATGATATGATTGTATGTTCTGAAATGTTGGTGTTGCTTATTTTAATAATGATTTCTGATGATCAAAATTTTGGGTGCTAGTGCATTGTCTACTATGCATTGCTGTGGTCATAATTTGTACAAGTGGTTAAAGTTGTGGCCACACCACCCACTTTTAATAATTGTAAGATCTGCTCCTGCTTTTTGTTGCAATCTGGGGCTTTCTAAATTAACTATATTTTCGATATATTTTCATCATTTTACACCTCCCTCACTCCTGGGAACTAATCTAAATAATAATAAAAAAAAAATAAAAAAATTTTTTTAATTCCTGGCAATTATGACAAAAATTAAAATAATTATTATAATAAAAATTGATACAACATTATTCAAATAATTAAATTTTATTCAAAACATTAATGTCAATTCTTTGGAATTTGCCTTATCCTTTATCCATGGACCAGAAAATGAATAAGAAAGCCAGGTATAGAAAGAATTACTATGTCATGCAGGAAATGTGCTTCATCATGAAGTACTACATTATTGTATGACAGATAAAATATTTAGTTAAAAAAAAAAAAAAAAAAAAAAATATGTATATATATATATATATATATAGATAGATATATAGAAACCACAAACCACCAACCACCGTATAATGTCCCTCATAAATTTTGTTAGAGGTTGGAAAGCCTGCCATAGAGAGGCGGACCCCAGAGAGACAGGCGGACCCCAGAGAGGCAGGCGGACCCCAGAGAGGCAGGCGGACCCCAGAGAGGCAGGCGGACCCCAGAGAGGCAGGCGGACCCCAGAGAGGCGGACTAAGGGTGGGAATTTGGTTATTCACTCCTCCCAGGCTTGGAGATGGCAATAGGGTGGCCTAAATGAATAGTTGGACAATAAAAGCAGGGAAGTTTTCCCCAGAGTGACATCAGCACTTAACACTCTCTACTGAGGTGGGATGAGAGGGTCTGGGGAGCAGTTCTCATCATTCTTAGGTGAGCAGTAGGTGAGACTGGACTAGTTACTTCTCTAAGTCCTGGTAATGTTCTTGTAATAAATTTACATTAAATTTCCTATAATTCTCAGCAGGATTGCCAACTGGATATTTTTCTTGCCAAATTTCTGGAAACTTTTTCATTTTCATAGCATCTGGCTTATTATTTTTTTTTTCCAGTTTGGCTTGAAACTCAAATTTGGCTTATTTCTGTCTTATTTTTAGAAAGGTTGGACTATTACCCCAGTTGTCTTATTTGTCTTATTTCTGACTTTTTATGCTCTTTGATAAAAAAATTAAACTTTTGGAGCCTGTTACTATTGTCAGAATCTATCCAAATCAATTATTAACTTCAATAAAATTGTATTTTTAACTTAATGCACTGTGTAACAAAAAAAAAACAACAACAACCAAAAAACAAACAAACAAACAAATAAACAAACAAACCAAAACATAAGATGTACAAATACAAACCTCTGAAATTGCGTAATATAGTTGTATTTCAAAGCAATTTATTTATTTTATAAATGGACTTAGCTATAGGTTATCACAGAGTAAGGTAGTACTCTCTAACTAGAGATGAACAGGGGAAAAAATGGCCGCCTCATTAACTAATACAACGTAAAAGCTTCACTTTCTCTGCTATTGCTCAAACCTAGGCTACAAAACTCACCTGCAGTACATATAAGTTGCAACACAAACTACCAAGATAGATTCTGTCTGTCCAAATTGCCAAATGTTTTTCATCTTTCTTCTTATTCTTCAGTTCCAGGGCTAAAGCCTAGCTGACTAGAGCAAATCATGTAATACTTATGCTAACAGCTTACTATTTGTTTGGACTAGGTCCACGACCTCTTCATTTTGCTTCGCCATGCTAACAAACTACTGAAGTATATCCCAGACTAATAGCTGCAGTGTTAAGTTCAAACCGCCATGTTTGACACTACTACTTCGTCTACGGGCAGAATTTCAAGTATTGCTATTGATGTTATATTTAACAAGTGGTGGTAAAAAATATGTGCATGCTTGTGGATGCCAATCAGATGTATACGAGATGACAATCCAATACTGTAGCTAGCTATCTGACAGTGTGCAATATACCTAAAGGAAACAAGTGAAAGTATAATAAATTTCTTTAAAATATAACCGGTAAGGATAGATAGTGTGTCACCAAAAAGTGCAGAATCAAGAATTCTGTGACAGTGTGTGTTACAAAATTAACTACACCCATTAGCATGCCCACATGTGTTTAATAATGCTCACCCGGATTCTTATAGAGCACATGCCAAATTCAGCCTTTTTGGTCCCAGTGTTTGGTTGTGATGCCTAGACACATACATAAAAAAATGCATATATACTTACGAACCAAAATGTATATTAAAATGGGTTCGTGGATCTAACTCCTTAGGTCCGATCTTTATTCAGAAGTTCTTTTTTTTTGGTGGTACTTTTTCTCAATACAAACCAAGGGGAAGTGGTTTAGCAATGAGGGATCCTGCCCATGTACTCCCAAAGTCTATTTGTTTATACATAACATGTATTAACATGTTTTAACGCCAAAATACATTTTTGGTTGTATTTTTAGCCTGACATGAACATAGAAGTGGGTGTGGTCATATACATGTACTTAAAATATTCCCCAGACTAAATTGATTCCAAATAAATAAAGGTTCATGGTCTAACTCCTTAGGTTCAAGTGTTTCTGCTGATAAACCATTTTTGGCATTTTTAGCCTTACACAGAAATAGGAAGAGGTGTGGCCAGGTGGAACCCAGCCCATGTTACTCCCAGAGTGAAGTTGTATATGCATACCAAGTTTTAAATCTGTAGCTCCAAGGGTTTTTCTGGAAAAAATACCATTTTTTGGTTTTTTCTCATTACCATTGTAACCATTTTCCGAAATTTTTAGCCCATATTTTAAGTTGGATCAAAACCTATCTTCATGCCTATTTTCAGAGAAATCCACTCACAGGTTTGGCCAGAATGAAGGTACAAACATACAGACAGACGGATATACAGACATCTCTTTTATATATATCAGAGAATACTTAGTACTCTTTAAGTAGGGATGATCACCCAAAAAAATGGTGGCCTGATTGACTAATACGACATGAAAGCTTCACTTTCTCTGCTATGGCTCAAACCTAGGCCACAAAACTCACCTGCAGCCCATATAAGCTGCAACACAAACTGCCAGGATAGTTTCTGTCCTCCAAATAAATCAATAGCTAAAGTAGCGAGTGCAGACTCATCAAAATCACCAAATGTTCACCATCTTTCTTCTTATAATTTATATTCTTAATTTCCATGGCTAGAGGGCTACAGCAAATCATGCAATAGTTTTGCTAGCAGCTTACTATTTCTTTGGACTAGGTCCATAACCTATTCATTTGCTTTGCCATGCTAAGAAACTACTGAAGTATATCCCAGACTAGTAGCTGCAGTGTTAAGTTGAAACCACCATTTTGACACTACCAATTCTACATGCACAATTAAAAACCAGTTAGTGCATGAGGCTATGAATATCATTACCAGAGCTACACTTGCAAATCTTGAATGTCAGTCAAATTCAGTAGCTAAATTTGTTACTGCTAGCCATAGAATTGTTATAGCTAGCTAACTGTTACTTCCTGATAATTAATTAAGAGTAATTGAGTACCGTACTGGGAGAATGCACTCCCTCTGGAGAGGTAGAGATAGAGTGCGCACTTGTGGATGCCAATCAGATGTATACAAGATGCCAATCCAGTACTGTAGCCAGCTATCTGACAGTGTGCAAAAACTAAAAGAAACAAGTGAGAATAAAAAATATTTCTTTGAAATATAACCGGTAAGTAGAGATGATGTGTCAACAAAAAATGCAGAAACAAGAATTTTGTGACAGTGTGTGTTACAAAATTCCCTATTTCTCTGATTCCACATTCACACAATGTGTAAGACATGATGCCGAAGACTGCCACCTCTTCAATTTGCTTGTAGCTAGCTCGTGTAGAATAATTATTCTAAGTTCACAGGAATTTTGCAACACAGATTGTCACACTATCATGTAGAATTCTAAGTTCACAGGAATCAGTGAAGTAGGGAATTTTGTAACACACAATGTCACAGAATTCTTGTTTCTGCTTTTTTGGCTGACACATCATCTCTACTTACCGTTTTTATTTTAAACAAATATTTTTTCATTTTCACTTGTATATAGAAGATATAATGTACCCCTTGGTGTGCATATATATATATATATATATATATATATATATATAAATATATATACTAGCAGATGTCCCCCTTGGTGTATATGTATATACTAGAAGACTTCCGTTTTGGCGTGTATATATATATATTATATACCAGCAGACGTCCCCATTGGTGTATGTATATATATACTAGCAAGCAGACTTCCCCCTTGGTGTGTATATATATATACCAGCAGACGTCTTCCTTAGTGTGTGTGTGTATATATACTAACAGAAGATCCCCTTTGTGTGTATGTATACTAACAGACGTTCCCCCCCTTGGTGTCTGTATATATATATGGCATGTTTATTGAAATTTTGTTTGTTTGTAGCTGTGTAAAGCAGTTTTCATTTCAGTGTGTGCATGTACTAATTATTAGATATGGATCAAGAAGAAAAAGAATTTTAGACAGAGGAATGTCAGAAGGCCCAGCACAGATGAAGTGGCTGCACACAAGATGTGGGAGTGACTCTATGGGCTACAACTACTTACAGAGAAGCTTGGTGGAAGTGAAGGTGGGTGGGTCTTTTCTTTTTATGTTTTAATACCAATTCAAGGATCACCACTTAAGAGTCACCACAACTACACACCACTGCAAGAACACTAAATGTGCTTGGTTGGTCTGATAGAGCATGGATTAGAACAGCATTTAAATGACTTGGAGTAATGTTGTTTTGGATGAACAGTGGCAAATATATGGCCAATAACAATATTGCCTCTCTATGGACACAGATTTCTATACAGTCTAATCTTAAATTGTACAGTGCACTAAACCATTTACAATCTGCCTTGTGGCAACTCTGTCTGGATCTGCCTAACTGGACCACTGGAGGTGGTGAGATGGATATAGACCAACTATAGAGCTGGTCAACCACATGATAGTGAAATAGTGGTGTTGATAAACAATGGTTGACCAACCTCCACTAATGAGTGTCCAGTGTCTTCTCTAGACAGCAGGAGGCACTCACAGCAATTGCCGTTTTGTGGGGTTGCTTGCTTGGTTAGGACTGTGGACAACAGGTGCATGCACTGGCCATGGGCAGGAGAGAGCAATTTATACCAGCTCGATTGCACTTCTAGGCATGGCTGAGCATAATTATTGGTGAGGTTACCTATGCCAGCACAGCAGTCCCTATGGCTGACTGTGTGTGTGTGTGTGTGTGTGTGTGTGTGTGTGTGTGTGTGTGTGTGTGTGTGTGTGTGTGTGTGTGTGTGTGTGTGTGTGTGTGTGTGTGTGTGTGTGTGTGTGTGTGTGTGTGTGTGTGTGTGTGTGTGTGTGTGTGTGTGTGTGTGTGTGTGTGTGTGTGTGTGTGTGTGTGTGTGTGTGTGTGTGTGTGTGTGTGTGCATTTAATTGTGCGCATGTTTAGTTTGAACAGTTGACAGATAGCATTGCAACATGGTGTAGTCTGCACACAACATCTCCTGTAATGTTGCTTAAATATTCCCCAGCATCTGGCCATTGTGGAGGAGAGGAAGATCAAGTCGCTGGTGGTCTCACTGGTGGAGACGCAGATGAAGAAGCTAGATATCAAGCTAAAGCACTTTGAGCACTTGGAGGCCATCATGGATAGAGAGCTGGAGTCTGTAAGTGCCCCATTGTGTGTGTGTCCCAGCAGCCATCAGGGCAACCCAACTGGCTAGACCCATGGTCATGTGATGTACTGTGTCCTAATAGGTGCCTGATGGTGTGATGGGGAGTCCACACATAAGTGAACTGTGAAGAGTCCAAATTTTGAATGGCCTGATTTTCCACCATTGGTGTGGAGTATCTGATAGGTTGCCAGGGACGGTGCCCAGGCAACCCTCTGGCATCAAACCGAACTGACAGAACATCTATATAGCGTGGAACATTGTATTATAATTTAAGTCTCACCATCATCTTGTGAGTCACACGAGTCTCTGTAACCTCAACTCTTCATCTGTACTATTATACTGCACTGTATTGTACTGTACTGTATTATTGTTAGGCGCTCACCACTAGGCTAAGTGTCAACAAGTCTATTTCTGGACTGGTCTTGATTATTGGCAAAAGATTAATGATAGTTTCAATGGCAATACACAGAAAGCAATCAATGAGGTCTATACAGTCTAACAAGTTCAACTGTCTTTTTAGGCATACATATATACTATATATATCTATATCTATATCTATATATATGTCTATCACAATGTTTAGCCTTTGACCAATCAGGTGCTTCCACACAGTGTCTGGAAGTTAACCACAGTCTTGTACATTCTATTTCAGTCTAGGTTGGGGTTGTAATGGTGGGCAGATCCCAACATCACCCCCCGGGAGAGAGCGTCTGCGTTGGTATTATTTCTTCCTGGGCAATACTTGATGGAGAAGGTGAACTGTCTTAAGGTGTCCATCCAACTGGGGAGTCAATAGGAGTGGGGGTTTTTTAGTGCCAGAAACGAGAGCTTTATGGTCAGTGACCACAGTGAAAGGATGGCCTAGAAGGTAGGGCGTGAAATGCATGCAGGCATTCACCACAGCTAATCCCTCCTGCTCAGTAGCAGAATATCTGCGCTCCCTAGGCTGCATCTTCCTACTATAGTAGGCTGTAGGGTGTTCCTCACCCTTAGTCTCATGTGCTAGCACAAGCAAATTTTTAAAATAATATATTTTTTTGTTATCCTTTTTTAAGTTCATAAATCCTTCAAAAGAAAATTTCAAGATTGATTGGATATCAAAAGCCTGTAATATTCTGTAATAGCTACAAGGTACATAAAGAGAAGTTAAAATATTTATATAAATTGGTAAGGGGTCATTTATCCCCAAGTTCAGCACTGTCAGCAGTGATCACTACCCAACATTCGTAGAGGTGGACTAAGGATGCCTGTTCTGGTTATGCACGCCTCTTCTCTTCAACGGGACGGAATTGTATAAAAGAATAGATGGACAATACCAGCCTAAGTTTTCCCCAGAGCTGACCTCAGCACTTAACATTCTCTACTGAGGTGGGATTAGAGGGTCCAGGGAGTAGTTCTCATCATTCTTAGGTGAGCAGTAGGTGAGACTGGACTAGTTACTTCACTAAGCCCTGATACTGTCTTTACAATAAATTGACATTAAATTTCCTATATTTAAGCTGACAGCCCAGGGGTGGAGGTTGTTTCATGGTATGTGCAACATTTGTTAGTTGATTCAACATCTTAAGACCATATAAGTCAAGAATCTGCAGGTGACCTTCTGTAGGTGTTGAGATTTTGAAATATGAGACCATTTTATAGGAGAATGTAACCAACCAGCGATAAATCTATCCTGAATTAAAAAGTACCTTTCTTTTTAATGTAACAGTATTTTATAGAGCCTCTCACATGGATGCAAACTCCATTAGCCCACTGGTCATTGTGCTCTTGACAAGTGGCCAGAATGGATTGCTTGAATGATTTCTTCCCAGCACCAGCACTTGCAGTTCTACATAGAACAGATCACCTCCAGTGTGATATGTTCTTTCCACCTTTCACCTCATTACAGCTTTTACCAACAAAAAAAAGGAAAGAAGAGACAATGTTGTTGTTGTTTATAGTTGAATTTGTGTTCACCTCAACGTTGCTGCCTCTTTGGTGGAAGATGACTCATTATCTCTGGCATCAACTTGTAGCTAACAATGTAGGGTCGATTTGTAGAAACGCACAGTTGTTTTTATGTGTGTGACCAAGAGCTGGTTGTTTTTAGTATGGCTTTGGGTTGAATCTGTAGTCTGTGTGTGTGATTCTGAGATTTAAGAGTCATCATGTGTTCATTTTTTATGACATTGCTAACTATATTCATAACTCTGAAGCATTAATGCGGTCAATGCATGAAAAAGAAAATTACCTTTTTAATCAATAGGAAGCCAAAACATTTTCAATATGCTAAAATTCCCCCCCCCCCCCCCACTTTGAGTGACCCCTTCATTAAAACTATATTAAACCACACCATAGCATCATATTCTTGTTTTATGTATGTTTCTGATAATATTGATATGCAATAGGACATACTCTATACCATTTAGTTATATTTTAGTCCAATATTTTATCTTCTCTGCAATACACAACTGTAAATATAGAAATATCAAAATTCTCAATGGGGAGTTCATGTGGTAAGGTATAGTTATACAAAACTAAACATTGTATATACTTCAAAATGAGGTTCCACCCAAACATGGTGTTTGGCTGCTGGAGTAATTTCTCTGTAGTCTCTCAGGGCAGATCCTTTACCTATGATAACCTTTACCTACCATACCTTTTACCCACCATACCCTTTACCCACCATACCCTTTACCCACCATACCCTTTACCCACCATACCCTTTACCCACCAGACCCTTTACCCACCAGACCCTTTACCCACCAGACCCTTTACCCACCAGACCCTTTACCCACCAGACCCTTTACCCACCAGACCCTTTACCCACCAGACCCTTTACCCACCATACCCTTTACCAACCAGACCCTTTACCCACCAGACCCTTTACCCACCAGACCCTTTACCCACCACACTGAAGGAAGTATCTTGTTTCGGTCCCCAGGAATATGAATGATAGTACTTTGTTCCACTTCCTATGGGGTATGCTTTGTTTAATAAACTTGTGGTGGCTGCAGTTTAATCTTCTTGCGTTGGATGAACATGCTTTGAATTAAAGTGCTAGTGATTTTTGTTGATTTTAAATTGAGTTAATTACATTCCACTGCAACAAGATTGGTGCTGGACTGCAACCAGACCCTTCCTACAGTGCATGGTAGGTAAAGGGTTTTATGTTTGTATGGACATATTGGTTATTTATGGCTGTGTAGAGCAGTTTTTAATTATGTGTGTGCATGTGCTAATTATTAGAGATGGATCAAGAAGAAGAACTTTAGGCAAAGGAATGTCAGAAGGCCCAGCACAGATGAAGTGGCTGCATACAAGATGTGAGAGTGAGTGTCTGGGCTGCAACTACTTACAGAGAAATTTAATGGAAGTGAAGGTGGGTGGGTCTTTTTAAAAATAATATTTAATACCAACTCAAGGGTCACCACTAAAGGCTTGTCCACACTCCACAAAAACTGATGCGAATTCATTCACATTGCATTCCAGAAAATAATTTATTTGCACCCAATACAAATTAATTCGAATCCTTGCGTTCACACTGACTCTGCTTTAACCATGCTGGTAAAATTATCCTTAGAGCACCTGCTTTTAGTGTTGCAAAGAAGTTGAAAAAAAAAAGTTTCAGTCACTAACCTGCTGCCCCAGTATGTGGTAACTCCACAAGGAGAGAAGTTGAAAGAGAGTGTTGATGGGTTTGAAACATGCTGGGGCTCTCCACAGGTGGCAGGGGCTATGGATGGCTTCCATATACCAATATTACCGCCTGATGAGAGTGCATCCGATTATTTCAATAAGGTGCCACTCTATCATCATGCAAGCCATGGTTGATTTCCGTGGTTTGTTCATGGATGTGTGCGTATGATGGCCTGGGAGAGTTTATGATGCTAGAGTATTGGTTAACTCATACCTTTATCGTAATGTATGGAGGGCACTCTGTTTCCACAGTGGGAAAGAAGTATCTGTGGAATTCAGGTGTGTTTTATGTGTGTACTCCTACAATACGATTGCAATAAGATCAGACAACTTAACCACTAAACTTGGAGGTCCCTTTGGTGATCCTCGGAGTTCCAGCCTCCCCTCCCCTCCCATCCCCTGCCCTGTCCTGGCTCATGAAACCATATCCAGATAATGGACCAACTTTTACAGGACCAAAAAAAAAATTAAGTATTGCCAGAGCAGGACAAGAATGGTTGTTGACAATTCATTAGGAAGGCTAAAGGGAAGGAGGCACTGTCTCCCAAGAGGCTGCACTTTAAACTGTGCCATGTGGTTGGTGTTGTTGCAGTCTGCACAGTCCTCCACAACATGTGCCAACTCTAGAGCCATGAGCACTTACATCACTGGACTGAAACTGACATCTCTCCCGATTGTTTTGTCCAGCAAACCCCATAAACCTCACCCAAACATTGGTCGACAGTACAAGCATTAGAAATGCCATAATGCAACATTTATTGTTGTGAGATAGATAATATCATACTTTTTGCTTAGAATAATTCGAAAATCTCCTAATCTTCATTGTCAGAACATAGTTGGGAGCTGTCAGAGGTCATAAATGGAGTCATAGCTACCAGGCAGGGACAGAGTAGGGATTTAAAATATTGGAGAAAGGTTGCAGAGTTGGGGTGGAGGGATGAGGGTAAGGTGGTTGATGAGGAAGATAGTGTGGAGTAGTTGGAGTGACCATATGAGGTGCTGTCATCTGTTGGAGGGACCATATGAGATGCTGTCATCTGTTGGAGGGACCATATGAAGTGCTGTCATCTGTTAGAGGGACCATATGAGGTGATGTCATCTGTTGGAGGGACCATATGAGATGCTGTCATCTGTTGGAGGGACCATATGAGGTGCTGTCATCTGTTAGAGGGACCATATGAGGTGATGTCATCTGTTGGAGGGACCATATGAGGTGCTGTCATCTGTTGGAGGGACCATATGAGGTGCTGTCATCTGTTGGAGGGACCATGTGAGGTGCTGTCATCTGTTGGAGGGACCATATGAAGTGCTGTCATCTGTTAGAGGGACCATATGAGGTGATGTCATCTGTTGGAGGGACCATATGAGGTGCTGTCATCTGTTGGAGGGACCATATGAGGTGCTGTCATCTGTTAGAGGGACCATATGAGGTGATGTCATCTGTTGGAGGGACCATATGAGGTGCTGTCATCTGTTGGAGGGACCATATGAGGTGCTGTCATCTGTTGGAGGGACCATGTGAGGTGCTGTCATCTGTTGGAGGGACCATATGAGGTGCTGTCATCTGTTGAGTGAAGGGGAACATCATTTGTTGCACATTCAGCTCATGCCGTCTCTCTCCTCTTCTTGCCTATTCCTTTCCAGCCGATCTTGCAGTATCATCCTCTTCCTTTCCCGTTCTTCCATCCTGGAGTTGGCTGCTTCATCAGGTCTTCCCAAGACTCCAGGATTTCAGAGGGCACATCACTCTTACCTTTCCTTTTCCTTCCTTATAAATGAAAGGTGGTTATTGTGCAGAATATTGCCAATGAATAAGTCATACTGTGGCCAGAGCCAAGGCCACTGCTATTTGCAGAACTGTCCTCACATAGAATGATTGAGGGGGTGGGGGGGGGGGGGGGGGGAAGAGTGGAGGTGGGAGGAGGTCAGTGTTTGTATTCAAAACAGAAATGTGAGAATAAATCAAGTTTTATCATCTTCCCTAGCAGTCTCTGTGCCTCCACTAGGGAGCGGTAGTCATAACATCACCATCTGCAGAGCATACATATATAAGGTGATATCTGGGTCAAGATTGCAATGCCTCACTACTAGATATGAATAAATGACAACCCCAACATATAACAGGTTTTTGCCAGCATGGTTTCATGCCAGAACATATATCAAAGTGATCGGAGGCTGTCACCTTGAATAATGCTGAGACATGCCTATAGTGTGTATAGAAGGGACTGAATTATTGCAGCTGTAAGTTGAGGATTGAGGGAGTACTGAAGAGTGTGTGAGACAGTTGAGACGGAATGTATGTATTATTGATTAGTTCTTATGGAGGCTCAAGTAATGGAAAGAAAAAACAACCCAATCATTACTTGTTCACTGCAGTCTCTTAAGGTTAAGAGATTAGAGTCATTATGGTTTACCACAGCCTCTTAAGGTTAAGAGGAAGAGTTTGTGGAAGCCAAGTTAGTGTTCTAGATAAGGTGAGGTCAACCAGAGTTCATTGCCTTGAGTGGCTCATTTCTTAGCCAGCCCACTCAGTTTAGTGCCTGAAAGCTTTCTGACAATCGTAGATGTCCATGCAATTATGATGATAATGAATAAGAAATAGACATACCATCTGTCTGAGCATGCTCAGCACCAACATCATCAGTTGCCACAGGGCAGTGAATATGCTCTCCTCTCCTGCATAAAAAGTAATGCCACCATATTGTCATTTACGGTACCACTAAGTGGAACCTTCCACATGTTCTTGGCCTTGAGGTGAAGCAGGTGGCAATACACTAACTGTAAACAAAAGAATTAATTCATAAAATTGAGCATTACTGAATTCCTTTCCTTGAGCTCTCCTCAGAGTCACCCTCCACTCCTGTGCCACAGCTCCTGGGGGAGTGGATGTTATCTGATTGGGTAGGTGCCTCTCCACTAGCTAATAATAAAGCAGGAGAGGAGGCTGCCCTTGACCCCAATATGGTGTCCAGTTCCTCACAGAAGGGACAGGTCATCCTACTTGTGCCACTTGTAGGTTGTTATCCTTCACCTGGCATAGGCACAGTAACAGGTGAGAGTTTTATTTAGCTATATTGTAGTCTTACCTTCCTATACCTTTGAGTGAGATTCTTTTATTCTTACCCGGCATTGCTTCCAGGTTCTATGGAACCTAGCCTTTGCAGAATCCCAAGAAATGACTACATATATACTTCTATTTCTACAGACCCCATCCAGCTCTCTCTCTCTGCACATTGGTATGACCCCAAACACTTGTTAGTAATATCATTTCCTGGAAGCTTCAGATGGCACTCACTCTGCAAGGAATGTGTTTTAATTTAAAAAACACTCCACACTTTAAGAAAACACTACAAAGTTTAGCTCTAACATGATTAAACTACCTATCCGGGTGGATTTGAGATATACAAATTAATTTGTATTGATTTAATTCGAATTTGGTGTGGACATATGCAATGCAAATTTAATTCCAATTAATTCACATTCCACCTGTAGTGTGGAAAGGGCTTTTGAGTCACCACAACTACACACCACTGAGAGAAAATTATTAGATATGCTAGGTTGATCTGGTGGAGCATGGAATAGAACGGCTTTTTAAAAAATACATAAAATTTAATTAATTAGGAAAATAAACAGGTTGATCATTAAGAGTTAATTTAATCCCTTGAATAAAATCAATTATAACTTGAAATATAGCATCCAGTGCCTCTAAAATAGTCAGTCTGGACATAAACATTTTCACCTACAAGGATAGTATTGGGTCTCTACCTCATGAATAATTCATGATGTATATAATCTTCGACATGCTTGAGTTTGCCAGGAAGCAACGCTGGCATTATGAGGATCTCCGGTTAGTGACTGACATCAAGGATGAGGTTAGACACCAACTGAGCATCACAACAATGGAGGCCACTGTCAGGCTTCCCATGTTCCGTGCAGCTCTGGTCCAATGCTGCAATGATCTCAAAGTCACAGATAACATGTTGGGACTCAATCAATGCAGAGCTAGAGATGTGTGGTTGCCAACAGCCACTTCTAGCTGAGTCTGGAGGTCTGGCACTTTGAAAGAAGACGACCATTTCTAACAATATTAACTCTGTATGGACACAGATTTCTATACAATTTAACCTTAAATTATATAGTGCAACTAGCAGATATACCTGTACTTGCCTGGGATTTAATGTGTCAGAGAGATGGAACAGATGGACTGTGTATGTGTTTCTGTGAGTGCTTTTGGTTACTGCAACCTTATGCAGCATGAGCCCCTTTACCATGTCAAGGTAGCACTCTTTAAAGGGGTGGAACATTGCCCCATCTTGAAGCCCATTTGTAGCTAGGAACCCTTATTATTGTTTCACCATTTTGGCCTCAAGCATCACACAAACACATACACCTCTCACTGCAGAAGGTGAATTAAGAGGCCAGACATTTTTTCATCTTCTATGTCAAAGCCTCTGTACATGATATTAAGTGTCTTACCCCATCTCACCAAGATATGGAGGAGGTTGGCATTGCCCACTCAGGAACTGGCAGCATAGAGCTAGCCATGGGAAAGATATGGTGAGTCTAGGTTGACTCCCACTGCGTGCATGGTGTGTCCCTGTGTCTTGTTGATGGACATGGCAAAGCACAGGTGAAGTGGGAACTGTAGTCCATAAAATTGAAAGGGCGTGTCAGATGGAATAAGGGATATCCGCAGTATGAAGACATGGGCTCCCTTCCCTAGCCCTGTTATGATGGTGGCCTCCACAATGTGAGGCATCATGCATCAGACACTGGGTCTGGTTCTGTTGCACAACTTTGGTGGGTCGAGGTTGCCCAGAAGGATAATTGGGGACACTGATCTTTTGCTGCAGCACATGAGGTGGCATACCTGGTGGATCTAGTGAGTTAAGGAACTCCACCAGGTAAGGGACTTTGCCTGGTCCTCTGCAGTGGTATCCACTGATTGCAATGTCATTGAGGGGCCAGGCAATTGCTGTAGAAGGTCGTGATTGGTACTGGTTACTTTATCACTCCGTTGTGCAAGAATGGCACATACAGTGAGCCAGCTAAGGTTGCTGTGGTTATTCTTGATGTTGGTGAAAACCTTGCCAGCCAGTTCTTGTTCTGAATGGACAGCATTGCCAAATGGAACAACAATCTTGCCGTCTGTCCATTGCCTAGTTCGAATAAGTCAGCAGAAAACCTCGAGGAAGCTTGATTCCCAAGGAAATGCACACGCATGTTGGTCTGGAAAGCAAGCTTGGTAACTCTCGGCCAGAGAACTGTGTCCTTGATGGATGTTTGAGCTCATTGGGCTTTGTACCATGTTGTATGATGAGCAGCATTTGTCTAAAGTCTCCTGCATGCACCAAGGTAATACCTGCCATGATGCCATTGCTGTTACAGATGTTTCCAAGAGTGCGATCCAAAGCCTCTGCAGTGCCTTTGCTGGACATTGTTGCTTGGTCCCACACAATTAGGTCTGTTTCTTGAAGCAGTCATCCTTTGGCCATGCCTTGCTTGATATTGTGCATGGGATTGGCTGGGGTCATGATGTTCATAGGCAGCTGGAGGGCAGAATGTGCTGTACGTCCAACTTGAAGAAGAGTACTTGCAATCCCAGATGAGGTAACAGCAAGAGCAACACTCTGATCCTGTCTAATTCTGGCCACAAGTGGACTGAGGACAAAGGTCTTTCCTGTGCCACCAGGTGCGTCCAAGAAGAAGATGCCACCTTCACCGTCCATCACGCTAGCAACAATATCATAGACATAGCACTGGTCCTGCTCCAATTCTGGCTCATTGTTGAGGACAGAGTTACAGAGTTGTACTGGATCGTAATTGTGCTCTCTGAAGATGTCTGAATGAGATCTTGTCTGCTTCTGTGGTGTGGCTGGGACAAGCCAAACTTGTCCAGTGTGTGGCCTCTCATGGCGACGAACTAGTCTTCCATGTGGATGAGTGCCTCTCATTGAATGTGGCTGCTGTATAGGCCGTGTCTGCATCAGCATTGTGCAGCTGAAGTTGATGATGGAAATCTTCAGACAGGCTTTCTTTGTGTGATTCCCAGAGCTGAGGCTTGGTCTACTAAGCTGCAGATCTGTGCCATGACAGCAGAGAGCTGCCTTAGCTGCACTGCACTGGGATGTTGGTGGATGCAGCCTCTCAGAGTGTCATTCCTGTGGCCACCATCTTCAAGTAAGCCTTACTGTGGCATGTTCCCCAGAAGGTAGTACACATGGTGCCTTCCATAGTGTGGATTGCTTGGAGAGATGTTGTACCTTTTACCACATGCAGCAGGAGTGTGAGGCAGTAGCATGAGGTGACTGGATGTCTGGGTGGCCCTATACAGCAGTGCCTCTCTCCTGGCGGGTCCACCGGGGTCATGTCCAGATGTGATAGTGGACCACTTTGCAATAGTGGAGTATCTTGGTGAAGTCATCCTGGTGGCATAGGTGGGAGAGAGCAGCAAGCTTAGTTACGTGTGGCAGTGTGTGTACCAGTTGAACTGCATTGTCAGCAGTGTGGTAGATTAGTTGCTCATTCTCGAGGTGGATATCCAGATGCTTAACAGGTTGAGAATGTTTGTGGATGGAGAATCCAAAGATTCTCCATGCCTTGGGAGGCATGCAGGCAGTAGGGAGGTGTGGCCACCCTCTTCTGGTTTGTGACGACGGTATAGTGGGTAACTCTCAATATCAGTCATGGTGCCATTGCTGAATACCGTGGGTTATCTCTCTGTACACTTGCCTGTGACCATACATGGTGAGGGTTGATTGAATGCTCTACACGACACATGCAGAGTCTGGGTCTCCACAATTTTGGAGAGCTGTGGGTCAGCCACAGAATTTGGAATCTCAGCAGAGATGGAAGAGTCAACCAGTCACAGTGCAGCTTCTCCTCCAGCCAGATGAGGGAAGCTGTAGAGTGTGGAAGACTCCTCTGCCATTCAATGTTGCACATCCAGCAGAGGACTGCTCCCAGTATGTTGTTGAATGTGACAAGCTTGCTGAGATGCTGAGTTTAGATGTTGAACACTCTCGCAGTGAGTTTATGTGACCGGAGGATGTTTCTCCTGGCAGGAGCTCACGCGTGATCTTTTCCCACTTTGGATTGCAAGTGAAGGTGTTTGTCCATAATGCCTGACATAGGTAAGATCATATTGCGTGGGCTTGTGCATGTAGCAGGCCAGACAACCCTTTATTCAATATGGGACTCTGAATCCTAAGGTTCTGCTTTTTGGAAGAAGTTGATCATTTCTAATAATATTGACTCTCTATTGACACAGATTACTATACAATGTAAAATTATATAGTGCAATAAACCATTTACAATCTGCCTTGTGGCAACCCTGTCTGGGTCTGCCTAACTGGACCACTGGAGGTGGTGAGATGGATATGGACCAACTATAGAGCTGGTCAACCACATGATAGTGAAATAGTGGTGTCGATAAACAGTGGTTGACCAACCTCCACTGAGTGTCTAGTGTCTTCTCTAGACAGCAGGAGGCACTTACAGCAATTGCCGTTGTGTGGGGTTGCTTGCTTGGTTGGGACTTTGGACAACAAGTCCATGCACTGGCCATGGGCGGGAGAGAGCATTTAATACCAGCTCCATTGCGCACTTTTAGGCATGGCTGAGTATAATTATTGGTGAAGTTGCCTATGCCAGCACAGCAACCCTATGGCTGACTGTCAGGGCTTGAGGGAGGAACACATGGCCTCTGCTAGAGGGATGCCCCCTGCACCACCAAAATACATATGTGCCATTAATCTTTGTTGATGCTGAATGGAGCAGCACTTGCCATCATCCTATAGTGTGTGGGCCCTGCCTTTGTTCTGTGATGGTGATCTCATAAGGAAATAAAGGATGTGTGTGTGTGTGTGTGTGTGTGTGTGTGTGTGTGTGTGTGTGTGTGTGTGTGTGTGTGTGTGTGTGTGTGTGTGTGTGTGTGTGTGTGTGTGTGTGTGTGTGTGTGTGTGTGTGTGTGTAATACTTCTAAGTGTGTGTGTGTGTGTGTGTGTAATACTTCTAAGTGTGTGTGTGTGTGTGTAATACTTCTAAGTGTGTGTGTGTGTGTGTGTGTGTGTGTGTGTGTGTGTGTGTGTGTGTGTGTGTGTGTGTGTGTGTGTGTGTGTGTGTGTGTGTGTGTGTGTGTAATACTTCTAAGTGTGTGTGTGTGTAATACTTCTAAGTGTGTGTGTGTGTATAATACTTCTAAGTGTATGTGTGTGTGTAATACTTGTATGTGTGTGTGTGTAATACTTCTATGTGTGTGTGTAATACTTCTGTGTGTGTGTGTAATACTTCTGTGTGTGTGTGTAATACTTCTACGTGTGTGTGTGTAATACTTCTGTGTGTGTGTGTGTAATACTTCTGTGTGTGTGTGTGTAATACTTCTGTGTGTGTGTGTGTAATACTTCTGTGTGTGTGTGTGTAATACTTCTGTGTGTGTGTGTGTAATACTTCTGTGTGTGTGTGTGTAATACTTCTGTGTGTGTGTAATACTTCTGTGTGTGTGTAATACTTCTATGTGTGTGTGTGTAATACTTCTATGTGTGTGTGTGTAATACTTCTATGTGTGTGTGTGTAATACTTCTATGTGTGTGTGTGTAATACTTCTATGTGTGTGTGTGTAATACTTCTGTGTGTGTGTGTAATACTTCTGTGTGTGTGTGTAATACTTCTATGTGTGTGTGTGTGTAATACTTCTATGTGTGTGTGTGTGTAATACTTCTATGTGTGTGTGTGTAATACTTCTATGTGTGTGTGTGTAATACTTCTAAGTGTATGTGTGTGTGTGTGTGTGTGTGTGTGTAATACTTCTAAGTGTATGTGTGTGTGTGCATACCCACATGCAGCATTGTTATGACCTGGTCATCTCGGAGAGCAACTTGGAGGACGCCTGTCAACATCTGGAGCTGTTCCTTTAAAGTCATTGGACCTCTACCAGATCTGTCCTGTTGTCCTAGTCTGCACATAGTCAAACAGTTCTAATTTGGAGTGTTTTGTTGAATTTTATTGCTCCACAAACTTTTCCTTGTTTAATAACCGTTTACTTTATCAAGACAATAAATTCATAATCTATTTTCACCCCTCCAACCTCATAATGACCTCCTCTTTCACCTCCTCCCATATCACCATCTTTAATTGTCATGTCATGTGTGCCTCAAAGTATATTATGACTGTGGACAAATTAATGACAATAATAATAAATTGCACATTAAAATACTTGGACTCTATCATTATGACAGTCAGCAACATACACAAAACCATCTCTATCTACACACAATCCAAGTGGACAGTAAAAACAACCTTCCTCACTATCACAGTGACCAAATGAAGTAACAAATGCCCCCTCAGTGGCACTGACACATTATTGAGACCAATATCTGTCACATACACATACTGACCAGCTACACATACACCCCGTGGTCTGCTCAACTTCTTCACTCTATTCTCATCACAGCCAAAGGAGCGCAGGAGATCACCGTCAACACTGAAGACTCTAATAACAGAGTTATAATATTCCGTGACATAGAGATTACCATGGTTGTCAGGAGACAAGTCATAGAATGCCCGCATACCTCTGCCAGAAATCTGTCTCACATACTTTAGTTCTCTGTCATATACCATAATAGTGCCTTTATTGCCACGCTCACACACCATCACCTCACCTCCGACTACTGCCACACCACGATATCCTGAACCTTGCACTTGCTTGACCCTGTGTACCTTAACATGACCACAATTCCTGTTGCATCTCATTATTTCATTAGAATCAAAACTAATGCAGCGAATTTGGTCCTCCCCATCAACAGCAACACCACAACACGACCCCAGTTTATGTCGGACACTTCTCAGTCTCTTTCCCTCTTTGTCAAATATAATGACATTTCTACGTTCACTTACCACCACCTCTCCCACAGAGTTGACAGCAACACCAGTAGGTCTAGACAAACAACGCCACACACTGACAGGCCTGCCTAGTTGAGCAACAGGGACAGAGACAAACACGGGGAAGGGACTGTCTGCCACTTGCTGCCCATCCACTGACACAGTCAGTTCACATCGTCCACGTACTGTGGGTGTGTACTGGATAGAATAGTTCCTGGCTGCTGTGTGATCAACATTGCATTTGATGATGGATCCATTAGATAGAGACTTCAAATGGCAATCAACCTTACAATTATATTTAGTTGTGGTCAATGTTGCCTCAGATATAGTGTTGAGCATTGCAGCTTTGGCTCCTTCACCACTGACAGTGCATTTAGCTGGAGCTATAGAGAGTTGAGTCAACTTGGCCTTGGTCTGGCAGAGCTGCTGCAGGGCCTCAGCACACCTCACCTCCACCCCTATGTCCACCTCCTCCACTGGCTCTAAGCTCACCACTCCCTCATCATGCTCTTCAACCCCTCGCTGTATTTGACAGGCAAGCTCAGCATGCATGCCCATGAACTCACTGTCAGTATGGTGGCCCACACACTGCTGGATGTGGTCTAAAACACTCTGGACCTCAGCACAAGCCAGAGACATGCTCTCTTCCTGCTGTGAGAGTCTGTCCATCTTCTCTTGCACTCTCCTTGAAGTTTCTTTCAACAGTTCTCTCCTACGATCATCCAAAATCATCTGGAGCTCTAAAAATAATGTTTGAATGTTCTTGGCCACAGAGAGCCCCTGAGCCTCCATCTCACACCTGGTGGTCTGTACCTGCACCACAGCATGGGACAGGCTGACCTTTAGTGCTCTCAGAGGCTTTAACTTCTCCTTAAGCTTCTTCCTTGCCTCAGGAGCAGCTTCCTTGTTGAATTCTAACTTGTGGCCATTGTGATCCTTTACTGTGCAGTGGGGACAGATAAGACTACCACAGTCAAAGCAGTACACTATCAGTGGCTCCTTGTGGGCTGGACACATTTTAGCAAGGGAAGCTTCACCTTTGGCTTCAGACTGAGCTCTCTCCAAAGCAGCAATGGCATCTTGAATGCCGTTGACAAAGAAAGCAGTTTCAAGTGTCTTCACACTGCCCTTCGGAAGGACGACTTCTTTCCGACACTTCGGGCAAGAGAAAGGCTTGCCTGCGCCAGCCCAGAGGACAAGCTGAACAATACACTCCTTGCAGAAGTAGTGGTTGCAAGGCAGAAGCTTTGGCTCTGCATAGTTTTCCTGGCAGACCGCACAGGTAATCTCCCTTTTCAGTTCTTCCAAGCTCTTATTTGCTATTCCTTCAGCCATAGTCCAGGCGCACAGGTCGAGTCACTAAAAGTCTCAGCTAGGACAGTTTCCTAAACAAACAAAAATGAATGTGATACCGTATATGTGATACCATATATGTAAGCAGGTGCTGCAGGAAACAGTGCGCATGGGTGAATAAAAGTGAGCTGATAAATTGACTGCAACCAGGCCATAGACTATGAAAGAGACAGAGAGTGGAAGGTGTTATAAACCACAATTTATTAACTATTCATATTTTTAAATGTATTTGCAATCTCCTCTGCCCAAATTGTTCATGAATAGCTATCATTAATGTGTCATTTACATTGAAATTAAATTATCTGTAATGACCTCAGCACTATCAGGATATTCTGGAGCAGTCTCACCATTTCAAACCTTCTTCCTGCCCATTTATGACTGGGAAGAGTTGGCCTGGATGCATCAAGATCAGAACACTTGTGTTCAATGCACTTCCATAATAATTCAAAACTTCCATCACTAGGAACAGAATGAAGTAGTGGATTGTCTTATTGTACCAGTCAAATGTGCAGATGCACATGTGCATATATATATGTTTGCTGCTTGAAGTGCTCTTACCATGGACTAACTTTAGTTCCTACTGCAATGGCCAGAGATATGCCCTTTTTTTTTCTTTTTTTTTTCATCTGAACATCTTTTAAAGCTAGTTTTGCAGCTTCCTTCATTGGAGTGCTATCCTATAGTGATATTATGCAAGTGTGTGTGTGTGTGTGTGTGTGTGTGTGTGTGTGTGTGTGTGTGTGTGTGTGTGTGTGTGTGTGTGTGTGTGTGTGTGTGTGTGTGTGTGTGTGTGTGTGTGTGTGTGTGTGTGTGTGTGTGTGTGTGTGTGTGTGTGTGTGTGTGTGTGTGTGTGTGTGTGTGTGCGTGTGCGTGTGTCCCTGGAATGGTATTCTATAGATGCTGATAGCGAGAGAGAGTGTGTGTGTGCGTGTGTGCATGCGTGTGTGTGTTGTCTGTCCATGGAATGCTATTCTATAGGTGTAGTGATATTATGCAAGTGTGTGACAATTATGTTTGGTAGTTATCAGAGATTGATGTTAACACCTCTGCCTGTACACTCATCTAGTAGGACATAAGACATAAATACCAGGAGAACCTACACTTATATCAGCAGTAACTTTCTTGAAGATGACTTCATCATAGGACACTCTATAATAAGTTTGGTTATTTCATTGGCTACATCAATAGGGTCTTCCACGATGTCAATGCTTTCAATTCAATCATGTGCATCTAAATTTTAAGCATTACCATAGCTATGTGTGTGTGTGTGTGAAGTGTTAGTATATCTAAATCCATTATATTCTTGGCATTCCTGATTTGTACCCAGAATTGCTCAATTGCTACTTGCACCAAAAATAGCAATGACCATAGCAATTTCTAAGAAATAAATTCAAATAAGGTTATGAAATTTATTTGTTGAAGAAGTATTTGTTTCACCCATGTTGTCTCCAGTCTATATAGAACTTAATAAATTACTCAATGAGTTCCAACCAGAGCCACATGTATATAAAATTGGATTATATATAGCAGAAAGCTGAAAAGTTGCGCCACTTCTGGAAAATTTGCATATTCATATAATATACCAAATTGGAGTAACATCACATGCTTTCGTCTACTTATTTCAATATATGACATATGATCATAGAAGATATTCATTATATAAATCACTGCCAACTATAGAGCTGCTTGTGCAATTTAGTTCATGTGATAGTTAGTGATTAAGTTCAAGATAGGAATGGTTTATTTGGAAGCATTAACTTGATATAACTGTTTGTTCTAATTACATCTTGCCCTCATGGGGTTCATAAAGATAGGTATATGAGAAGATCCCCAAGGAGAAATGCTTCTGTGCTTTTAAATGAACACCTTAATATTCTCTTTTTCTCCTCTATTTCTCTCTTTCTATCTCAAATTGAATATTGGTAATTCTACTATTAAGTTTATTTCCTTTTTACTATTTTTGCATAAATAGCATTATTAATTATTTTAATGAGCTGTCTTTATTTAAAATCTACTTTAGATGTCCTATATGCCTGGATGACTATAGTTCAGGTCAAAAAGTATGGGTCGTTCCATGTAATCACGACTTTCACAGATCCTGCACATCGAAGTGGGGGAAGGTTAGAAAGCAATCACAGTTTGTATATATTTCCTTTTAATATAGTTCAGTTAAGGTAATCTTTGCAAATGTTGTTTTCCAGAGCAACTTAGGTCTCCTGTTCTGAATAAATCTTATAGATGCTCCTTTAGTATGCTTCTGATAATCCCACACACCCTTACTCTAGCCTAAAAAGTAGGTGATCTCCATATTACCTTTAAATTTCCCTTATTAGTCTCTAGGCAAAGTCTAGGCAAAGTCTATCCATTTTCATTAATTAAGTAAATTATGTCTCAGAATGTCTATGTAATGCAGCAAATGTGACAGTTTTTCAAATCATTTTGTGTTTTGACAAATATAGGGAAAACTTATTGCAGAGGTTAGCAGTGTCTTGTATATACTCATTATCTCAATGTTTTTGCTGTAGTATCCAAATATTTATAATTATAATGTCTATATATTACAAATATTTATATACTGGCTTTAAAAAAAAATCCCACCCACAACTTTTCTAGTACATTGATAGATGGGCAGTGATGATGGCAAATTATAGTAATGTTAGTATTATTAAAGACATACTGCAGTAAAAGGGATCACCACTGACTAACTTGACACAAATTAATTCACACATCCTACAATTATAAATTCTTAAATAAAAATTTTATCATATCCTGTAAGAGTAATGGGATGCCATTTCTTATGCAGTTCACCTTACAACACGTTGTGAATGGAACTCTCCATGACAACAAAATATTGACAATCACTCTGTATGACATTCGTCTGTACAGATCTCTGATGACACTAGCAAGTCAATACTATATTACCAACTTTTCACTATTATTAACCACCAAACATTAAGCACTTATAGCAAGAATTTCTCAAATAGCTTTCATGTGAATTTTTTTTATAGTCTCAATAGTGAGACTAAAACCAAAGGGTCTAACACTGTGTAGTAATTTTAGGGTAAAATTTTTACATAAAAATTGAACAATCTTTTGCATGCAAGGATATAAAAAGGATAACAAAATAGCATAAAGACCGGATCAGATCATAAAGAAAACTCAGGAAGCTAAAATTGGCATAGCACATCTCTTCCCTTCCTGACTAACCTCTCCTAGTTCAGATTCCATAACATGTTCCTTTGTCCCTAAAATGTAGAAATACATATTTCTTGTGCTAAAATATGAATGTTGCCTCCCATTCTCTCCCAACTATTTGTGTGGATTATGGGTGATTTTTATTTTTTCAAAAAATTTTTTTTATTTAAAAAATTTTTTTTTTATTTTACGGAGAAATTAACAATTACTTCTGGGAAACGATATTTTTGAAACATAAAAATTATAAAAAACAATTTCTGAGTGTTTTACATGTTATCAATGCAAATCTGACCATTTCTTCATGACATTTATTTCTAGTAATTATAGCATTTTTATGTACTGATTATGTTCAACCATAATTTTACTTGGATGATTCTATTCTCTCCTCTTGATTGGAAGAATTATGAATATAAAAATATTAATGAATTGATGCTTCATTCTGTTTTATACAACACTTTATATAATATCAAATATATGAGATTTTGTTGTATTTTCTTCCGTATGATAAGTTTCCATGAAACCATAATATTAGAACTATAAGTTAACTGAACACCTTCAAAAAGGCAAAAAAGATTAACAGTATTGCTACTACCTTATAAATGCTTCTATAACTGCATCTTAGGATGATTTTACCAAGTGTATTTAGACTGTATCAATCACATAACAGTGCCAAAAATTTGTTAAAGAATGGGGAGGGAGGGGTATATATATCCACATCTGAATAATGGCTGACCGGTATTCATCCGTGCAGGGCACGATTATATATTTTCTGGAAATTGGTTTATTTCTGCTCCAATGACTTCCCTTTTCAATGTCTGGTTCATATACATTTAGTAGAAACAATAACCATTCAAGTGTAGTCCACATGAATTTGTTTTATGTTGGTTAGACTATTTGCCCCAACTTTCAAAGTTTATACTAATTTATCCTCATCATGGACACAGCACACAATAACTGTCTGTCTGCTGGCATGCCTGTTTCTTAAACCTTTGGCAACTATATACCTACAAATGAAAATAAATTCCATAAGGTTTTAAGGGTTAAGTAATGATTAATAATAGATTAGTTGGAAAAAGTAAGTTACAGGAACAGTTAGTGCTTAATAAAATATTACACCTAAAGTATTTATTCAATATAGGAGAATACTACCTTCAAAAGAAGATATGTCAGTTCTGAATAAATGATTAGACAGAAATTGTATTATAATTCTCGTTCAACATTGATATCAAAATGTAGCTAAATCATAATGTGATTATTTTAGAGTAAGTGTAGTAAATGATTCTACATTTATGTTTGAAATCTATCCTATATATTTTAATGTAACCTCCCAGCCTTCCTGCCAGCCCACCATATATCACTCCTACCTACACATCTCCTGGAAAATAATTTGAAGTACCTGTCAAAGGACCACTGCTTCAGTCTTAATCTTCTTCTTATGTCCTCCTAAGGTGGTGGGAGGTCACGAAATTGTTCATTGTAGAAAGAATAATGAGTTTATGGAGGAATAATGGTTGTACTTTTGGCAAAATTTTTATAGGCTCAATAATGTTACTACTGACACACTAGGCTCAAAAAGTGGTTTGTAACACATGACTACTTCTCACCACCATGAGATATTGCAAGATATGGGGCATGAGGCAATGGTGGGGGGGCTAGGCAATACTAGAAGCCTGAGACCATAAGCTGGTATTTCCATGCCCAAGAGTCAACATGTCGAGAACCATTGGACTTTCTTTCAAGTAAGCAATAGAATCCAAGCATGGAGTGAGCATATTTTTTTTTTAGTAATACAGTCAATCACACCCATAACATTATATTGAATTAATGCATTATTATACTTCCTGTGGGGCCTGGGATCATGGTTGTACCAGAAAATTATGAAAATGATGTGCTTTGAGATAGATTGTGATATATTTCTGGTAAATAACAGACAATAAAACTACAAATATTTTGAAACAAAGCATGCATGCAAACAAAGAAGTAAATAAAAGCATAAATAGTGTTGTAATTATCTGGTGACTATAACGATGTGTGAAAGGATGCCGAATGTAAAATAGCTACAAAATTGACCAAATTTCTACTTGGAATCCTATTTATAGTTTTGAAAATATTTATTTGTTTAGATGTTGCACCTCACAATTATATTACTTATTCCTAAATATCCTGGAGTTTTGTTGGGGGGGGGGGGGGGGGGGGGGGAGTGGAAGGGTATTACAAGATCTACTTCTTTTTTTTAATGAAATACTGATAAAAAATATGTTGAACATTAAAAAAAAAAATTAAAAAAAAAAAATAAATAAAAAAAAAAAATGACACCCAATAGCACAAATGCAGCAAAAGATGAAAATGTGGCTACTTGTTGAACCAAGCAAATTGTCATGAATATTGCATAAGACTTGGTTAGCCCAAAATTTTTTTGGTGAAAAAATAATTTTTTTGGTATGATGGTAGAATGTACAGTAGAACCAAGTAAGAATTGCTGATACTTGCCATAAGTGTTGCTCCTCTGACAAAAACATAAAAAAGTTGCTTGGACGAAGTGTGCACTGCATGCCTGCATTTTAAATTTATTTATTAAAATATTTAAAATTATTCAATTTTTTACATCTTTTTCCCCTCTGGAGTGCTATGGCCAAAACCTCAGCAGCCATAGTGTTTGTGCTGTCCATGTAATTAGCATTGTGTGTCTCCATCTCAATGCTTGTTCCATATTCATTATTAATTAGTTCAGTGTGCCTTAATTTAATACGAACCAATAATACTCAATACATGTAAAGCATAAATTTATGATATATATATATCTGTTAGAGAGTTATCTAGCACTCTTTATATAGGGTTTACCTGACCTTTACCATTGGCAAAATGCTAAACCAATTCAAACTTTGCCTAGTTTTTAGATAATAACAATCCACAATGTTTCATATACTCTGTTTAGGAGCCACTAATAAAGGTCTATGTTAAATCTCAAACCGATCAGGAGATGAAAAGGAGATGAAATAAAAAGGAGATGAAATAAAAGAAATTGGAATTTGTACTCGTTCCCCATTAACATCTTACTTACTATGCAGGCTAAATACAATTGAGAGCATTAATACATTTGCGTTATGCCATGATTTGATAGAGTTTCAACTGGTGTATGTCCCTAACCCATCAGTTTTCTTATTAGCTTATACAAATATGAAGATAAAGTGGAATAAAGCAATGGCACCTGCCATCATGGATGCCATTTTAATTTCATTCCAATTGCTTAGAATTCATGTAAAATAATGACAATAGTTTGCTAAACCCTCCGCTACTGGAAAATGTTTTTTTTTTGTTCTATGCTGAATCCTATTCAGAAAATATGTCATACACTCAATTCCCTTATATACAGTGCAAATAATCACATGTATTCAATTTTGTTACAGGCAATTCCTGCATTGAAGGTATATAGTGAGGAAACTATTACATCCTATGTTATAGAAGTTTATATATTTTTTCCCCTTTTAACTGGGAGTATGTAAAGGGTATGGTTTCTAAAATGGGTGTGGTTTGGGTTATTAAGTAAAAAAAAAAAAAAAAAAAAAAAAGAACTAACCCTTCTAAATCCTGGATCAGCCCCTATATATATATATATATATATATATATATATATATATATATATATATATATTAGCAGAGGTCCCCTTTGGTGTGTGTGTTGTGATGGAACCTGCCACAGCACCCACGCAATTTCAGCCTTTCCAGCCATTGGAGACTCTGCACCCCAGCAGACTGCATGCTCTCTCTGCACCCTTGAGATTATATATCCCTCCAGTTCCTCAGAACATATATTGCCAAGTAATTCCTAAGTAGCAACATAGGCAAAAAAAGAACTTTTTCAAGAGTGAACTGACAGCTCTCAGAATCCCACAAAATCTGTACACCATGTTATGACATCACAGAAAAATCAATGAGCACAAAATCGCACACCATTAAGGTTTTCTGTCCAGTCAGAAGAATCCAATTAATAAGCAACACGAAACTAATATAAATCAATGACCACAAAACAACACACCATTAATATTTCCTTTTCAGTCAGAGGAATCAAATTAGGAAGCAATACAAAACTAATATAATGACAAACACATAACTAATTGTGTTTCTTCTTCTTCACCAATTAACCATCAAGTCTCTGTTCTTCTTGCATCGCCCAGGTCTTCAGTGTCATCGATTCTTGACAGTGTATACATATATATATATATATATATATATACACTAGCAGACGTCCTCCTTGGGGTGTGAATATTATATATATATGTATACTAGCAGAGTGTATGTATGTATGTATATATATATATATTATATATATACATATATATATTATATATATATTATATATATACATATATATTATATATATATATATTATATATATATATATATTATATATAATACATATATTATATATATATACATATATATATACTAGCGGAGGTCTATGATCATATATTCCTGCTTTGACATCTGTGCATGTTATCCATAAATTAGATCTCTACCTTCCATTTAGCTATGAGAAAGATCTATCTTCAGCTTTTCTTTTGATACATCAGCAGCTATAAAGAATCTGTGGGTGTCCATTATACAATAAAAAATATCCCCATCAGTTGCAAGAGGGATAGGTTAGGCATGACAGAATTTTATCTTTATAGAAAACTTGTTTTGTTGTTTTTTGCCATGGAGGCCCCCAAAATTGTCAGTGGATGTAATTTCTCTTCTTTACAAATAGAGAAGGAAGACTGCATCCAGGATGGAGAATGAACCCACAGTTCCTTTTGTATTAGCTATAATTTTCTTGTAAAATTGCCAGCGAACAAACAAATGCTATAACTATTATATTTATATGATAGCAAATAAATGAATAGATAATCAAATTCACCAACATGGAATATTTCCTCAACATATTCCATCTAGAAATCACAGTTCACAGATAGTCATTTCCAAACCAAATCTTTATAAATGAGTCTAAGCTTAATTTTGGCTAAGCGAAAAGTTGACAACCTGGTCCAATTTCCCCCCCCCCCTCCCTCCAAATTCCAATTGATACTAGAGGGTATGCCTGGTGTGGCCATGCAAATGTCAACATGAATGCTGAGAGACTAGTTTCCAACATTGCCCATTGATTATTCTATTGGAAAGGTCAGAATGTTGTAATGCTGAACAATCAGATTCATCTGTGATTTGGAATGAAATTAACAAAGTTAACCATTCCTGCACCTAACCAGAACTATGGATGTACCTCTTGGCCATAGACCACACCTCTCAGACTGTTGCTAGACCAACTATGGAAAGTGGACACTCTATATTGCCAGTGGGTCCTTGTCTTGAGAGGTTTGTCCTGAGAGTGACCAGTCCACAGGGAGGCCTGTCCTGAGAGTGACCTGTCTATAGGGAGGCCTGTCCTGAGAGTGACTTGTCCACAGGGAGATCTGTCCTGAGAGTGACCTGTCCACAGGGAGGCCTGTCCTGAGAGTGACCTATCTTCAGGGAGGCCTGTCCTGAGAAAAGCTTGTCATAAGAATTTTTACCAAAGATAGGTTTGTGGCATGTAGTGAAATGGTGCATGTGCATCAAATACTTTCAAGTGTATATTTTGTGTATATGTGTGTGTATATCCACATGCAGCATTGTTATGACCTGGTCATCTCGGAGAGCAACTTGAAGGATACCTGTCAGCATGTGGAGCAGTTGTCCTAGTCTGCACATATTCAAACAGTTCTAATTAGGAGATGTTGGTTGAATTTCATTACTCCACAAACTTTTCCTTTTTATAACTGTCTACATCATCATGACAATAAATTCATAATCTATTTTCACCCCCTTCCACCTCTTCCCATGCCACCATCTTTAATTATTCATATCATGTGTGCCTCAAAGTGTATTATGACTGCAGACAATTTGATGACAAGAATAATAACAATATAGAGAACTACTTGCATATTAAAATACTTCAACTCTACCATGACTGTCAACAAAATACACAAACCCATATCTATATACATAGTCCACATGGAGAGTCAAAACAACCTTCCTTACTACCATGGTGACCAAATGAGGTCACATACGCCCCCTCAGTGGTGAATACTGACACATTATGTAGACTTTCATCTGCCACATAGAGATACTGACCTGCTACATACACAAACAGTGGAGGTTGGGGTATATTATATTTAATATGCATCTGGCACCATTGGTCCTATGGTTGTCAAGGCTTTATTTAAAAAAAAAATTATTAATATTTTATTGTATTTATTTGTAAGATTTTTTTTTTTTTTTTTTTTTTTTTTGTTGTTGTAATAAGGTCTTGCCTGGAAGATTTCAAACTAATGTTCTGATATTATGTTTTTTCATGATTTAACTTTTTTGTACAAACTATTTAAAGAATGATGCTCTTTTTAATGGGTAAACTGTTATATCATTATTTCATGGTAATTTCTTTTTACACCCAGGTTAGCACGCTATCAAGACACTGCAAGAAACTTATATATATATATATATATATATATCCCTTATCCCCTATATATACAAAAACGAGATGTCTGTCTGTCTGTCTGTCTGTCTGTCTGTCTGTCTGTCTGTCTGTCTGTCTGTCTGTCTGTCTGTCTGTCTGTCTGTCTATATGTTTGTACCATCATTCCTGACAAACCTATGGGTAGATATCTCTGAAACTTGGCATGATGGTAGGTTTTGAACCATCTTAAAATATGAGCTAAAAGTAATGTAAAATAGTTACCATAGTAATGAGAAAAAGCTGAAAAAAATATTTTTGCAAGAAAAACCCTTGGAACTACAGATCCAAAAGTTGTTATGCAGATACAACTTCAATCTTGGAGTAAAATGGGCTGGATCCCACCTGGCCACACCTCATTCATTTCCAGTGTAAGGCTAAAATTGCCTAAAATGGTATATCAGCAAAAAAAAAAAAAAAAAAAAAAAAATATATATATATATATCACTTAGCTACTTCTTCTATAATATTCCAAAACTTATCTACCAACTAAGCGTTTTACTTCTTCTAAATCTTAAGAACTCATCAACTCCAGGACAATTAATTCAACAACTGACATATGTGTATTGTAGAAGTAGGGTGTGCAGATGTGCATGTGTTTGTTTGTGTGTTATTATTAGAGTATTTTTTTGTGGACATTGTTGAGGCATATTTTATAGTCATAGTATTAAGTGCATGTATGCTTGTTAGTGTGTGCATGCATTCAGATGTGTGCATGTTGGTGGATGAGTGTTGTTGCATGTATGTTGTTAGTGTTGTTCTTGCATGTTTGTAGGTGTGCGAATTTTGCATGTGTGTGTTAGTATGTGCATAAATATATGTGCATGTTGAATCCTGCATGTTAGTGATGGCATATGTGAATGTGCATGCTTATTAATTCCAGCATTTTAGTGTTTGCGGGCGATGTAATGCATGTATGTTAGTATGCTTTTATAAGTAAGTGTATTTTGGAGCATGTGTACTTGTGAGTTTGTGTGTTAGTGCATGTCTGCTTATTAGTGAATTCATGCGGGAGTTTTGCCTCATTTGTTGTGTATGCAACTTTTGTTCCATGAATATATTCGAGTGTATATTCTTGCAATAGTATTTGCATGTGATTGTACTAATGTGTGTGATGGTGTGTGCATTAGTGTTAGCACATGCATTATATTGCAAGCTAGTTTGAACTTGCATGTTTGAGCATGTGTGTAGTTATTTTTGAGTGTGTTTTTGCATGCATGTATTTGCGTGCATGTTTATAGGTGCATTATAGTTTATCCTTTTGTGCACTCTTGCCAGTATGTGTTGGTGTGAAAGCTTGTGTATTGTATAGTGTGAGTATGAGCATAAGTTTTAGTGTGCGCATCTTGGTGCATGCATGTTAGGGCGTTTGCATTTTTGTGTCATCCACTTGTTTGTGTGAGTCAGTGTGTATTTGTGCATGTTGTTGCGTGTGTGTTGGTGCATTTGTGTTGATAAGTGTGTTTTGATGAGTGAGTATTTTTTGTGGAAGTTGAGTTCATGTACATGCATTTGTGCTCTTGCATGCGTGTTGCAGCCAATGCATTTGTTCTTGTGTGTTAGGACATGTGTGTTGTTTTATAAGTACACATACATATTTATATATAAGTGCATATATTTATATATAAGTACATATATTTGTATATGCCAAAATATGATCCAGTCCGTGTTCAACAGATCATCCAATGAACAATTCCAGTCCAATCATAATTACGGTCTTTTTTGTATTTTTGTCGTAATACTGCAATATAATATAAGGAAATAAAATGGAAATTATGAGATAAAATGTTAACAAATGTAAGGAGTGTCACAATAGTATATAGTAACTACATATGTGCACTTGAACCTGTCCACAAAAATGAGTGCCACACAAAATAATCTTACCTTCATTTGATTATTTGTATTGGAACCAATATTATTGGCTATATCTTTTCTATCTTTATGTCAATTTTAATTTCCACATAAGAAAATTGGAATGTTCTTTCTAACTGGAAAAATATCATGTTGCCAGATTAGATCATTTGTATATCTTGACCTTGATGTGGCATCAACAATTTAGATTACACACTGTCCTTGAATATTGTAGCATCACATAGGCAATCATACTTTACTTGCTTAGCAGTATTCCTAACATTGAATTGAATTTAATTAATCCCTTGTTAGTATGAAATTCCAAGTAATGCACTTGAATTGTAAGGGTGGCTTTAAGGGACAGAAATATGATGTAATATATCATACAGATTGAATAACTTCCACTAAAAATTAATTTTAATCAATTGAAGAGTAAAATTTAATTGTGCATTCTAAAATTTAGAAAGAAACACAGGAAAACATAGTAATATAATTTACTAATATAATAGCTGCACCCACACAAGGTCAATATCCAGAAAAGTATTGTAATCACTGTTTGTCCCCAATAAATTACTATTCCAAATTCATCTCTCAAATGGCGCTTCACAAGCACTGTTTTCCCAGTTGTTCACTCACTAAGACAAACTAGAATATATATCAGTCCTATATAAAATACAAAAACTAAAATGTCAGCCAATGCAAAAGTAAGCCAAAAAAGGATGACTAACCTTAAATATATTGAATTGTTCCATATTTTTTTAGGTTAATCTAAACTAATAATTTTGAAAATGGAAAATAACTGAAATTTTTGCCTAAGCTGCAAAGGAATAAGTGTTAACACACTTGGCAATACCTCCTTAAGGAGAAAAGAGCAACCACTTTCACTCCAAATTTTTTATGTACACTTTTACAATGTGCTGTGTTTCTGAAATACACCATCTGGAGCATGGGATACTCTAAAAGGGATAATAATACATTACCTAGAAAGAATATGCAGGAATGATTTCGAAACCAAAAACTTAGTTAAACTAGTTTGTCTCCTATTCTCAGACATCAGTCCAAACTGACTGGAATATGTATATGCAATATAGGACAGGATAATGAACATGTCATCAGTTTTTGGTATACTGGAAGTTACTCTTCATGAGAGGGGATCTTCATGCAGCCATTATTACAGCAACTATTTTTACTGAGATAGCAATCTTTTATGGGCTTATGTGTCTGTATTAGTTAGTATTTTGGAATGTGAATGCTTGTTGTTAGTGTGCTGTTGATAATTTTTGGTGCTTTCGTGTTGATGCGTGCGTCTGTGGTAGTGTGTTGTTGATAATTTTTGGTGCTTTCGTGTTGATGCGTGCGTCTGTGGTAGTGTGTATGAGTGTTTATGCATGCAAGTTGGTATTTGTTTTGTATTTTTATGTTTGTGTGTTGGTGTTGGTGTGTAAATGTTTTTCCATGTATGCATGTTGGACTATGCTCATCGTTGTGTGTTGGTGCACTAACGCTTATAATAATGCGCATGTTGGAGCATAAGTTTTATTCATGCGTAATTGTTTGTGTGAGCATGTTTCTGCATGCATGTTATGGCATGCATGTTATAGCATGTATGCTGTGATGTTCGTGTCGATCTTTCCTTTTTGTACATGTGTGCATTTTGATACATTAGTGTTGGTGTGTGCGTGCATGTTTATTTGTGCATGTGTGGTTGTGCCTGTCTGTTAATGAGTGTGTGTGCTTTTGTGTAACTGTTTGTGATGGTACATGTGTACTTGTTTGTGCTGCATGTTAATGCATATAGGCTGGTACACACATATCATGTCATGTATTTGTGTTTGTGCATATGTGCATGTAGTTGCTTGCATGTTAGTGCATGTGTTAATGCTTGAGTGTTGGCAGGTGTGTTTTGGTTCATGTAAGTGCAAGTGCGTTATTAGTGTGAGAATCCATTTTGGTGTGTGCGTGCATGCATGTGGCAGTTTGCATTACTTTGCATTTTTATGCATGCAATTATTGTGTTGCATGTTGGTGAGTGCGTGTTGGTGGATTCATTTTGGTGAGAAAGTTTTTGTTGAATCAATCATTGTGCATTCATGTGTGAGTATTAATTCGAGTGGGTTGTTGCATGCATGATACTATGTGGATTTTTCTGGATTTTTTGTGCTGGTGTGTGTAAGTTTATTGGTGTGTGCTTGCATGTTGGTGGACATGCACATGTTTATGTGTGTGATTGTCTGTAATTTTTTTTTATGAGTGTTTGTGTGTGTTTGGGTGTTGGTGAAGGAGTGATAGTGCATGCCTTCACGTTGGTGAATGAATATTGCTGCATATGAGTGTGTTTGTGTGAGTGCGCTTGTTGGTGAAAACCTGTTTGTGTCTACATGCATGTTGGTGCATCCATGTTTGTACATGCATTTGCATTGTTGCTTTAGCGTGGATGTATATGTGTTATTATATTTTGGTGTGTCTGTTTTGGTGTGTCCATTTTGATGCATGTTTATTGTAGAGTGCATTTTTGTGTGTTTGTGCTGGTGCATGTGTTTTAGTACATATATTAGGTGTGTGTGTTTTGGTGCATGCATCCATGTTGAGGCATGCATGCATATCAGTAAATGCACATATGTTGATGCTTATGAAATTTTTGTTGAACGCATGCTGAGATGTTTGTGAATAATCAAGTGTGTTGGGGGCTACTCGCATGTTGGTGTGTGTTGTTGGTGCATTATTGTCTCTGCAAGCTTATTCATCATAGTTAATTTGTGAATGTGTATATGTGCATGCATGTTTATTTGTACACGTGTGTTAGTGTGTGCATGTAGATTAGTGCTTCTTTGAGTGATCATGTTGATGCATGCATTTTTATGCACATGGGTTAGTGAGAGTGTGCTGTTTGAGAATGTGTGTTTGCAATTAATTTCTAGTTCATGGATGTTGCAGCATGCATTATAATGTGTGTTGGTGCATGCCTGCACATTGGTGCATTATGTTGCATGCATGTTTATGCATGTGTGTTGGTTCGTCTTTGATTTGTGAATGCATGTTAGAAGTAAGCATATTCTCATTAGTTGATGTATTTGTGTTGGTTAATGCGTCCTTGGTGGTGTATATGTGAGTGTTATTGCTGCATGTTGGTACTTGCTTATTGGTGCATGCAAGTTTTGCATGTGAGTATTTGCTTGTGAGTATTTGCATGCTTTTTTTTCCCGTGTGTGCATGTTGGAGTATGCTTATTGTCGCGTGTTTTGTGTATGAATGCTGATATGTGTGTGGATGATGGAAGATAAGTGTCTTTACATGTGTGCTTGTTGCAAGCATATTGTCAATGCATGTCGATCATTTATTGCATATATTTTGATACATGTGTGCATGCATGTTAATTCATGCATGTTTGCAACACATTGTGTTGTGTGTTTGTATTAGTGCATTTGTGCATTTAGTTGTTCGCATGTTGGTGCATGTGTTCATGCTTGATTGTGGTGCTTGTTTATCAATGTTAGTACAAATGTATTAGTGCTTAAGCAGGTGTTGTGCATGCTTGTTATTGGGTGTGTGTTTTTGCATGCATGTTGAGGAATGTGTTCTTGCATCCATGCATGTTGTGGCATGTGTATGTTTTGTTGCTTTCCTCCTGTTGCATATCATGTGTGTATGTGCATGCATTTTTGTGTTTTCATGTTGATATGTGCATGCTATTCTGTAAATGTTTGGGCATGTTTTCTTGATTGATGTCCTGTGCATATATGTTGGTGTGTGTGAGTATTTTTGATTGTATGTTGGTGTGTCTATAATTTTTTTTTGCGCGTGTTGGTACAGAGCATTAGTGCGTATGTATAGATAGGCTTCTTTAGTTTTGTGTGCAGGTTTATGCATGCCTATAGGTGCATGCTCACTGCTACATCCATTAGTGTTAATGTGTGTACCATCGTTAGTGCGTAATCATGAATGCATCCATATATGCGCAAGTTTGAGAATATATCATGTTGTGTTTCAACACAATAGTACATGTGTGCATTTTGGTGTGTCTATGCATGTTGCTGCATGAGGGTTGGTGTTGTATGTTACCGAGTTCTTGTTTGTGTGTGCATGTTTAGGTATGCATGTTTGTGCTTATGTTTGAGTGCTTTCATTCATGTTGATGCTTGAGTGTATGTAGATGCGTGTTAATGCATATATATTGTGGCCTGCCTGTTGTGTCTAGTCTGTCAGTATGTGCATATTTTTGTGTGTATGTTGGTAAATTCATATTGATATGGGCATGTTTATCTGTGCATTATAGTGTGTTTATTTTGGCGAATGCATGTAGTGGCATGTGTGTAGTTGCATGTGTGTAGTTGCATGCATGCTGGTATGCGCATGTGGGTGAGATTATGCATGTTAATAAGTGTGTGCTAGTGATTCCATCTTCATGTGCGTATGTTATGTGTTAGTTAGTGTTGATTAGTGTTGATGAGTGATTGTTTGTGTGTTGGTATTAGTACATACAAATTCAATGGTTTTTTATGTTTACAAATGTTTTGATATAAGTTTGGGTTATTGTATGTGCATGTTAATACATAAAAGTTGGTGGTTCATGTTGTTGTATGCATGTTTTGGTGCATGTGTTGGTGCATGCCTGTATGGTGATTGGTGTGCTGATGAGTGTTGGAAGTGTCTGTGAGTGTTGTAGCATGTGTGTTGCTGCATGCCTGCATGATTATTCATGTGTTCTGTCTGATGGTGTTGGCATGTAAGTGATTGTGTGCATTTAGGAGCATGCATCTTGGTACATGCGCATTGCTTCATATGTAACGGTGTGTCTGTGCATGTTTGTGCATGCATGGTAGTCTAGTTTGTCGATGCATGCATGTTGATTCATGTATGTTGAAAAGTATATGTGAGGATTGGTGTGTGCGTGTTGGTGTGTGTATGTAAATGTTGGTGCTTGCATACTCAGTTTCTGTACTTACGTGTTAGCATTTGCGTTAATATTGGTGAATGCATACTTGTGCATACTTATTGATGCATTCATTTTTCAAGCGAGTTGTGTTAATTCTGCAAATGAGTGTATGCGTGGGTGTTGATGTTCATGTGATTAAATGTATGTGTAAGTGTATGTCTGTTATAAACAAGCATGCTTCTTCTTTTCATTATAAAAACCACAAACAAGCCATAATCGTTGCTGTAGATGTGCATAGTGGGAACAGTGTGATTTATTAGTCTGGTACTGGTGCATTGGTATATATGTATAATAGTTTGCAAAAGTCAAACTTTTGTTTGGAGGTGTTTTAGCCACTCTTATGCATGCATCAGTCAGTGGAGTTCAGAAAAAGTAATCTAGGTGATTAATGGCTGTGCCATTGACTACCACATGCTTCATTATCTGAGTGGCATATTTACAAATTCTTGTTCAGTACTGAAAAGAATCAGCAACATTGGTGGTATCAGAGTGGAGTGGAATCAGCCACACCCACTTCTGTCCGGTCATGGTGAATCAGCTAGCACTGGGAGAAAACTCTGTAGGAGTTGAAAGACAACATAATGGATGAAGGAATGGATATATGTAAAGGCTATTAGTCATTGCTGACATGATCATCCCATGCCAACTGTTTGCTGAGGTCATCCTCAAGCTAGCATGCTGAGCAAAGGTAGAAGTTTTGACATGATCTAATCTGTTGAACATTTTGACAGCGCATAATTAATGATGAATGAAGTGATTGTACTTTTTCCTTAGCTGCATTTGCAAGACTCATAATATGAAACTCAATCCTGATAGCAGGAGGTGTGATTCTATATAGCACAGTGAAATATGTCTTCTCAGTTAATCTCATGCATCCAGTGATGATATGAAAATGTAAATAAGTGCCATATCCATAACTTGAATGTGGGCACTGCAGCACCAAACAGGGGATGCATCCTCAGTGATGCTGAAGACTAGGGTAGGTGCACCTGTTCACAATGTTGAGGAATGTGCACCACAACTGGAGCCCTCCCAGCATGATAAGATTCCATTCCTAGACCTACAGCTGTGAGATGCACAATATTGTTTTTTAGTCAGGGTATGATCTAGTGTAAAACTGAGGTAGAGCAGGTGGTCATTCTTTGAGAATATAGCTGCATCCACAGAGACTGTAAAATGATGTTAACTCTTTATATTGTTTAAGTGGATTGCTGTCATCATGATTTTGACAATACACAATTCAAGCAACATGTTGGGGGGTAATCATCCCATAACTGCATGTTTGGTCCAATGTAGTTTCCACAGTGTCCCGGTTCCTGTCTGCGATTATCAGGGCAAGTTTCTCCGCATATCTTTTGCTGGTTATTAAAAGGATACACTAACACATGCATACCTATGTATGAACTTTTTTCAACCAGGCAGCACAGAGAAAGAAGTGTGGCCAGGTGTGAACCATTCAATATTGCAACCAAAGTCAAGTTCTGTGGTTATACCAAGTTTTAGGTCTGTAACTCCAAGGGTTTCTTTGGCCATGGTACCTATTCGATTTTTTTTGGCCTGACACAAAAAGAATGTGGTGTCATAAAAATTCTTAACAGATTACCATGGTGACATCTATTCCAAATATATATTCTTTGTGTGTATAACTTTATAGGTCCAAGCATTTTTTGATGCATCATTTTGGCCCCAAGAGGAAGAGTTGCGGAAAGGTGTAACCAACCCCATATTATTCACAGAGTCCAGTATTAGTGTGGCTACATAATCACAAAGGGGTGTGGCTATATACTATTATTCAAATGTTCTTCTAGTGACACTAATTCTAAAAATATATGGCATTGTGGCCTAACTTCCAACATTCAAGCATGAATTGAGAATACACAGCAAATATGACAGCCTATTTTCACCTTATAGTGTGGAGAGTATGCCAACAAATTGATGATTAATAAAAAGAATATCTTTGTGTTTGTGCGTGTGTGCACAATTTTTTGTGTGTATGTGTATGGCCATACATGTGTGTGTTGGCAATACTATAATTTTGAAGCTAGAGACTCTGATACTGGAACAAATTAATGGATATCCTGCTTTTGGACATGGTTTAATAATATCAATTTCCCCAATTTTTATTAATGGAAAGTATTTCATCAAATAGAAATGTAAAGTAGAAAAATAAATGTGTGTTTGTGTACCTGTGCTTGTGTTATGCTCATGTTTGTGTACTGGCATGTGTGTGTGTTTGTGTGTGTGTATGTGTGTGCTCCCACATTGCAGTCTACATTACTTAAAATTTGAAGGTACAGAGTCGGACACTAGAAAAGATGTGAAGGATATCCTCTTTTGGTGGGTGGTTAACTTGTCATAATTACTCCATTTTTCATTTTTATAATGATGGAGAATTGGGTGTGTGTGTGTGTGTGTGTGTGTGTGTGTGTGTGTGTGTGTGTGTGTGTGTGTGTGTGTGTGTGTGTGTGTGTGTGTGTGTGTGTGTGTGTGTGTGTGTGTGTGTGTGTGTGTGTGTGTGTGTGCATGTGTGTTAGTGTGGATGTGTGTGTATGCCAGGGTGCATGCCAGGGTGCATGCCAGGGTGCATGCCAGGGTGCATGCACTTGGGTGTTTATACAAAGATGTACAGTTGTTGCTATCTCACCACAGTTGGCACCAAGCAATTTGCTGTGATGATAACCACATTAAAAAATGGCGATAGGACTTACACATGTCCACCAGTTCCATAGTTCAATGAGGACCCTTTGTTCTCAAATTCAACTATTATGGTAAGTGATGTATTCCTTTCCCAACTAAATTTTTTCTTTAATAGATAGATAGATAGATAGATATATAGATAGATAGATAGACAGATGGATGGATGGATGGATGGATGGATGGATGGATGGATGGATGGATGGATGGATGGATGGATGGATAGATAGATAGATAGATAGATAGATAGATAAATAGATAGATAGATAGATAGATAGATAGATAGATAGATAGATAGATAGATAGATAGATAAAATAAAAATATATTAAAGGCAATAATAATTTAAAAAAATCATTTGTTCCATTACTATAGTTGGGGGAAACACAAAAGATTTACTGGTAAGAAAAGAATTTTTTAGTTAGGTAAAGGGTTTGACCAGTTTATTTAAACTGAAAGCATGATTGATGGGATCAAATGTCCTTCAGAAAATACTTTTCAACTGTGGAGTCCCCTTGCTCTGAAGAGCAGAGCACTTCTTCATATCCCATGAATCAAGAAGAGTGAGTAGCTTCCTTAGTGGGAGACTTAATTTAATGACATTTCATAATACACTATCTTGTAGCTCTTTTAGTGGAGAAGAGTCCCTGGCTGATGTTCCCCACCCAAAGAGAGTAAAGGGCAATGAAATTAGTCTGAAGTGGACACAAGAGAAGTTTTTTTATGAAGAATGGAGAATTAAATATTTGATGGATTACATTTGTCTAGCTGAACTTGTTGGTACTTATGCAGAGTTCATGATTTGCATGTTGTGTGAACAGCAGTTCGAGTGTATAAAATTAGACACCATAAAAAAGCCTGTTTCTCGATGACATGCAAATCTGGATTCTTAAACAGATGGAAGAAAGAGAGCTATTGAGAGAAAGTATTTGAAAAATATATTAGTCCGAATGGCTGTGAGTCCAAATCCTGCAACCCCATTTCTTATTACCTGCCACTTTATTTATTGTGTACTTTGATGTATCAGGGTCTTAAAAAGCAATGTTGTTCATAAGAATTCTGTTGTAAATTCCCAAACAGCCAATCCAAAAGAACAATAAATGGTTGACATATTCTTTATCTTAGTACATTATTCTGTATTCATTGCGGGGTTGGGGGGAATTGCAGCTTTAAATTCGTCTGTCAAATATATTTTCTGACATGAGCTAAGAAGTGATATTTTTTCTCTTCTTTCATTCCAGTGCATCTCAGTGTCATATAATGAGAGCAAATACAAAAGTTAAAGATTAATACAGACTTTGTTACGGAGAGAACAACAATAAACTTATAGACTTTTGTATAGACCATTGAATATATTTTTATCTGATTTTTTTTAATCTTTACCCTTCGTTTTACTGTCCCTCCCCACCCCCCCATTTTATCTTAGATTCTTATTCAGTGCTTCTATATTAAATTATTGTATTTTTTGGCCTTTAGTTGTTTTTTCAATCTGTGTCTTCTTTATATTTACTATATATGTATATATATATATATATATATATAACCAGTATTTGTTTATGATCACCTAGTTGTAATGTCCAAATACAAAGTTTTATTAAGATTGATTAAGGATTGGAATGCATTAATATATCCATGGAGGAAATAAATACAATATCATTTTAAAGTGCACTGTAAATGGCTTCAATGTTGTTAAAAGGGAGTAACTGCTACAAAGCAAATATATGATCTTACTGACTTGAATGTCAAGATGAAATACACTTAAGATTTAAAAGAAAAATCATTAATCATCACAAATAACACCGGCAGTGTCTTGAGACATCTATCAGTGTTACTAGATAGTTGAAGCATCCACCTCCAGATGATTAAACTTAAATGCCATGCAGCCTCTGAGACAGAGGATGAGAAGAATTCAAATGATCATTCCACACTCACTTTCTATGCAAGCATACACACACACACAAACACATACACACACATCTTCATGCTGCTGTTAATCATGACAGACCTTTTTCCGGTGCCCTTTTCTACTCTTTGGAAGATCAATAGGAGTAAAAGATATCTGAGCATGTGGACATTCTACACTGGGCAGAAAAAGTTGCTGCAGAAAAAAATAGTTTACTGGGGCTTGGTGACACACAAATGATTTGCTTTGTCCGCTGACCTCTCTCACCTCCTCCACTTCTTCTTGTCATTGGTATCCTTGTCAAAGCTTTCATGCATGTTGTTGATGATATATGCAGTATCTTCCACTCCCAGCTATCAATCAGTGCGCTCATTCATTCTGGCACACAAAATGCATGCTCACCAACCCACACACCCACACACATTTACCACACATGGTAGGAATGGTACCGGTCAAGAAAGTATGCAAAGCATAGTCTCTTCTTGCAATGCCTTTGGTGGGTATGATGACACCTCTGATGGAATATAAACTTTAACAGGTGCATGTGTTTGTGGCATATGTTTTATGTTAGACCAGAATTATTTACAGCTACAAAAATTAGGACATTCCCAGCAGTGTTATGAGACCTTCACTAGTGTTACCTGACTTTTGAAATGCCTACCTCCAAATGATTCTAATTTTGATGTTCTGTTGCCCCCAATGCAAAGGAGAGGTAGTCCCAGTACTGAGAGAGAGTCTAGGTTACTACCACTTTTCTTCTTTCTTTTCATGTGGATAACAAGTAATGCAATCAACCAACAAATTGAACCTAAACTGGTGTGACAACATATAACATTATGGAACCATGGCAATGTTCACAACGAAAAGTTACACCATTATTTTCATTTTCTTTTTCACTCCCAATAAGCAGCTAAACTATTAGTTGAGGATTAGCATCACCCATTTTCTTCTGTACAGATAGTCCCTCAAACTACATTCAAGAATGTCCAACTAACATGCTACAATCTGGAGGAAGTTGCTGCTACCTCAACACTACATCTCCTTCCCGATATTCCAAGAATAGGACGTCACTGCTACCTCAACACTACTTCTCCCTCCTGACATTCCAAGAATAATCTAGACTCTGAAGAGGCTGACCATCGAATGGATTCCAAACTTGATGATGCCACAAAATCTGACAGCCATCCTCATCCAAGATGCACCAACCACAGGGAATGATCAAATGGAATCTCCCAAAATAGGTCATTTAAATGACAACTTTTGAAAAGACTAGAACTCCATTATTTTTACTAAATGATATAATTAATAGTAAATTATACAATTTTTTTTTCATTCTAGCACATACTAATCAAGATGACTTATTATGGCTTCATCATTTTACCATAGGATTGCCTACTTGTATGATGCAAAACTTTAGAAATTCTGGATCTAAATTAAAATTTCTTTTATCGATCTTTAAGAGGATTGTGAGTAATATTATTGAGTCATCCTTTCTGATAATCATAAAATGAAATTACATGAATAACTACTGCCTTATTAAGAAGCTCAATATTGGAAGGATTTTCCACCAGATAAAAGTAGCTAGTGTGTGGAGTATAAAATGCAATTTTGATCATCTACCTCTATAAAAAAATAACCTCCAATGTTCCTAATCATTTTCTGAATGGCTTTTCATGTAAAATTTGTGTACAAATTATATATTACTTCACATTCTACTAGATCATAAGATATACAGTTAAGGGAGGGTGGATTATTACTTCTCAGCCCTTTGCCCGCAAATAAGTTTGACCAAGCAAATAAATTTGACTAGCAAATTCTGGAACTGCAATTTCGATTTTCTACATAATAAATGGCAAGCTGAAGTTCATGGATAGTTTGTTGGTTTGGCTGATAGGGATGCTTGCCAAAGGAATCCTCTGGCCAACAAGATTTTTTAAGACCATTAGACATCCTAATATGTGAAAAGAAATAGTAATAGCTATAGAGAAAGGGTTATGAGGAAGGGGCTGGTAGCCCTTAGACTAGGATTTCTTACTCTAGCCCTAACAAAAGTTCAGTTCTTATGGCTTTCCCACCTCTTTCCCCTTGACAAATTGTACTAAATTTGGTTTGGTTTGGTTTGGTGGAGAATTTTTTTTTTTATTTTTGAATTGAATATAACACAGACAGACACGATAGCATCATATACACTTGGTGAACTAGTTGGAGACATATGTTGTAGATTTTTGAAATGTAAGTAAATATGTTATTAGGTAATTTTTTTTTCGTAGTACCATCTTTGATATTTTAGACTTAGACATCAGGTGGAAGAGCTGTGGCCCAATGGGACTCACATCATGTTATTCTAAGAGTGTACTAGTGTGTGCATGACCAAATTTTTGGTCTCTAGCTCCATCTTTCTGGTAAAGTACTAATTTTGGCTTTTTATAGAATGCAGAATGGAATATGGTCATATAGGTATGCTTACAACATTCCCCTGGTGACACTAATTTTGAATACATATTGGCTTGTTGGTGTAACTTCATTTTTTCTTGCAAAATAAAATTTTGGGTTATTTAAAAAATTTTTTTTTTTATATAAATGATGACTCAAGTTGGTTTGTTATTTATGAACATATTTTCATCATATGAGTTAAGTTATTATCTATTCAATGGTTTGCATATATATGAATTGATTCAAGTTTAAAGAAGACATACATATATATACACAATTTTAATTAGGTTTTTAATCATTAAATTTTATTTGCTGTTATATTGTCAACTCTAGAGAGGAAAGTCAACATATTCAATGGAATGGAATAGTTGGAAAAAATGGACTAGAGTCAATTGCTTGAGTATTGTGGATGCAAACCAAGAAACTGTAAGTTTCAGTGAAATCAAAATTTCAGTTGTCAAGATTTTGGGCAACCCTTACAGTAAAGAAAAATATCAAGTGCAGTTCCAAATCAAACTAAAATATATTTAGTGAAACTTATAGTATTTCAGTTTGAATAGATAGAATATCAGAATTTAAAACTGACGGATGATTATGGTTTATAGGTGTCCTATTTTATAAACATTCTTCTTTCTCAACTAAAGAGCTTCCACCACTAGTTATGGCCACCCCAGTTAGATTAAATTGTGTTCATCCCTCCCTTCTACTCCAGACATGCCTCATGATTTCTTTGGTAACATTTAAGATTTCTATGTCCAAGTCCATCCTTTCAACTGTCAGAAAGCTGAAATTGCAAAAAAAATTTGGTGATATCAATGTAATATGGGACACATAAGTCTCTAATTACTACACATTTCAGTGGTTTTCTGTGTTAGCATGATGCTCTGATGTCATTTAAACTTTTTGCACTATGAAGCTAGGTTTCTATTTTTTGGGGGGTTGAGCAAGTTAGGGGCGTGCATTTCTTAATTTAGTGTAAGCCTTGTGTGCAACTCCACTGACTTAGTAAATGAATAATGTGTGTATCTATTACCTAATTATATATTTTTTGATAATGATACTGTTGTAGTACTTTAGTGAATGGATTATTGGCACCTGCACTTCTTAATCATACTTTGTGATTATGACACTATAGTTGGATCTTTATTTTTTCCCTACTTCACAGGGGTATATCAGAGCTGACCTTCAAGTACAATTTGGGGCATTTTTTTCTTCAGGGACCTAGTAAGCTGTCTTAATAAGATATATTTATTTTCATGTAGTGTGTGCAGTTAAATATTAACATTAATATATCATATATGCAAATAGTAAATGTAGCATATTTACTGTTATCTGAAATTAGTATATGTTTGATGTTGATGTTATATTTTTACATGAATGTCTAGTAATGTAACAGCCTAAAGATAGCAACCAATGAATAAATTCACTAATGAATGCCATTGCTTTGACAAAATAGTTAATATGGTACGACTATGTGATAATAAGGAAATTGTTACAGAATGGACTGGGCAAAATTCTTATTTAAAGAAGTGAAATGATAAACTTTCAGAATTTGAAGTAAATTCATTTCTTAGCTGTATTGTATGTAACTTTACATACAAACAGTGATAGTGTCTAGCTAGATACTGTAGTAACCCTAGCTTAGCATAGTCACTAAATGGTATTCACCATTTTAGTTGCTGTACTTTAGTCAAAAACACATATAAGGAGCATAGTAGTGTTACATTTTAACCACTTATGTCTTTATGATTTCATAAATGAACTTTCACAATTGCTCTATTATTTCATTTATTTAAAATATAACTGCACTGAACCTCTTGGTGGTTGTTTGTTTATAGCTCCTCTGCCACAGAAAGTTGGCCACCATCAGGGAGGTATACTAAAAGAAACAAAATTTATGGATTAAGGACTCAGTATTTTCATTTTCTTCTCTACCAAGGTCTGCATCATACCTCTGCCTTAGTCCCCCACCACTTGTAAATTGGTTTTACTATTGCTTGAAGCCCCCACCACAGCCTCAGGACTATATGTTGCAATATCTGATAGGGGAGAGAAGTGATTGTGGGTTGTTACCCTTTTTTGCCCAAACATGTCAGTAGTAATGTTGAGGAACCTTTACACAATTCTGCCTAAAGTAGAGCTTTCATGCTTCACTGAACTCTTTTCTCTTTCCATGGTGGACAATTTTGACTCCTTTCTCCACCTCAAAAGAACTTAGAGAGAAGATTAAAACTGAAGCAGTGGTCCCGGGACCAATAGTTCAAAAGTTATTCCAGTAGTCATGTAGGCAGAAGGCTTGCAGGTGGGCTGGCAGGCAGGCCAGCAGGCAGGCAGGCAGGCAGGCAGGCCAGCAGGCAGGCAGGCAGGCAGGCAGGCAGGCAGGTAGGCAGGCAGGCAGGCAGGCAGGTAGGCAGGCAGGCAGGCAGGCAGGTAGGCAGGTAGGCAGGCAGGCAGGCAGGCAGGCAGGCAGGCAGATGGGCAGGCAGGCAGGCAGGCAGGCAGGGAGGTCATACAAAATTATATAGGATAAATGTTAAGTTGAAATGTCAAATCCTTGACAACTTTGGCTTTAAAAAAATTGATTTTTTATTTTATGCAAATGTTGTTAGCAATGTTGGAATAATGGAAATAGAATTTCTGTCAAATCAATTATTAAGGACTGAAATATTTTCTTTTTGAGGGTATTATTCTCCTCCTTGATAAAATCTTCAAGGTATAGACTTTTTCCTGTTGAGGTCATCCTGGAAGGTGGATAAGGACTCTCCCACTCCTTATCCTAACACAGTATGTAGTAATTTTTGCAGCACTGTGTGATAGATCTTATGGCAGCTTTAATAAGGGAACTGCAATAGTCCTGATAAGCCACTTCATTGTCGGTTGTACTGTAAGATGTTAAGAAATATGCGGTTTTGTTGGTGAAGATACTGTAAAGATTTCAATCAGCATTGCAAAAATTCCATCACTTTACCGGCCAACTCAGTGTCTGGGCTACAAATTTTGTTGGAGTGATGAGCGAGGGTCAATGTTGAGACCAAGAGAACTTGTCAAGAACATGCCTGTCAGGGAGCATGATGTCTGGTCTACTACTAGCAAATGCCAGATTTGGACTGATTCTGGTGTTCCAGAGATCTAATGTATAACTGGCTCACCCTTTGGGTTGTGGAATAGCATTGTTATAATTTGTTGTCCACTTAACTAAACACTCTCTCTGTTAGATATATTGGCTGTATATCCCCACTGCACATGCTGGCAATTAAAATTACCAGCATGCACACATAGATAAAGGAACATTGGAAGGGACATTCTAAAATGGCGGGAGGATAGAAGATTGGTGACAGCAATAATCTTTAGGCCAGCAATATCTATGAACAACCATTTTATCTTATAGTCTTTAGAAGATTGACCAGCTTGTGTGCTCAGGACAGGCTCTCAAAAACAAATGTGGCTGGGTTGTGCATCACGCTTGGGATTGACCCAGCTAGTGCTAAGTTTGGAATCACTAGCTTATTAACACAAGTGCAATGAGGGCATTGGTCTTGTCGGCCAGGTACTCAAACATGCAGATATTACTTACAGTGGTCCCTTCATCTCAAGCTGGAATAATGCTTATTGCAGGAAATTCGCTAAGCACACTGAAAAAGGTGTTACCCTGCATTTTAGCTAACTCCACTGAACTCCAGCCCAGATGGGTGTATTTCTCTTCTTATTTTCTCTGTCATTATCTTCCTTTTTCATACTTTATTGACTTAAGTTTTGCCATGTCAGATAATAAAAATTGAGGGTACTTATGAGAGAAATTGCGTGAAGGGTATGAACATGTTGCCTAATGCCATAATTATGAGGTTTAAAATAATTACAGTTATTTAATCACTGACTACCTAACTTATTTATGATTACAAGATCCAAAATTGATAACCTTTGTGTAGTTACAATTTTTTCAATTTTTTTTTAAATTAATAGCTAATAATCTATGTCATGATTATGAACTATCAATAAAAAAATTAAAAAAAATTTTATTTAAACTTCATAAAGGTAGTGAAATTTGGATCTGTTACTCAGAAGTGAGTTTGGCTGTCAGTGATGAAATGGATGATTCTTTAATGATATTTAGAAAAAAATGAGTCTTTATTGTGTCATTTCTTTTAGGGTTTGGTCACATGTTGCCACAACTTTCCTTCAATAACAAAAATTCACTTGGGTCTCTCTGTTAAGTAAAAACACCCAGCACATGGCCTATTTAAATTATCTAAAACTATAATGTCTAGGGCATTCAAGGGCTTTTTAATCTTTCTTCATTCTAATTTCAATGTAAAAAAAAGAAGGAATCCCAGATCATGCCCATAAGGCAGATCATAGGGTTACCAAGAATAAGCATACTGGTTTCAATAAGGATGTTTGTTGCCTACTATTCAAATAATCTGACAGGTTCAAAGACGATTTAATCTGCAGTGAACAGGTTATTTAGTCTTTTAGACCCAATTGTAATTTTTTCCTTTATTCCTTTCCTATACTTCCCATCTTTTTATTTTTTTATTTGTTCCTATTCATTCTTTCACTTTTTTATTTTTTATTTATTCGTGGACCTTTTTTCTTATTTGAGTGGATTGTGATTCGTATTTCACATAAATAGTGCCTCTTCTATTGATGGATTTTTTTTCTAATGAGATTAAATGAAGTTTTGGGGCTCTGCCCTTTTCAGGACATTACACACACTCCAGCTCCAACAATAACCAATATGGGTTTGAATTTAGCATTGGTGAAGAAATGGCTGTAGTTGTAGAGTCAAATTTTTAGTTACTCAAAAGATGGAAAATATTCTTAAAGTTTGAACAAGATGAATAAGCATGCTGTCAGCAAGGGAACAATATTTTTTTGCCAAATATATTAAACAAACTCTATTATACCGTTAATAAATCAAAATCTATTTATCTTTATTATGTCCTTGATAGCTACGTAGGACAATAGATATATTTGGTCTTATGTAACTCTAGCATCACTGTTTTCTCTTGTAATGGAGGAACCAATTAGGTAAAAATTGTTTGTTTTGTACCTGAAATAACAGCAATTATAGATCAGAAATTATATGATAGAGGGAAGAGGGTGGTCAACTATGTGTCAAGTGAATTATGCATGATACCATTCACTTGTGCATCGACATAACAAGGGGCATAATATTTTTCAAAATATCATTGGCTGGGAATGAGTTATATACAGTTATATGTAAACAAATATATTATAATATTGATAATATTTGAATATATGTACATGTGTGTGTGTATATGTGTGTGTGGATGAGTGTTTGAACAGTTTTTCTCTTTGACTCACAACCCCAGGGTTGCGAGTTCAAAGCCAGCACTGACAGGAAAATTTTGCTGTCCTTCAACATCTTCTTCCCACACCAGTCCATCAAGGTGTAATGGGGACCTGGAATTTTCTATGGTGCAAATTCACTGAACATTGCTCGTCTATCAGCTAAGGGTCCAGGTAGGACTTCGAGTGCCCACACCTATAAGCTGAGAGCCTTTTTCAGTCCTCCTGCAAATTTCTAGCCTGGCTCCAGGACTTTGCTTGCACTGGCTCATAGAGCTTGCTTAGTGTACAAGCACCCTGACTATGTCAGGTGTGCATGACCGTGTTGATGACAGCTAGAAATTTAAAATTTTTTAATATTTTGTGCGTATGAAACAATTACAGGTTTTATCCATGACAAATGTTAGAGAGAACTGTAACTTCTGCACCTTAAGAAAGCCTCCGGAAAGTAAAATCCAATTGAGGTGAATGAAACTCAGTAATCAGGTATGAATGGATATCATTAGATTGTTTACAGAGACATAAAGAGGAAACAATAAATAGTTACTGTTACTGATTATTTCTTGAAATGAGAAGAGGCATGTCTACTTTTAAGCACAACCGGAAATCTAATAATGAAATTCTCGACATAAATGCAAGGAAATTACCCTATGATACATGAATGCAGCTATGGATGATGTAGCGATTAATTATATATTTATACCTTTGATGAATTGTCATAATAGGCGATGTCAGCATGGTAGTCCTACAGTCTCATCACATATCGAGGGTGAGAGTTTGATAGCAATTTATTCACTGATTTGTGTAATACCACAAACACAAAATATCAAATCACAAGAACATTTCACCCCCACGTAATGTCATTATAGAAGTGACTGATTCACTGTGCTGATTTTTGTTATTTAATTTAACCCAATGGCTCAATGGTGCAATTTAAACATAACATTTTTCTCTATTTAGCCAAGATGTTTGATTATGATTAAATAATTTTGAGATGAAAAATAGATATTTTAGATGGGGCATAAGGGATCGAAGCAGATATCCACTAAACCTCCACCATATTTTATGTTGTAGCATTAAAATATGGGACTTCATATTGATGCTGAGCAGATGATGAAGAATGGATCTGGAATCCACTATGGAAATCCTACCTTTATCAAGAGAATGCACTTCTATAAAAATGAAAAATATTGATAATGCCCAAGAATAAGGGGCTGGAAACCTATGATCTGGAAGTATATTGCAAATGAATTGCTAATTGGAGCAGGGAAACTTCTTGAAATCACTGCTGATATACAACACAAAGGAGCAAAATAGAATCTGAATTGGTTTGGTCCATGCACCATTAGATACAAATGGAAAGGTTTCTATCAATTTAATAAAAATGCAGTATATTATATTGGGAAGAAAGTTATATATTAAGAAACTGAAGCTCTATATTGTGCAAAACAATGATCATGATGAAAGTAAAAATTGAATCAAGAAAAGAAAAGGAGTGAAATGAAAGTCCAGCAGCCTCCAAGAAGTCATGTCCAAGAAGTAGTTACTGCAAGTTCAAAACAGACATTCTGACTTTTGATGACCTCAGTGATGAACTAATAGGTTTTACAAATATGCTGTTGAAACAGCGATTCCCAACCTTTGATGTACTGCAGTCATCTCTTCTTTTGCATAATAATGTATTTTGTCCAGTGAAATCTAAATGTGAGTTTATCCTGATTTGCCGTCTGGCCAGTTCAAGTAAGTATCTTTGACTTATATTGATGTCCACATATATATGTACGATAATAATTTTTTGTGAAAATGCTGCATTCAAGCATTGCAATAACACTTATCTATAAAGCTAGCATCACTGAGGAAGTTGATTTAATGTCTCTTTGGATTGATTATCCTGCAGTAAAACAACATTAGAGAAACATTGACTCTGGGGGATTTGCGATAGCATTTGCTTAATATAGAGGTTATCCCCACCATGCACATTTGTTTTGATTTGTATATGTACCTAAGATTATTTTTCTCCATTTTTGTATATAACAAATGCAGTTGATCTTCATCTTATGAACTTCATCGAGAAGGTGATGAGACATCATTTGATAGATTGCTTCTGCAAGAGAGAGCTGGTGTTCACATCATCCTACTTCCCAGCAATGGAAATCAAACTATTTTGTGAATATGAATTACCAAAAATATATGACAACATGATAAAATTCAGGTTCCACCATGACTGCTCACAAATGTAAGGCAAATATTTAATGTTTTGACATTCCATTCACCCATTTTCTACCTCTGGCTTCCATTCATATTTGGCAAGACTCAGACAACCAACGAAACACCACATTATCCCAAAATAGACTAATAGCCCACTTATAGTAGAAGGTTGGGTAATAATAAAAAATATATATAAATAATTAGTCTAAGATATTCTTCTTTTCTTTTTCTTGTTACATTACTAAGATTACTTAAAAGGCAAATTCAGATAAATTTTCTTTATCATCAAAAACTCTTGTTTACCACCATTGGTCAAACATTATAATGTTTTGAACAGCCCCATTTGCCCAATTATTATTTATTTTATTTTTGACTAAATCAGCCACCCATGTAACACTCTCTGGCTATTTCCACCAACCCCCTCACAACACCACATTTATTTTCCAATTACCCACCAAATAATTAGCTCATAAATCACAGATCATAGAAGGTATTCAGGGAAGTGGGGAAAGATAAAACGGTAAATAATTAATAGAAATTTTTAGGAGTCTAAAATAAATACTAAATAGCACTGATTGATGAATCATCACAACTGTCTGATGATTCACCACAGATATCTGATTATACACTAGAGTTATCAATAAAAAGAGAGCCGATCATCAAGAGCTTGAAACAAGCTTTATGATAATCAACATTACTGGTAAACAAGCTTTATGATAATCAACACTACTGGTACTAGTATTACTAATATACTACTCTACTACTTTTATTATATTTGTGTGATGGTAATTAAAGACAGCAACACCTTCGATTAAAGTAGTATAGAATAACCTGTATTAAATTCATACACTAGCAAATTTGTGGAGCACAAAAAGTTTAGTCTTTTATGGCCACACAAACTAAATGTAATTATAAGTAAGAATGGTTAATAGTTTGTCAGGAACTAAACTATAAAAGTTAATGTTTGCTTTGTTATTTTGGCATTGTTATTTTGGCATTGTTATTTTGGCATTGTTAATTTAGCATTGTGATATTTGCTGGTAATATGATCTATTGTTCTGACTTTCTTTGTGCCTTGCATGGAATGAATTGTGATTGTGCTAAAAGAATTTCTATTGTTCCAGGTAATTGGTAACATTTGTTTTTCCTTGATCTTATATGTTTACACCTTCAGCTAAAGAAGTCACCTTCAACAGTGGCACACTTGAGGTCAAAATATTCAAGTAGTTTGTAAGTCTGTAGGCTTCAGGCAGTCATACTGAATTTTAGAGAAGTTATCGTATCTGTCCTTGGCTCACTTGGGCATTTTGTATCTACCCTCAAGATGAGTCCATGTCAGACTAATATCACTCAAATGACAATATCTACAATGAAACTAAGCAAACCTTGACCAGAAAGTGTAGTATTGCTCAAATGCGGATACCCTGAATGCAACTGGGAAACACTTACCATATATTTTCCCTGAAAGTTTAGCCTCTCACTCGTGGAGTGGACAGGAGATAGCTACATCCTGGTTATTAGGTTGTTCCGGGGGTTGCAATAAGTTAATGAAGATCCTAACATTAAAATAATTTTGAATAATTGGTTGAAGATAATCTAATAAAATAGTCCAAAAATATGTAATCAAAATAATGTCAACCTTTTAGTTGGTTACAACAATTTTTTTGGTTAGGAAAGTAATAGTGTAAAGACTGCACTTTTATATCTGATGCTTGCTCCCTTGCCACCTTTAAGTATTTCCCTTTATTCACTTTTAAGCCATTAATTTTTCCCCACTAGGCAATAGTTTGTTAAATACAGTTTGTGATACAAATGCACTTAAGTGTGGTATGAAATTAAAGCAATTTCAAATGTTAAGTATCTATTTAAACATCCTTGAATAAAATACGGGTAATTTATATATATATGTTTAGATAAACCATTTCCTCTATATTGCAGACTTATGAGAATCAAAAGCCTAACACTTCAAGATATCACAGAGCCGAATCCCCGCAGGAACTTGGGAGGCAAAGGTATTATATGACAAGAAGTAGATGCTCTGACAAGAACCACAACAACCAGAGTGGCAGCAACAGCATCAGCAATGCTTGAGGTAGGACATTTGGTCAGGTGCATGAGAAGAAAGCTCATCTAAAAGAAGGGATGGTGAGTTTCCTTACATTAGGGGTGGGGCTAAGCACACTGGGCACAGTTGGAATAAACCTGGGAAATACCAGCAGAAGACTAGAAGCCCTCAGAGACATAGCTCTGGAGGTGGTGAAGCTAGTGGGAATCTTTTTTTAATTTTTTTAACTCTATGGTGGTGTGCTACAATTAAAAAAAACCCCAGGGCATATCAAGAATGATTGTTGACACAAACTTACTCTTGGGTGGGTTAGATAAATATAGCTCATTTGCCTGATATAACTGCTTTGCCCCAGAATTTGGTGAAGAAATCACAATATACTGGGGAGGTATACAATATACAGTTGTGAAATTTTAAGCATGAAAGCATGAAAATGGCTGTAATAATGCTGGAGGTTGAAGGCAAATCCCAAACCAAGGAAGGTAGTTGTTATGGAGGGAATGTGTGGAGAAGCTTTACTTGGAGTTGATCAACCAGTAACACTCAGTTTATGTGGGAAATCTTTGTCCACTATAAATGGTGATTACCCAAACTTGTGGTTGATCAAGCAGAAATATTGCCCATAATGAGTGATACTTTTTTAGGTGTGTGTGCTACTACAAGGGCCAAGACTCAAAATCAGGTAGTTGAAATAGCCTTGCATGAAGCTGCTAATGACCAAGATGGTGCAATTCTACACCCTTCACTCTCCCAATGCCTGCTTCTAGTCCAAGGCCAGTTGAAGGAACCGAAAGTTTGGGTTAACTTTTATCATGCCTACAACAGATCTCTGCGAAATTCATGTAAAATCTGATGATGAGTTTAAAGTAACAGCCAGTTCAAGTATTAGTTCATAGGAGGGGGAGGGACACAAAATAATGATGTGGTTGAGGTAGAGAAGGAAGAAGATCTTTAGAGCAGTTTAGTTGAGGCTGATGGTATGTGGAGTTAGAGAAAGTATAGCCAAATGGTGAATCATCCCCAGATTAACCTCCAGCAAACTCTGAAAGTTTGAGCAGTCTAGACCCAATTGTCTGGGAATAATTACTGATCCTACATCATGAAAATATATTATGCAGACCAAGCCTCTGGGGTATCCTTTTCAAGCTCCCAACCCCCCTCCCTTACCTCAACCATACATATTGAATTTAAAAAACAATACTAGTTTAAAAAAATATATTTATTTTTGGAATGTCTCTTTCACCTTTTTTTCTAATGAACAACTAACTTATCAATTACAATATCATCAATGTGTTTATCGACACATGATCACATCTCAAAGTGCTGATGATGTTGAATACTGCCAATTAAAAATTAACATTCATTTCTCATTAACTCCACATTAATCATCCTCCCTTGTGCTTTTGATTTTTTGATTAAACATTTTAAGAATGTAATCATAGCTTCCTTGGATCAAAATGCAGTACGAAAAGTGGTGCAAGAAGTGTAAATCAGAAGAGAAGTATAGGAGTCTAACATTGTTATAATGCTAGTATTAATAATAGAAGCAATCTCCAATACTAGAACCTTCATACTTTTACTTTTTGATATTGCATTAGCTAATTCATCAGAAAACACAAATATATTATAGCTGAAATAAATCTGTTTTTTTTATAGCAGCAATGGTTCAGCGGAAGATTAAAACTTTTTCTAAAGTCCGAACGAATGAAGAAGTGAATCAAATGAGGGAGAGAATGCTAAATATTTGTAAAAAATGAAAAAACTTGAATATCAGGAATGCTTTCAAAAGATAAATTAGTCAAAACTGACATTAGAGTCGTAAAATTGCAGTGTCCATCACTGAAATAAGTTGAAGTTGTCATTTAGAATTGTAATCATCTAGAATTGAATTGGCCTATGATGGTAGGACAACACAACATGAATCGACAGGAATGAAAGAACTTGGTATCTTGATTGATTTAATGTTATTTATTTGACTTATAGGTCTCATAACAATTTTTTTTTGCATAAAAAGCATGAAGTCATCATTTGTGGCTATATTGAGACTCAAATATTAGTACATGATGTAGCAATGGCATCAAAGCTATTAGAATCTAACAGAAACCCCTCACTATGTTGCAAGTCCATTGTACTGACTTAGGACAACGTGCTACTATAATTATTAGGTGATTATGAATATAGTGATATTAGCCACTAATCTGTAAGAATGTTAGATATGTAATTGTTGCATTGAAATGTAAAGTTTCACTATCATATTTCATTGCCACAGTGCTAGAGAATTTGTTCCATCCCAGTGTGTCTTCAATCGGTGTCATAGAAAATTAATAACTATCAGAATGAAAGGAATTTCACCCCCACTTTTAACCAATCCTCCCAAATGTCATACTGCAATACTCTTTCCTAAATAGGAATTTGATTTTTATGTGCTGGTCCAATGGAAGTCAGTATGTATTCACGTATGCAATACCTTAATGATAGAGCGTTCAATTTCAGATTTCAAAAGTCTTCTGTCAATGGATTAACAGTTACTTCAATTGCTGGCCAAAATTTAGACATTTCACCACTTCACCAGCAAATAGGTTATTTAGTGGTTCTTTTACACTAACCAATGGTTACACAATCAACTCAAGTATAGTTTCAAGTAAGTCGTCCATATAACAAAGTCAATCTGACACAAAAAATGGAGTTAAACTTACAAATGCCACATATAGGTCAGAATACATGATAAATATGGAATTTTTCTTTCTATACCTAATAGAAATTTATTGAAGGAATTGAACTAATTATAATTAATAATACATGGTAGCTAATGGATACCCATACCAACTTCAAATTAGGATTACTATTCACTCATATGCAAACATTTATGTAGGCATCCTTGTTACTGCATTAATTTATCACTTAAACTTTTAAAACAATTAAGTTCTATCTTCAGCATAGACATGTCACACCATATGAATGGCCCATGGGTGTGTAATTCTGTACTAGCAAAAATTGTAATTAGAATAAATGATTATATATTAAGATTTAAAACTTTCTATTCACACATATTATGGCCCTGGAATCAACATATACAAGGTCCAACATTCATTACTGCAAGGGTAGATACACAAAATTTTTAAACATGATGTGGGGAGGAGGGTAGGGTTTTAGAAAGAAAGCTAATTTATGACATTTGATACAGGAAAAAAAATTGTATGACCTAACACACTCTATCAAATAATCACATCATTCAGATAATTTTAACTAACTTCTATTTCACAGGGATGCCTTGAATGCATCAAGTGGTATGTGGAACCTAATAATTATAGAATATCTATCATGCATCATTAAAATGTAGCTACTGCAATGAAATTTTTGCAGTGATGTATCACTATTAATGCTATGTAAGAAGAGGGTGAAACAACTTTTTTGGTTTTTTCTGAATCATACAATAATTTTTATATTACCATTATCTTCTCCTTTTTTTTTTAATTTTGAACATCCTGGTAACATATTCGCATAAATTCCCCCAAAACTGTGATAAACAATTTTTTCCCCTAAAATTGACTATCTCTCTCCCCACCTTCAAAAAGTTCATATATGAAGTCAAGAAACTTCATCAAATTATTGCCTCACAATAAAAGTTAACAATTCAACTCCAAAATACTAACCTTCTTTAATATTTCTCATATTTAACAGTTACTATCGATTTAGGGGGGAAATAGAAAGAGATAGAACAATAAAAAATAGTTAATTTAACTCTGGTAATGGATGTAGTCAAACTTCGTCTTTTTCCTTACTGAATTGTGTTCCTATAATTTTTTTAAATTTTGAAGCAAAAAATTCGGTAAGGTTATCAAAAAGAATGCAAATTAAGCTCTTCATCCACTGGAGTGGTTTTTATATTTCAATAAGATTTATTCACATCAGTACCAGTCAAAAGTAACAAAAATTATCATTTTGGGCTGACTATTGGAGCAGCTGTATTCACAAGCACTAAGAGATATTGCATTCTCTTAGCTATTCGGTGCATACTTTTATAACCAAAAGTAACAGGAAAATTTTCAGTTGAACAACAACCACGAAGCGACCAAACATGGAATTGTTAAATTTGGATTGTACGACAATTCATTTTTGAAGCTACAAAGTCAATAATAATGTCAAAATATGGGAAATTAACCTCTGAACCAGCATGTGGGCATTTTAATATTTTATGACTTATTCTGTTGTAGTAGGCCAAAAAAAAAAAAAATCTAACTGAAGTATAGCTGCATCATATTGGAGCTATGCCTTAGAACTGTGATTTGTAGCAGCAGTAAAGAAAATTTTCCAGGGAGATTGCATTAAGTTGGCAGTTTCATGTAGTATAACAACTGTATAAAAAAAAATTAATTACAGAACTACCCATGCACTTCTAAATTTCAAAGATGAAATAAAATCCAATTTAAAGGAAATGGATTTTTTTTTATTTTGAAAAGAAAATTATTTGGTTATGAGGTCAACAAAAACAACATGCTTTCAGGTTTTCAAAGTGAAAAAAGAATAACAGTGAATATGTGAGAATGAATGATGTATGGAATGCTAAGGAGTACAGAATAGAGTTTTTGTTTGGCATATCAAATGAGTAAATGTTGTGTCTTGAAAAAGGAGTGGGGCATGGAGAAGAAGATATTATTTTCTGAGGAAAGTTGGATCTGGCCTAAGTACAACAATTTCATCCCTTGCCAAGGATTAATTGCCACATCAATGGTTCAGCAGACAAATATATTACAGTGGGTATCAATATTTACATTGAGATTGAATCATGAACTTAAAAAAATTATTATATATATGTAACACTCCATGAAAGCACCAGATTTATCTTTGTAAAAGCTGCGGTTGATATACAAGATAACAACAGGCCAAAAATCCTACCTGGAAACCTAATAAACAAGTAGCTACAATTTTTTTTTTACAAAATGCAATGGCTTGCAGAGTCATTGTAGACTACTCCTCTACTATAGACCATTCATATTATTTTCGATTGGTAGCGGTTTCTGTAAGTTGGACAATAGCTGCAACTCAGCAATATAGAGTAATATTTCATACCAAAAAATGAAATAAAATAGTAAATTTCTCTTGCTGACAGGAAATAAAAACCCAGTAAAGAAGCCTACATCTCTATCAGCAAGATAGCCAAAGTAATTTTAAAGAGAGCACTGACTAACACCTGGAGAGCCTAGGCCTAAGTTGGTGTGATGCCAATAAAAATTCTTTTAGTGACTTGTAAATGAAATGTTTTGATACTTAAAACAATGCGTAAGAATCTTGTTGGTATTGACTTTTTATCAGAGAACTTTAACTTGCTCATGAAGGCTAAATAATACTTCCCTTGGAATCTTGCTTTTCAAGTGAAACTTCCATTACTTAGCTCCAGGTTCAGCTCCTGGTCATGAAGATTATCTTGCATTCAAAACCATGACTGTAAAACTTTTTTTGAATCGTTGATGTTTTTCTAAAGGAATTCCTTCTAAACTATGGCATTTGTTATGGTGAAAATATCAGGACATATGCAGGTTCACCTGGTGCAAGTTGTAATGACAGCAAAACTTAAAACGTCTTTTCAGAATCCGGTTAGGGCTCCTATTTTCTCTTTTTCTCTCCATTTATCCCATAGCTAGGTAGTTTAACCTACCCATAGCAAGGGTAGCATTTGGCAGTGGAGATATTTAGCCAAGACTATACCCGTCTACTTACTTCTCTATAATAATCAAAGCTTCGACTGGATTCAAAAAGGTATGCATCAGCATATGTGCACTCCACCCCTAACCAATTGAGAAATTCTTATAGCTCGTAATGCAGCAATGGGTTGCTTTTGAAGTTTCTGTTACAGTGTGTCTGCAAACAAGTGCAGAAACAAGAATTCTGTTAGAGTGTGTATTACAAAATTCCCTATTTCAACTGTACATTCCAGCGTCAGTCTCTTCAGTATGTGTACAATGCTAGCAAGAGGGAAGAAGGAGGTTATAATATTATTATAGTTAGTACTCAGTACCCATCCTATACACTGCAAAGAGTTAGTCAGTCAGGATCCTTCCCGGTTTCGTTTGGAAGTATATTAAATTTTCTAGTGCTATACGTGACTGCTTTTCTGCTGTAGTGTGTGTGACTGTGAGATAAATGTCCCACCTTTTCCAGAGGAATCTCTCAACTTCTTCATGTATTAAAGGGGGTAGCAAGCGCATTCAAATAGGTTAGGCCAGGAAGTGGGTGTGGTCAAATGGGTGTGATTATAACTTGATGTTTTCCCACTATCAGTTATATATTTCAGTTACTAAGTATAGTGTGCATATGTGTGTGTATGTGTGTGTATTTGTGCGTGTTTTTCATCCATGCATGTGTGGTCATCATAGCCAAACCCTTGGACTAGAAAGGCTGAAATTTGGCAAAAGGTTTCCAAGTAACAGGGTGAGCATTAATAATCACATATGGTTGTGGTAATGGTTGTGATGATCGTCATAGTCACACCAACAAGAAGTCATTTCGATTCCAAAAGCTAATTTAAAGGCCAATCTTGCCGAAATTAGTAATACCGTCTCCAAATGTCTGGGTGAGCACTATTAACAATATATGGGTGTGGCTTATCCATAGCCACACATGCACAGGAATTTGTTTTTTCTATCCGAAGCTAACCAAAGGAGTAGCAAAGCAGAAATTCAGTACATTATTTACAAGGAACTAGGTGAGCATTATTAAGCATGTGTGGGTGCCAGCAGTAGGTGTAGTTTGGAATATGTCACACCCATAGAAGTTATTTTGGCAGCCAAAATTAATTTATCTACCCATCATGATGAGATTTGACATAAGGACTCCAAAAAAATTAATGATCATTAATTACCACATGTGTGGATGGTAAAGACAGTGGTTTTGTCATTGCCCCACCCACAGGTTGTTGTTTACCTATCAGGTAAATATTTGGTGTATATCTATTAGTACTTAAGTGAGTGTTACTAACCACATTGTGTGTGGTTTAGTGCTAACAATGTCTACAGGAAGTTATTTCCTTATCAGCAGTTAATTAAATGACTAACCAGGCTAAAATTGAGCAGCAGTTTCCAGGGAACATGGTAAGCATCATTAAGATTGTGTGAGTGTGGTTTGGGCCTTGCTACACCCATGATAGGTCATTTGGGCTGCTAAATTTTTTTTTAATATACTAACCATGCTAAAATTTTACATATGGACTCAAGTGAAGAGGTGATTGTTATCAGCCACATAAAGGTGTGTCAATGGTTGTGGTTTGGTGATAATAACAAACTGGAAGTGGTTTTGGCTGCCTAAAGCTAATTTATGGACAAACAAGGTTAAAATTTGGCATGTGGTGTCTGAGTGTCCAGGTAAGTGTATTGAATGCACATGTAGGTGAGGCAACAGGTGTGGTTTTGTCATGTCATACCCACAGCGATTTTTAAAAAAAATTTTTTTATATATTTATTATTTTTTTTTTATGAGAGCTATTTATGAAACAATCTGGCTGAAATTTGGCATATGGATTAAGCAACAGGTTGAATATCATAAAACATGTATGTGATTGCAAGCACACAGGAAGTAATTTTGTTCACCAAAATTGCTGGTTAGGAGATCCTTGATGCTGAAATTTGGCATGTGTTCTCCAAGTAACCGGGTGAGTATTGTAGACCACTTGGGGGTACCAATGGGTGTGGTGTGGTCATAGCCATGTATAGAGAAATTATGTTTGGCTGCCAATAGTTAATTAAAGGACAAACCAGGCAGAAATGTCCTATTTTAGGTTTCCAAGTAACAAGGATGATTGTCACTAGCCATATGTGGGTATAATTTTGTCATAGTCACACCTACAAGTAGTCATTTTGGCTACCAAAAACTAATTGAAAGTCTAACCATGTTGTAATTTGGTAAGCACTATTAACAACACAAGTGCGTGGTTTGGTCATAGCCATACGACACTTATTTTTTTTTTTTGCTGCCAAAAGCTAATTAAAGGACTGATCAGGCCGAAATTAAACAAACACTCTGCAAGCAGCTGAGTGAGAATTACTTAACACATGTGGGTATATCATTGAGTACAGTTTGGTGGTAGCAACACCCACAGCAAATTTTTATGAATATCAAAAGCTAATTGAAAGAACAACCTGGCCAAAACTTTAGTATCTTCTATAATGTCTCATGTTGACATTGGCCAGGTAATGCCTGGTATATGCTGCTAGTGCTAATGTGTGTGTGAGTGTGTGTGCATGAATGTGTGTGCATGAGTGTGATAGTGAGTGTGCAAATGTGTGTAGTGTATATGATGCATTTTAATTTTCTTAGAGAAACTCTAACATTTTGAAGAGTCTCCCTCTCTCTCTCTCTATATATATATATTGAGTTTGCATTTTGTAAAAAATTATCTATTTCAGAATACATATTGATAAGTATCGATAATCAGTTAAGCAATAATTATTTTAAATGGGGTGTGACTGTAGATATTAAAAAATGAAGAAATATATGATTAATGAGCTTAATCTTCAATAAAGTCATTTACAACATATTTTAAGTCCAATTTGTTAGTTAAGTCACAGTGGACATAAACTTTTCCCTTTTCATGGACTTGTTGGAAAAGTGATCTGAAGGTTGGAAGTTTGAGTACCTAGAAGATTACTGTCAAAATCATTCTTGTAAAATGAGCAAACAGTTCTCTAATTTTCTTGCAAATATTCACCCTATCTGCTTTTAATAGAAAATTTTCTAAACAGGAATTTATTTTGTAGCCCTAGCCCTAGCCCTAGCCCTAGCCCATTTTTAAAAAAAATCTTTTAATAAAATCCCAGTAAACACAATTTATATACCAGGTCTTGCCAGACCAAAAATATATGTGTTATGATGATAGCTATTTATATCTTACAAATAGCAGATATCAGTGGATTTGTAATTCAATACACTCACTGGACATATTGAATGCTCCATTATACCCATGATCTAGAACATTTTTTACATTCAGACCTAATAGATCATTGCCTTCGAGGATACAAGTGGCAATAACCTAGCTAATAACTCTAGTTAATTTGGCATATTGCTAAAAATCCTCTGATATCATGGTTTACAAATAAAAACATCAATCTATTACTTGATTATTAAAAGAAGTTGTTTCATCTTCCATTATCAAAAAAGATTTGCAACTCTTATTTTATCAGCTAAATATTTTTAATTATGTTCTTCCCTATATTAATTCTTTCATTTAGTACATATGGTGAAGCAAAGGTGGTATTCTTTTGCTTAGGTCTTTCAAAGTGAGCATTCATGATGAATTATGCTTAGCCAACTGATTCTAACTGGATGAAATTTCCGTCTGTATCATCATGTGGCATGTCAGAGCAAGATTTTATCTATAAGGAAGTCTGATAGCCATGAATATACTGGACAATGTGTCCCCACTCTTTTTCTTTTGAACAACATGCTGCTGTAACAGCTGTTCTCCAATATTTCTGGTTGATTTAGGAATAACTATCATGGTATCTACTGCTTCCAGGTGGCATCCACTTTTTCATGCTTTATAAATGAAAGTTGACATCTTTCACATTAGAAAAATGTATTATCACCAGAAAGTAATATATATATGCATTGGTTTATTTTTGATTCTATTATTTTGGACATCAAACTTCACTATACTGCAATAATACTGAACATTATAATAAAAAGAAAAAAAAAGAAGTAAAGGCAATGGAACAAAATAGAGATGGAAGAAAATAAGATAGAAGGAGGAAAGATAGAAGTATAAATATTTGAAATAAATAATGATAGAAGAGAGAAAGATAGAAGGTAAAAGAGAGTAGAAAAAAATAGATGTTGAAAAGGACAGAAGGAAAAAGATTATAGAAAGAAAAGAAGAGATTAAAGAAAAAAATTGTAGAAGGAATGGAAATGAGGAATGGGAAAAAGGAAAAAATAAAAGTGGAGAAAGAGAAGGAAAATAGTATTGGAAAAAAAAAAAAAAAGGAAATCAGGATGGTTGGGGGATGGATGAATTAAATTACCAGCTTTCAGCTTGGAAACACACAGCTTTAACCATTCCACCACAAATCTATAGGCTTTTTATTGAGTGGAAACATATTTTTCAACTATTAAGGGGAAATGAAACATGCTGATGAAACTGAACCAGCAAGGCAAACTCAGGAAATGAAGAGATAATCTTTGCCAATTTTTTTAATCTTTTGGAGAGATTTCTTTCTAGGAGATTCACTATTTTGATGCAATTTATTTTTTCTCCTTGGGATACGCACAAATATTTTTACCAATTTTGACTCAGGTTCCACATGCTAGGACAGTTAACTTAAGGTTTCTCCTCCTTGGTGAGACTTATACTAATATTAAAACCTTGTATAGCAGTTTTGCACCAAGAGACTATATCCACTTGGTGTGTTATTCGTAATAATATTAACAAGCAGAGGAAGTCAAAGTTATGTAACCACATTTGTATGTCATCACCAACTCTGAAGAAAAAAAAATCAAAATGTGTGAAACAAAATGATACATTGTGCAGGTATATGTATATTCAATTCTTGTGACCAGTGGTGGGACCCCCATCTCTCCAACATCTAGAGAAAAACATTTTTTGGTGTGCATGGTGCACTGAAGGAAGGTAAGAAAACTAGACTCTACATAATGAAGGTAAATATGTACATCCCCACTTCCTGCCTGGATAGGTCTGCATATCCTGTCTGATAGGTGTGCCATTCTTATCTGGAAATTTCTGCTTGATATTTTTGGATAGAACTGAATTTTCAGTAAAAATAGGTTGTCAATTCTGGTCTGCATAGGCCTACACTCTGTTTCGATAGGCCAGACCTACTCTGGTATTTATGCTCACATGTACACATAACATATTTTTTGTTTCTCTACCATTTATTCCTGTATATTTGATGAGGGCGTGCTCTGAAAGGGGAAACATCCCTCTATTTATATGTGTTGCAAAGTCATATCAGTTCATAAGAATGGATTAAAATCCCTTGCTGTTTATAACGTGGTATGTTATGTTGGTGGACGAAGTTTATCTGGTTAGTAGCAACCTATCTATTATATACTCAATGAAATCTTAGTTTTTAATGTTTTATTATAAATCCATACCATTCTATTGTTTATTTATATACTAAAGAATGCTATATTCTTCTTGTAATATGCTGAAACAAATCTAATAATTGTCCGATGTGCATGCTTAGCTATGTGGAGCACTAGTTTGATGTTTCTGGTGAGTCCTATTCTCATCAGTAGGACTTTTAACTTATTGAATTATTTCAGCTGTTTTTAAGACTGAGCAAAGAGAAGTCTTGGAATTCTCACAGCCATGAGATGGTGGAAGAGTGGACAGTGCTCATGTACATATGTTGGTTATCTGTATGAGTAGCTGCTCTAGTGGGAATCAATATATATTTCAAATTTTCAAACTTGTTAATTAATCCTAATTATCACTCTCATTATCTTATCACAAACCTTATATTAATTATCAACTCTGGGTACAGCTTTATCTTCATTGTAATAAAAGAAAATCACAAGCTTGCTAATGCTAAATTATAATTTTTATTACCACTCTCTGTTGCATACAGATATGAGTTACAACCTTACACATAATCCCAAGTTCATGAGTTTAGTTTTTTAGAAAGGATGTGGTTCAAGTTAGTGTTTTAATGTTACACATAATACAATTACTTTGAAATTATAGAATAGTATAAATCACTATTTTTCCAGTCGTTCAAACATCACACACATATATATATATAATCAATGACATTAACAAAAATCTATTCACTAAAGATATGATTATAGTAAATTTTAGGTATATTTCAGGATTATAAAATATATTTAAAAAAGGTAAAGTATGGATGAGTCCTCTATCATTAAGGAGTTAGAAGTGACTGTGGTTTAAAAAAAATACAGAATAACTTCCACTGATAGCACTGACCCAAGACAGTGCTTTAAATTGCTATGTAGAATATTCAATTTAAAGATGTCAATAATTGAATAAAACTTTTCACTTTCACTAAAAGGTGCACTTTGAGCAAATCAGGAATAAGGTTGTAGTAATGGTAAGTGTTTACAACTGTTATATTTCAGCAACAAAATAAGGTATACTTACAAAATCTATTAAGTATTCAGGAATCAATGGATAGTTGAAACAGGGAGTGTGTTAGCACTCCATATATTAGTTTGATTTGATTATTGAAATTACATGGTGCTAAGGCTTTTGCCAAGTAAGTAAATATGAGTATTGAAACTAGAATATATACATCAAGTCTGGAATCTCCTTGTTTCACAAAATGTTGTTGTGAGTTGTTTGCCAAAATACACAGCACACAATACTGCACATATTCATGCAAATAGACTGAAGGTAATGCCCTATGGTTAGTAGTGGCTTTAAAAATAGGTGGTAAAATAAGCACAGAAAGTTCCTAGAAAATATCCATCATCATTTGTCCCCCATCCCTGGACTTGCTGATCTTTTCAAGTCACATTATCTTGACACAAGGCCTACCTCCTTCTCTTTTACAACATTTCTGACCTCATCATGGATGCAAACACCAGGTTATGGTCCAATAGCTATTGGCTGGAAATGAACATAGGACAAGTTTAACAACATAGATATAAATGTATTCTACTGTTGAGATTAATAGAATTATTTTTCATTAGACATCCAGAGCAGGTATATTTATGTGTGATACTCACTATGTCAACCTTAGGTCGAGTTGTTATCACCAGTCAATTATTTTTATGGTGAATATGCAATTTTAGGATTTAAAAAATTTTTTGAACTGATATTATAGTGGCTACATAAATCAATTTAAAATGTACCTTTAGTGATATTAATTCTAAATAAATATATGATTTTTTGGGCTTAACTTAAACTGACCAAGCACAAATCAAGGACACCTAGACAGGCATACAGAGACAGACACACAGACAGACAGACAGACAGACAGACAGACAGACAGACAGACAGACAGACAGACAGACAGACAGACAGATGGACAGACAGACAGACAGACAGACAGACAGACAGACAGACAGACAGACAGATGGACAGACAGACAGACAGACAGACAGACGGACAGACAGACAGACAGACAGACAGACAGACAGACAGAGAGACAGATGGTCAGACTGGAGAACTTGTAGAGGCTTTAATCTAATGGACTTACAAATGCAGGATCAGCACCAATGACCCGAAGTCACTTTCCCTTGGAGCAGATAAGGCTAGTGGCCTGCCTAAAAGGCCTACCTTTTACCTGCAAATAAATTTGATCATGCAAATTTTGGAATTGCAATTTAGTAACTTTCCCACATAATAAATGGCTAAGCTAAGTGTCAATGAATCGTAATGTTGGTTTTTGTTGGTTTTGATTCTAGGGATTATTGCAAAATGAAGTCTGTGTTAGATAAGGTTTTTTGAGATGTTAGATAACCTACTATATGAAAAGAAATAGTAGTAGCTATAAAGAAAAAGGGTGCATGGGAAAGAGACTGGTAACCATCAGACTAGAAATTCTTGCTCTAACCCAAGCAGGAGTTCAGTTCTTGCTGCTGTTCTATCCAAACAGGATGTGGCCATATAGACATGCTAATGACTAGCCCTGGTGACACTAATTCTAAAACTATTGTGTTTGTAGGTCTAACTTGAACTGTTTATGCATGAATTATGGACATATGACACAGACAGATAAACAAATGAAGACTATTCCCATCATTTTATTGCACAGATAGATGCTAACTCAAGATCATTTGTTATTCATTAAATCATACTTCTCTCTATTGAAATCAGCTGGTTTTATTCAGTTGATCACATGTACAAAACTAATTAGATACAAAAGAAGAAAACTTACACATATACATACACAAATAATTTTGATAAGATTATCGATCATAGAATTTTAATTTGTGTTATATTGCCAACTCTACCGAAGGTCAACATATTTGAGGGAATCCGATAATTAAAGAATGTGGAGTAAAAAGGAGTGTTTTATGGTGTGGCAAAAATGATCTTTAGAGGAAAATATGTGTGGCCATGTTTCAATTCCTCATCCCTTCAATTTCACTCCCCCCCCCTCCCACCACATAAATGCAGGAAATTGTGTCATGATTGCTTGAGAAAGAACTGCAAGTGACACCACAACTAGGTAAGGCCACTCCAGCTAAATTAATTGGTGTTCAACATATCCCCTCTACCCCAGGGCTGCCTTATGATTTTTGGTAATATTAATTTTTTATATGTCCAAGTCAATCATTTCACCTTTAAGAAGAATAAAATTACAACCCAAATATGTGGTACTTTCAGTGCAACATGTAACTCATAAGACACAAATTGTGATATATTTCAGTGGTTTTCTGTGTGGGTATGATGTCCTGATATCACTTTAATTTGGTTCACAAAGGAGCTACGTTTTGATTGCATCTTTTTGGATGAGTAAAAATTTGGTTTATGTAACTCTATTTTTGCATGGACCTGGATAAAACTTCACCAACTTAGTAAGTAGATAAGCTACACATCTATTTAAAAATTTTTTTTTTTCGATCATGATACTGTTGTTTTATATATTTTTTCTTCCCTACTTTATTGGGTTACCTCAGATTTAACCTTGAAATACAATTGGGGGGTGTTCCAATTGTCAGTTACCTAATAAGCAGCCTTATTCAGATATATATATTTTTTAATATAGTGTATGCAGTTATATATTACCATTAGTATGTTATATATGCAGATAATAAATTCAGCATATTTACTGTTTTCTGAAATTGTAACGTGTTTGAAGTTGATGTAATATTTTTTATAGGAACAATATTTATTTAAACAAATGAAACGATAAATTTTCAAAACTTAAAGCAAATATACTTCATAGCTGTATAGTATTTAACTAAACATATAACAGCAATGCTATCAAGCTGAATGCTATAATAATCTCAGCATGGCCTGGTTAATGAAAGGAATTTAACACTTTGGTAGCTGTATTGTGTTCAAAATCACTCATAAGAAGCACGATACTGCTACATTTTAGCTAGTTATATCTTTATATTTTCATCAATGAACTCCCACCATGGGTTTATAATTAGATTCATTTATAGTATAGCAATACAGAACTGCTTGGTGGTTGCTGGTAATGTTTCTCAGCTGCATCAATGCAGTCACCATTGAAGAGGTTAAGCTTTTTTTTTTATTGTGGAGCGATCACACTTACTTCTAGAAGTGACTAAAATTGAGGAGGATTGAAGACTCAATCTTTTCTTTTTTTCTGTACCAAAGTCTGTGGCATAAATCTGCCTCAGTCCACCACCACTGGTTTCAGGTCTCGGAATACTCCTTAGGCCTCCACTGATGCCTCAATTTCTGATTGGGGGGGGGGGGGGGTGGGAGGTGGGGTGAGAGGTTAGTGATGACGTTGTGGAGTTTTTTTAAAAGTCTGCCAAAAATTCAACTTTTATTCTTCCATAAACTATTTAGTTTCTCCATGGTGGATGATTTCAAGACCTTGCTCCACCTCAGGATATATGTGATAATTATCAAATAGAAATGTTGAATTGTTGATGACTTTTGCAAAAAAAATCGTTGTAGATTAAATGTACATGCTGTTATTAATGTTGAAATAAGAATAGAATTACCATTTCCATCAAATTATATATTGAGGGCTAAGACATTATTATATTTGTGGATATTATCTTCCTACATTTATGATATCCTGAAAGTGTAATATTTATTAAGAACAAACTGTTTCTGTAATTTACCATTTCCAATTCATCCATTATAAATCGATATTTAACCCACACAACTTTATTGAACCTATATGAATTTGTAGGCATATTGTAGCCAGCATTCTACCAGACAGGCTGTCCAACAGACAGACAGAGAGACAGATACACACACATAAATCCTGTCATCTGTGCCATATCTCTGATGAAGACAAATCAATATTAATTTAGAAAGTGAAAGTAAATAGTCTAACAAATTTTTGTTTCTACAGAAGGTTCATGAACCAGACATGAAAAATGGTTGTCATTGGAGCACACAGGACCCATTATAAATAGAAGTATGGCCATGCTTTGCTTGGATGCTTTACCATCTGTAATTACTAAGCATTGTATATAGATACACCTCCCTCCCCACTATAACTTCTTTTTTTTTTAAATTGCAAATCAAATTATGCAGCAAGATATAATTGGCAAATGTCATCCCAAGAAACATTTTTTGAATGATTTACAATGTTGCAGCAACATAAGTTTTTTTCAAAACACTTTTTTACACTGTCAATTATCTGGTAGTTCTAATAATAGAATATTCCTGTAACTTATAATGCAAAAGATATATAAATATTTGATAGTATTTAAAGCATGGTATATAGTCCAGCTGATATGTGCAGAATTTTGTTGGAATTGTGCCTTTGATGATTAAAGTATGAAATTTGGCACACAGTTAGAGGTTGTCTTTGAGAAGATTTTTGGCTATAGGGACATTGCAGATTTGTCCTGTGAGGGGTGTGGCATGTATTTCCAAAATGATCACTAATGAAGAAAAAATTGATGCAATTTAGTTGCTGTTTGTGGTGCAGCAAGTAAAATATGAAATAGTAAAAAAGAATGATTAGTGGTCTTTGGCAGATGCAGCTGGAGGGGGTGAGAAAGATATCCCTTGACTCACACCTGCTTCATAAACTGCTAAATTTCACACAATAATACCAAGCTGTGATGTGATCCCCCCACATGGCACATAGCTAGCAGCTGCTTGCAGAGAAATCACAACAAAGGAGACAAAGGTAAGCATAACTACATGTTTAGTATAGCTACATGGCTTGTAGCTTTAAACTCATAACTCTAGGTGAAATAGCCATATAGCATGAATATAATTGTTAAGTGCAACTATATAATATTACCTCTAGAAGCAAAGTTAAGGCAGCAATGGCCAAAAGGTAAAAGGTGTTGGATCCACTTCAATCTGGGACATAAAAACATGTTATATTAACAGACTGGAGCAAGTTTGTTTTCTCCAAGGAAGATTTATCAGAGGTACTTCACTGTCCAGCTGAGTCCAGATGTAACACTCTGGGAGCAGGCTAGAAAACAATTTCTGACTTTCTGGTGGGTTTCAGTAGAATTGGTTGCTTGCCAAAAACAATTGATCTATCACATCTTGATGACAGGTGATGGAATTGAGGCAACACTTCATCAGCATAAAGCCAAGTGGCATGATTCATGCATCTTGGGTATAATAAAACCCAACTACAGCATGCAGAGAGGAGGAAGAGACCCACCGAAGATGTTGCAAATACTTCTAAGAAGTTTACCCACCAAAGTTTGGGAGAGGAAGGTACTTTCATTGAAATATGCTTCTTCTGTGGGAAACCTGCACCAGCTGGAAGGTCCTTTAGCAAAGCATCAACATTTGGAATTGATATCAATGTCAGACAGCTTGGTCTAGACAAGTATGAGACATGCGTGAATCATCGACTTGTCACCCAAACAGTGCCAATCTCTGATCGTATCAAGAAGAATAATCTTCATCTATTCAGCTGGCCTCCAGTCAGAGAGAAGTCCAGCAAACAGCTACAGCAGTCATCCTTGAAAAGTAAATGTTCACTCTTTTCCAGGTTTTACATAGCCTCTCAGACATGCAATGGTGATTTAGACTAATTTTTTAAATATGAAAATCAGGCATATCAACCATTATTATCACAGATGGGTGTGCTGAGAAGCAGGACAAAGTCAGATCTTTAAAACTGCTTGCAGGATCTAACTTCTGTGAACGAGAATGTGTCCAATCCTACAGTACAGGTTAACATCTTTGATGGTGCTGCCATTGTCAACATGCTATGACCTGGATTGGCAAGGACATTCCAGAATTATGCTACTGATGTTTTTGTGCCTTACATCACTTCATAACTACATCATGTTTCCAGATTGGGGATTGTCTGAGATGTGTAAGTACCTGAAAGCTTGAAGGCCAACACTCATGGCAAAAGGGGAAAGGGGGTTAAGAGACATGTGGAGCCAATGAATGTAATTCCAGGGAGCTGGCTGGAATTTCTACACATCAGTGATAATAAGACTGCATTGTTCTCCTTCCTGGCAAGAAGTGTGGTAGGCATTGATACCAATAAGCATGTCATCACCATACACAACACTGGCATGCTCTGCATATATCGCCAAGATGTGTCATGTCTGGCTTCATGCACCCATGAAGAGGCTGATACTCATATTCTACTTCACTTGGAGGATGCTGTGTGACATGGGAATACTAGGATGTCAATATGGATGGTTGACATAGATGTTGTAGTTCTTGCTGTAGCATCAGCCCAGCACTTCAACATATCCAAACTGTGGATTGCCTTTGTGCAGGGGAGAGTTTCAGATTCCTTGCTTGTCGTGAAATAGCCAGGGAATTGGGTCCTGATGGGTGTATCGCTCTACCGATATATCATGCTTTCTCTGGGTGCAATACAGTGTCCCATTTTTCAGGCAGAGGTAAGAGGACTGCATGGGACACCTTGAATGCATATGGAAATGTCACCCATGCATTCTGTGCCTTGGTTGCCAGGCCAACTCCACAATCCATACAAGAATGGTTAACACCACTGGAACAATTTGTCATCTTAATATATGATCGTACCAGTAGCATTAACTCTGTTAATGGAAAAGAAAGCGGCTGTTTACTCAGAGAGGCAGAGCAATAGATGGTTTACCCCCTACACCGGCATCACTTATCCAGCAGCCTACCAAGCTGGTCACTGCTGGGCCCAGATGATGATTACAGCTGCAGAGCTTCCATCTCTGAGTGAATAGTGTTGGAACAAGAAGGCTGAGGGAGGCTGGGAAGTATGCTGGACAACCCAACCAGAAACTGCACAAGTTATGTGGCTGCAAGAAAGGCTGCAGAGGACATTGCAAGTGTCGAGACACTTCTCTGCAGTGCACTGCGCTTTGCTTTTGCTGTGGACTTTTCACAGACTAACCACTGTAAAAATAATATAAATTCTGACAGCATTTAACATTGTTAAATAATGGTATGAGGTACATAAATCAATTTTCCTAATGCTATGATGGACTTGATTTAGTATAACAACAATATTATGACAAACGATGGTCGCCATTTTGGAAAACAGGTGACATTTTTGTTACAGGGTGAATCTGTGATGTCCCTATAGCCAAAAATCTTAATTAATGTCTATTCTAATAGCGTACTAAATTTCATGCTATAATCATTAAAGGCACGATTTTTCACATATAAGCTGGACTAATAGAACACTATGATCATTTCGGGAACTCCAACTCCAGTACCTTCAACTCCAGATTACTATGGTCAATATATATTTTCAAATGGAGCAACCTAAGCCTGCCCTCCCACTATTTCCTCCAAACAAAAAGAAAAATGAGGAACAGGTGTTAATATAACAAATTTTTATTCACACATAATGAAATGCTTATCTATGCATCCATCAGTCAAGTTAGTCCAATATTGGTTTCACTGCCAACACCATCCTGCATATTGGACAGGTTTCATTGTTCTACAGAAAGATAAATAAATGTGAAAGAGTAATATAATAGGTGAATATAATTAGTCCAAAAAGGGCCATAATCACTAGGAATATGTGTCCACAAGAAATAGTGATGTTTGTAAATGCTTTCCTTTAGAAAAGCGTCTAATAAATCACCAAACCAAATATCTAACTATTCAATATATCAACAGTATCAGTTGAAATTTAGGATGATTTGAACCAACGTCGACTGCATGTAATAATTATCTTACCAAGTGTATGTTGTATATCTTATATTTAATAAAGTATCACCTCTCAGATGGCTCTCTAAAATTAAAATAAATGATTTCTAGTTCTGTATCACGTGTATACTTATGTTTGGATAATGAGGAGTTTTATAGAGTATTTACCAAAAACATACACACCCACATCACCAACACCACACACAAACACACACATGCACGTAGTATGTATGTATGTATCCATGGACCATGCATGCACACATGCATGCACGCATGCAATCACACATGCATACATGCACCTCCTTATAATGCATGCATGCATGCACATACACACCACACATTATATAAATGATTCTTTGGGTTGCCACGCAAGTTGTAGGGAGAGCAAAGGAAGCTACATTCCAATGTAGACCACAACAAATGTTTTCCACTTTTTAGGGAAAAAGAAACATGTTGGAAGCTAAACTTGCAGGGTTTACTCCTGAAGTGAAGGAGTAGAGCTAAGCCAATATTTTGCTTCCTGAGAGGCTTACTTCATGTTCATATCCGGCTTTAATCTTATTTTATTATTCTTGTTAGATTCTTGTGGTATGCAAAATTGTATAAAATTTTAGTGTAAAATTTTTAATTTGTAAGACAGTAGCAAAAAGAAATAAATATGAACTACGTTTGACTAATAGTTCCTATAAATGCATAGTTGTTGATGGTTCATGCTAGTGAAATAATAATAGTTTAGCATTGATTTGCTAGTGTAATCAGAGGACTCTATAGAGTGGAATCATACATAATTATTATAAAAATTTTGTTGTTATGGCTAATCCATGTCACCTAACTGCAGTGTCATAGGGTGAAGTGCATGCAACCTGACATCCCTACTACTCTGACAGCATGCAATGTTATTTTCAATTAGGAACTGTAAAATTGTAGGATGTGTGCATTCAATTGTGTCAAATAAGTCACATATAACCCCTGTAATGGCAGCTGATCATTAATATTATCTTTTCAATTATATGCCATTAACTCTGGCCATTTATCAAATGTTCTAGGAGAGTTGAAGGTGGGATTTTTTCTTCTAACCCAGTGTATAAATATTTGTAATACATCATGGTTTGAGTATTAGGAAAAACCTAGGATATTAAGATGACGAGCAAGTATCAGTTGTTCCTTACTGCTGCAAAAATCTTTTCCCTTCTACTTCTCTAAACACAATTATGAGAATACTATCACTACGGCTGCAGTACAGGAGCATTTCGAGACCTTAATTAGTTCATTAAAGAAGAAGGAATGATGTTAACACAAGACTTATTTGTGAAATGTTTATATAATGTAGAGATCACCTTCGTTTTAGGTTAGTGTAAGGGTGTGTGGGCTCATGTAAGCATACTAATGGAGCATCCACATGAATTATTAAGAGTATGAGACCTAAGTGGGTCATAAGAGCTACATTTCTAAAGCTCACCTTAACTAAACTATATTGAAGGTAATATATTCAGAGTGTGATTGCTTTCTTACCTTCAACCACAGGCATATACAGGTCATGTGAAACTGGTGAAAACATGGATACACTGTTGCTTTTGGGCTTGAACGATAGTCATCCAAACATATAGGACATCTATAAGAGAGTTTGAAAAAAAACCAAACACATTACTCAAATAAATGAAAGTATATACACAAGAGGAAAATGAAGTAGACTTGATTATAGAATTAAAAATATTCCTTCTGATAGGGTTTAATATCTCCATTCAACCTCTGCGTATGTGTATGTTCATGTTTACATGCGTGTGTGCATGCAATATGTTTGAAATTATGATTTTCTATGAAAATACTTACAAAATACATCCATTATGTTAAATCATATATCTGTTATGCTGTAAATCAATGGTTTAAATCTGGGAACTGTTTTATTCTTATTCTGTATTGTTATTTTTAAACCCCATACACTTTCGACAAATAGTTCCTTTCTTCTTTGCCTTTTCTTTCTATTTCTCATAATTTTTATCTAATTCAACCACATCTGTATCATCTTAATATATATCAAGATATATCCCCCAGCCCTTAAAAGATCAATTACAAAAAGATATTTTTCACTGGAAAAAACAGATAGGCACACACCTACTTTGTAACATTATAATAGGGACTTCATGAATTTCTTTTGTAAATAATCACTAATGTTTAGCACTGCTAATTAAGGTTATTTGCTAGATACATATTATAGACCTTTCCAAACTGAAACATTCTTGCATGCAAACACACATACACACACACACTCACACACACACACCTGTCCTGTCCTGTCATACACTGCCAAATTTGGTCATGTGTCCCTCCATATGAGGGAGCAAAGAAAAGGAACCACCAATACAGCTGTGGTAACAGGTCATTCTTTCATTATCAGGCTGAAATAGGTGCTGTTCCTGCCATGCTGGAAGTAACTGTGTGAATATTGTCATTCTGGCAGTTACTTTTCTGATGCTGTCTGCCACACCTGTGCACTGCAATACCTCCTCTGCTTCTGAAGCATCGTCCACATACTTTACACCTCACTGCTCCCTTGTGTTTACATACTGGCTTGTTCATTCTGCAGTACACTTGTGACTCACCTTGTCACATTCCCTCCTGAACACCTGCCAAACACATCGCACTTGACATCCCTAGGCATGCTCGCTTTTCGCTGCAGCTGACATTGTTGATAGTTATTCACTGTATACTCTGTGCACATCCATCTATGGAGAGCTACTTCAAACAGTCTGCTTTCATCAATCTGTGCAGCATTCATATCTCTCTCCACAAGATCTCTCCACCTCCTCCTTGGTCCTCCACATGGACTTGGTTCACCTGTCAACTTGCTGCCCTGATGGGGGCATAACACAATACTACATGCAACTTTCTTTTTTTCCCTTCTTCCACCTGCAGGCATGCTGAGACTGCTCTTGCACCCTATGCCTTCCACTGTTTCCAGGCTCTACAAGAGTAATCTCCACCCCTTCTCCCTTTTGTTTATCATCAACCTCAGATGGCCTTTCTCTTTCTACTGTCAATACCATACTTCCTCCCACATGATACACATCACTTCCAAAAACTTTGTTTCCTGCAATGTAGCTACTTTCCCATCATATCTCTTCAAATCTATCTCTATTTGGTCCACTTTACTGTCCTCTCCCCTCTGCCCCTACCTGCTGGAAACTTCAATTGGACCTTCTGTGTCAACCATTTAACCTATATTCTATGTAACCATCTGCCATTATATTGTTGTCCTTTTATTTGATAAATGTGCAAATTTATCTCTATCCTGAGAGGTTTCCAAAACCTCTGCAGTATGACAAACTCTGTGTAAATCATGTGACACTATCGTTCAACATCCTGTTCATGAATCACAGTTTCTTAAGTTTGTGAGTTAAGTCAGTTTCAGCCAATTGTTATTATGATAATAACTGCCCAGGGTCACCATAAGAATAGCTCTTACAAAAACTTGACCCCCCACACACATGCACATACACACACCTATGTATATATTTAAATATAATTGGTAATAGAAATCAAAATATTTACTGTTGGACTTAATTTTGATCTTCCATGAAGGAAATTAAACCTATTGAAAGGGAATTGATTTTTTGTAATAGTAGTCTGAGTCATAAATTTTTTAACAAGACTTCATCAATTTAAGCAATTAGAATAATACTTGATTAGGTTACATTTTATTTATGGTAGCTATATGTATTGTCACCCCATCATATGGGCATGTGACATATATGTGCCAATAATGGAACGTAGGAAAATGAACCTGCAGATCAAAAACTTGGCATGCACATACATCAGAACACCATGAATAAGGATGGCTAAATCCAACTTGTCACAAGTTTTCCAATGGGAAAGTAGAACCAGGACAAACTCAAGGAAATTGTAAAAATAACATTTGATACCACACTTTCTTGCCAAACCATAACAAAATATATGATCCATTCTACAGTTTGGGCATATTTTAAAGAGAAAAACCCCAAAAGATGAGTCACTAGGCAACATCTCTTCATGCGAGCATAATAAATAAATACATCAGAATTGATGGGCCTAGATACTGAAAAGCATGCAACCCAACTCGCAGTAGTCTGAAATTGGTGGGTTTATATTAGGTTACACCTCTTTCTGAGGGTTGGTTGTTATATCTAGGATATTAATGGGAGTGTTTTATGGTCCCTCCTATATATATATATATATATATATATACTTACCTCTCATTTTCACTTTCTGGCGAAGTTGCTTTATTACCTTCACTCCTCGTAGGGAGCTTTTGGCCCTCAGCTAGGGTTAGGGCAACATTTAAGGCATAATAGCCCTCATGAAAACAAAAGAAAAAATATTTTAAAATTACCTCTTTCTCTCTGTATTTGCGCAGAGTTCCTAGCTGCAATCCTTGCTGATCGTCTTAATCCAATGTACCTTCCATTAGCCTCCATCTAAAAATGCTATATGAAATAGAGGAAATAAAAGGAATTGTTTAAGTTACATCATTTTCTTTTTTCTATGTCTGTGCTTCTTAAGATTTATGTGCCATGATATTAATTCGGTGATATCAAAAAGTTACAACTGATAAAGTTTTAGTCATGAACGAAATATGCCTGTTGTCAATAGCATATTTGAGATATAGTAAAGGAAATTAAAGAAAATGATGCACACTAGGGAGATTCTAGAAGTTAAGTAATCTTTTCAGATGAAGAAGCATTTTTGTTGAATTATCTCTCATCTGATTGGTACCATGTATTAAGTGTACCCTGACTGGTTTGATTTCAGAAGTGAATAAGGTAGTATTAGATTTTGAAAAAAAAATTCCATAGAATATAAGAACTCACATAGCTGTATAGATATGCTTAAGGTGATTATTTTAATTCCCAAAAATGGGTTATGAATAATAATGGCCCAAACTGCTCTGCTTCATGTTCAGGTTTACTCATTAGAAAGAGCATTATGCTGTCCAGAATTAGAGTAATACACAAACTTGTTACTGCAAGATATGTATGGCCAGGCCTGGTTCTTGACATCCACCCCTGGATTGGTTGTTGCATACAATGCTAATATTCTATGATCTGGAGGTGCACAAATGATTTTCTTTTAGCCATTGTTGTTTCTTAAACATATTTCAATATCTTTAACATTTATTAGGTCAAACCAATTCATCAGCCTAAAACTTTACTTAATTGCTGACCTGTGTTTATGACTTCCTCTGGTTGCAGGAAGCAACAGTGAAGGCTGAGCGTAATATTTATATATGGATGTTTTGGGAAAATCCATCAATAATATAGATGGAAATTATTTTAGCAAAAATGATTTCTCATATCGATGGAGCTAATAATATTTATATGTGTGTGTGTGTGTGTGTTTGCATGTGTGTGTGTGTGTGTGTGTAATCTCAAACATGGGAAACTGTTATTCAAGAACAGGGTGTCGAACAATGATGTCACTTGGTTCATGCAGGGATTGTCTTACTACTGAGGTTTTGCAAACTTATCAGGATTAATATCAATTTACACATAAAAAAGGAAAACCTTATCATGGTGGATGGGCACATAAAATGTGCATTCAATGGTGGGAATAGAAGGTACAATTGAAGCAGCCAGCAGGTGAAGGCAGAGGGGAGAGAACAGGAAGGTACACCAAATATTGATGGAGTTAAGGAGATATGTGTGAAGGTGGCTGCAGTGCAGCAAACCAATTAGTTTGGAAGTGAGGTGTATCATGTGGGAGGAACAGTGATGCTCAGAGCAGGAAGAGAAAGGCCATTTGAGGGTGATAACATCCAAAGGAGCGAAGGGGTTGCGATTGTTCTCCTGGGGTCAGCGATTGATGCATGGAAGAGAGCTGGGAAATAATGGAAGGCATGGGGTACAAGAGCAGTCTCAGCATGCCTGCAGGTAGAAGAAGGGATGAAAACATAGTTGCATGTAGTGTCATGTTATGCTCCCACAAGGGCAGAAAGTAGACAGGTGAAAGACGCTTTCTTCCAAGACCTTGAGAGCATCTTGGCTGCAATAACAACAAGAGAAAAGTATAAAGTTCTCAATGACTTCAATGCTCATGTAGGCTCCAGGGAGTGTGTAGGGAATGGTGGGGGTCAGTGAGAGGGCTACATGGGTATAGAGTCATCAACGACACAGGTGAAAGATGTCTCTCTTTCTCTCTGTGCATCAGGCCACTGTGTGTAACACATTGTTTGCAAAGAAAGCCAAACACCAACAGACATGGCAGCATCCAAAGTCCAAGCAGTGGAGTTGCATTGACTATGTCATCATGAGCCAGAAAGATAGGAAGATGTGCCTGGACATAGCTGTTAAGAGAGGAGCAGAGTAAAACACTGACCATCAGTTTTCTGTGTGTCAAGATCAGGCTTGCAGGTGGGTATCACAGATAGAAGGAGATGGCTGGCAGTGATGGGAGAGGTATGATGTGTCCAACTTGGTGAGTGATGGCAGAACCGAGGTTGAGAGCAACCAAGCTTTGAGACTGGACTTTCAGAAACAGTTAGTGGAGAGAGCAGCAGCTGCATGGCCTGTGGTAGATGGAGTGTATGAGAAGTGGACAGCAGTGAGAGGAACCCTTATTGAGTCAGCTGATGAGCTGGTGGGCAAGGTTAAAGTCCTTCAACGTGATTGGTTCAGGAAGACAATGGGCACACTGAAGCCTCTCCAACGGAGTAGGAACTCTGCATACATCAAGTGGTTGGCCTCTAGGGAGGGGGATGATTTGATGAGGTTTAAGCAAGCTTGGACTATAGCACGGAGGACAATCAGAGCTGCAAAGAAAAGTTGGTTCCAGGAGAAAGCGGAAGAGATAGAAAAGAAGCGTTTTGGAGGAAAGGAAGTTTGAAAATGCATCAGGGATATGCAGCGTGCATTCCAAGGACTGTTATCATCAAGGGCTGTGGTGATCGAGGGTGAGAATGGTGAGCCTTGTAGCAGCTTTACTTCACAACACCAACGTTAGATGAGATACTTCACCACTGTTCTAAATGTTCAGAGCCAATGTGATGCTACTGCTATGGAGAAGGTAATTCAGAGGGAAGTGAATGAAGACCTAGCAGCGTACCCACAGCAAGGGAGGTGACTCTGGCACTAGAAAAGCTGAAGAATGGAAAGGCACCATTTAGTTCAAATTTTCTCTCAGAAATGTTGAAGATGGCAATAAATGATGGAGAATCTGGGTATATGGTCTTGGACTTGGTGAAGGCAGTCTAAAAGGATATGTGTGCTCCAGGAGTGGGTAGATGCTATCTCTATCCCCAACCCCAAGAAGGGAAATTTGCGTTGCTGCGACAACTCTTGGGGCATAGCGCTGTTGGATATGATGGCCAAGGTGGTGGCGAGATTGATTTAGGGTAGGCTATAGAAGTTAGCTGACGGTTGCTACCTGAGTCCCAGTGTAAGTTTAGGAGATGGCGTGGGTACACTGACATGATCCTCACTGTCCGACAGCTCACTGAGAAAGCTATAGCGCACAGAGCAAGGCAGTATCTAATCTTTGTAGATCTGAAAAAGCCTATGATTCGTTTCCACGTGAAGCTCTGTGGGTGGTGGTAAGCAAGCTTGGCATCCCACAACTGCTGATTAACATCATTAGCTCCTTCCATGAGAACATGAAGGTGAGGATATGTGTGTAAGGTGAGCTTTTGGAGGTAAAAGTGGAGAATGGTCTTCGAAAAGGCTGCACCATGGCCCCCAGATTGTTTAACCTCTATGCATGTGTGGTGGCTGAAAGTTGGTTGTGCAGGATGCATGATGTAGAGGGAGTGGGGACATACTTTCTATATAAGCCTGACCAGCGATTCTTCAGATGATACACCAAGAATGCTTGTGAAGATACACTGAACAAGTTGCACTACTGGCCACCACATGTGCAGCTGGAGAAACAGCTATCCAGGCTAACTATTCTGAAGCAGAGAAGTTTGGGGTGACAGTAAATGTTTCAAATTCAAAGTTTTTGGTTGTAGTCCAAGAAATGCAGGACATGGAAATGTCGTCTATGAGAGTTGATGGTGGCAGCTTTGAGTGTGTGAAGAAGTTTCAGTACTTGGGATCTATAATAGCAGCAGATGGTCAAATTAATGTTGAGTTGGATGCCTATGCTTCCAGGGCATTTGGTGCCTTATGGAGGCTTTTTTCAACAATACCAACCTTTTTCTTACCGTTAAGAGGCAGGTATACAGAGCTTATGTTCTCTCCTCAGTGCTGCAGTATGGAGGTGAGTGTTTAATTCTATTCAGAAAACACCTGAAATGGCTGAATGCGGTCCACCACTGATGCATTCGCAGAGTACCGTGAATCACCAACATGAGGCAGTGAGAAGAGAGGATCACCTCAAGGATGACCAGAAAGCAGTTGGGAAAGTAGGAGACCATCGTTGTCAAGCTCATGAAGTGCTAACTTAAGTGGCGGGGCACCTACCTAGGTTGCCAGACCATCGCATTCCCAAAAGGACTCCATTTAACTGGTTGCCCCAACCATGCACATTTGAGGGTCAAGGAGAAAGTGGAGAGATCTTGTGAAGACAAATAAGAAGACTTCACAGATTGATTAAATAAGCCTGTTTGAAGTGGCTCTCCTAAGAGGGAAGTCACACACAGCACAGAGTGATGGCCTGAATAATTATCAATAATCTCAGCTGTAGCAGAGGGAAAGCATGCCAAGGGATGTCAAGTATGATGTGTGTGTTAGGTGTTGCAGGAGGGAATGTGACAAGGTGAGGCACAAGTGTACTGCAGAGCAGAGCAAGCCAGTATCTGAAAAGAAGGGAGCAGTGTGGTGTACAATCTGTGGATAATGGTTCAGAAGCAGAGGTGGCATTGCAATGCACAGGTGTGGTGAACGGCATCAGGAAACTGAGAGCTAGGATGGCAATACTCAAACAACTAGTCTAAACATGGCTGAAACGCCACCCATATCAACTGAATATTGGAAGAGGAACTTGTTACCACATCTGTGCTGATGGTTCCCTTCCTTTGTTTCCACATATGGAGGGACAGGTGGCCAAATTTGGCAGCATTATGACAGGACTGGACAAGACAGGTGTGTATGGAAGATATGCTCTTCAACCAAACAAAAGTATCCAAGGTATGTCCAATTTATCCACACCCCATTGTTCAGGTTGAGGATATAAAAGAAGCCCAAAAAGGTGTTTCTTCATCCACTGTGTCATTTGCATCAAATGAAATGCATAGACTATCACACACTATCAATTCAAAGAGGTGTTAATACATTTCAACATTGCAAGCAATCAGGATATGCCAGTGCTAATTACACCACAAACACCACGACCTTTTAAAAAATCTTTAAAAAAAAAGAGAATGCTACCAGAAATTACACAATTTAAATTTCTACATCAGTTTACTTTGACAAAATTTAAAAGTCAACATATAATTACTAATATAGCCATATTGAAAGTGCACATCACAAGGACCAGATAGTGAAAGAAAAATACATTGCTGGTACGACAAATTGTTTCATTACACCTTCCTTTCCATGCAACTGGAATGAAGGGATGTGTTAACAGCTGGACCTCCCATCATTATTGTCTAGCTAATTCCAACTACAATTTCAATGCAAATGCATCCACACCATAATTGAGGAAATATGTTCATCAAGCTCACATAAAAGCTATTGACTTACCAAAATAAAAGGTCAATCAAGGAGATGATAAATATAAACCTACATGCACAAGTAGAACATTCCAAACAGTAAATTCTCGGGAAGCATGTTTCAGAGCAAACGAACATGTTCACCTGCATGACATTCCCTCATCAAATACGTGGCTTTCTATAAGACATGCCTTCCAATAAGGCATGTCCTCATATAAGATGTGTCCTTCTATAAGACAGTTCATCATCTAAGATAAGCCTCCCTAAAAAATATGTACTCTTGTAAGACGTCCCAACCTGCAAGGTATGCCTTCCTATAAGACATAGCCTCTAATAAAACAGAGCTCTAGTAAGACAGGTCTACCAGTGAACCACAGCATATTTTAAGGTATGCCATCCCGAAGTTATGCACTGCACTATTGTATGACCTCCTAGAAGACATGTTTTCCTACCAAGCATGACCTTCCTAAAGATATATGTTCTTGTAAGATATGGCATACTGAAGAAAAAGATGTGTTGCCATAAGATTTGTAATTCCTTGTTACAATTTCATGATGACAGCCCACCAAAAGTGGACCAAGCAAGAAATATGGCCGATGGCATGAGTTGTATACTAATATGGACTAATCAGCAAATTCAAATATCGAAGCTCTTGAAAAAAATCAACACAGAAAAGCAAAGAGGCCAACATTTATTTAGAGCATCTCCACAAGTAGTCAGAAAATCTAAATTAAGCAAACTATGCAATTTGGTAGAAAGCAGTTACATGGAAATGAAGACATAAAAAAGAGTAAGCTGTATAAATATGATTGGTCCACATGTCAGAGCAAAGATGGGTATGGGAACTTATATAAAAATAGAGCTAAAAAAGATGAATAAATAGGAGAAAATTGCAAAAGCTATAACCAGATTCTAATCAGATTGAATCTCTACTGTGAACATTTTTTAAGATTAGTCTTAGAGCTGAATAAAATATCTGCAAGTTTTCTTACTGAAGTGTCATTAAAGTGTTTGTCTAATTTTTTCAATTGTCCATCTTAGTGAGCAGAATAGATTTTATGAGAAACTTATTTCAGTTAAGCCAGAAGATGTTGGCTAGGAATTACAGGATACCATTTTGTGGTGATTGTTGAAGTATTTAACTGACAGTGGTGGTAGCTGATGGGATCATGTAAAGTTTAGATCCCTGTCCAACATAACTACAAGTGTTTAGCTAAGTAGATTAAGTAAAACTGTGATTATAAGCTTCAAAACTTGAGTTTAGTTAAGTTAAGTTATAGAATATTCTTATTTTGCTCTGTCGAAGCTGAGAGAACATAAGTCGAAGTTTCATGAAGACCACCAAGGAGGCACTACAGGGTTTGAATCTCCATGAGATCGATTCATGGTCAAATGACTCTTGCTAGATTAACTGTGAGCTGAGCATGATGAAAGTAGGCATCAGGAATATGATCAAGAAAATCCAATTCACCAGGAACAGATATTGTAAAGCATTCTCATACAATAAGTGCCAGGACATTCCATACCCTCAACACCCAAAATTATCTTGTAGGAATTCTAGAAGGGTTTGGACAATAGGAAGTTTTATGAAATCTTATGAGTAATATGCAGATGCCAAGTAGGCAAGAAGAGCTGTGTTCAGCTTGTCTGAGAAGCTCCCTATTACAAGCTGTTCAAGTATCATTCCTTTTTGCTGTATACCTAGTGCATTTTCATACGATAAAGGATAGCATAGTTGGTACATATCAAATATGTAATGAGACATATAGCAGAAGATAGTTTGTGCAGATATTTGATAAACATAACCCAATAGTTTTGCTTAGAATATACTGGCAGATTTGCACATAGTGGATGATAATCTCAGCATTTTACTCAATTATAATTGTGCTGCCAACTAATAAATTATGAAATTAACTCAAGTTACATATTTGTAGCTCTGATAATTGGAGAAATTAGATGGAATAACATGCTTGTCCATAGGAGAAGGGTCTACTCATGCAATAGCATTATCAACTGCAGGGAAAATTTCCATCTTTGTAGCAGAGAGAAAATTGACAAAAATCCAGCCGATTGCATTCCACTCCACTTTCGCTTGTCATTTTAGGTAAATCAGGACCATGGAAGCAATTGAGGAGAGAATTGGCCTGTAATCACTATCTGTGTATGTGGGATGAAGAAATTGTTACCATATGCAAAAAGTTTAATCCACCTATACTGGTGAGAACACCCCACAATTCCCTACAGAAGCCCTATTTAAAATAATTGGAATGGACAGAATCTGACCTTTATTCTAAGATAGTAGGAAAAAATACATTGTTGCAGTCAAGACTATACCATTTCATGTGTGGTGTGATTCCCCATTAAATGCATAAGCGCAGAGACAGTGTTGACTTGTTAAACTGACCGAACATCTAGATTGGATATACGCTAAGAAATATTATTAAAAAAAATGTACATATGTTGCTATGGTTACCAGATGGGTTATTTATAATTGCTAGGGACATGTAGGAGTATGCTACATGTTTGAACTATACCTATTATTAGCTAGACTTCCTACACCACTAAACATCGATATAAAGAATGAATTCATAAAAAAAAAAACTGGTATTCCCTGAAATTTCCAACATCTAAGATTGATTTACTTAAGTAAACGTAATTATTAAGGCTTTAAAACATAAATCTATTATGGAAAACTAAATTAATTAAATATATATTAATCTCACCAGGTTAGAGACCTTTGAGTGGATGCGTGAAAACTACCGCTGTTGTCTTGGGAGGGCTACAATTAGAAATATTATTAAAAATAGTACATATGTTGCTATGGTTACCAGATGGGTTATTTATAATTGCTAGGGGCATGTAGGAGTATGCTACATGTTTGAACTATACCTATTATTAGCTAGACTTCCTACACCACTAAACATTGATATAAAGAATGAATTCATAAAAAAAAAAACTGGTATACCCAGAAATTTCCAACATTTAAGATTGATTTACTTAAGTAAACGTAATTATTAAAGCTTTAAAACATAAATCTATTATAGAAAACTAAATTAACTAAATATATATTAATCTCACCAGGTTAGAGACCTTTGAGTGGATGCGTGAAAACTACCGCTGTTGTCTTGGCTGGGCTACAATTAGAACGGACACACCTTTGACGTTTAATCTGGGAGCCTGGGAGTTACACATACACCAGCTGTGAAATACTCTACTGCGCAACTCTGTGTACAGGGGTAGCGCTTTTAAATAATGGATGCTGTTTAATTGTTTACATAAATGGTGCGTTTTAGTAAATGTTGCGTTTTAATAAATCATGCGTTTTAATAAATGGTGCGTTTTAATAGTTTTGAGTATACTACTTTAAAGGTTTGTCTAGTAGCTGGGTGAATGACGTAGGGTTAATCATATATATTTTGAAATATTTTAAAGGTTGGTCTGCTAGCCAGGTGAATGAGACTTTCTGCTAACCTTCTCCGATGGAATGATTCTACTAGGCCCAGAATTGACTATGACTTATGGGCATAGCCCTATCCCACCTTGGTCCTATTAAAGCCGATCTTTTCATGTTAGATATGTGTTATACGCAGGGACATAGCCAGGATTTAAGGGGAAGTGGTCATTGATAGGATTAACTGGTATATGTGTTGCTTGGCAATATTAATATGTTCAAAACTCTTCAATACTGTAAGAAATCATTAATAAATACTTTTAACACAAACTGGAATTTATTATATGATTAAATAAATTAAAATTCCTAAACCTTGTGAATAGGATGAAAGAATTCAGCCTTTGTCCCCACCTAAAAAATAAATTGCATCAAAATAGTGAATCTCCTAGAAAGAAATCTCTCCAAAAGATAAAAAAATTGGCAAAGATTATCTCTTCATTTCCTCAGTTTGCCTTGCTGGTTCAGTTTTATCAGCATGTTTCATTTCCCCTTAATAGTTAAAAAATATGTTTCCAGTCAATAAAAAGCCTATAGATTTGTGGTGGAATGGTTAAAGCTGTGTGTTTCCAAGCTGAAAGCTGGTAATTTAATTCATCCATCCCCCAACCATCCTGATTTCCTTTTTTTCTTTTTCTTTTTTCCAATTAAATAGGTCTGATTATCTCCAATGGAGGCAAAATGATGCACAATAATTAATATATCAAAGTTTAATTAGCTCATTACATTTATGCATGTGTGTGTGTGTGCAAGATTGCTTCATTCTAGATAGGTACCAAATGATCTCAATAAAAACACTCAACTTGAGTCCTTAGCCACAATAATAATTTATCAGTTCTGTATTATAATTTGACAAAAAAGTTTAGTGTGTGAATGTTTGTTACTTTTCCACAGATAATATTTATTTATAAGTGGTCTTTTGAAAAAGGGGGAATATTTCTTTATATATTTTTTATGATACAGATAATGCAAAATTGAGAGAGAATTGTGAGAAACAGAATGAGAGTAACCAATACAAAAGAAACTATTGGTGGAAAGGTTGTGGATATGAAAAAAAAAATAAGGAATACAAATAAAACTATATTCTGACAATTGACTTGCTGGTTGACAGATATGTGCAATTACAATATGATCATATTTTGGTCTGCATTTTTTACACACATGCATGCAAACACACAAACACAGATACATATAGTTGGAATGAAGGTATTAAGTACTTGCAACTGAAGCACCTAATACACTCTTTTACTTCTCTATTTCTCCCTTTCTACATCAAATTGAATGTTGGTAATTCAATCAGTGTGTTTGTTTTCTTGCTACTATTTTTGCATTAATAGCTTTATTAATTAGTTTAATGAGTTATCTTTATTTAAAATTTTGTTTAGATGTCCTATATGTCTGGACCACTACAGTTCAGGCACAAAGATAATTTTTGTGCCATGTGGTCACAATTTTAACAATTCCTGTATATTGAAGTGGGAGGAGGTAAGGAAGCTTATTACACTGTATATATATTTTCAAAATAATGTTTGCAAATTTTTTATTTTTTTTTAATTTAACATATTAGGTCTCCTACTCTGAATAGATTTTGTGGATTCACCTTTAGTATGCTTATTGTAACTCCACACATCCTTGCTCTAGCCTAAAATGTAGGTAATCTCTATTTTCATTTAAAATTTCCCATCTCAATACAACCGTATACTGTAGCAATAGTGTGTCTTTTTATAATTTTGTATTTTGAAAAATATAGGGAACACATCTTGCAGAAGTTAACAGTGTCTTATATTTGTTCATTAGCTCTATGTTTTGCTGTTGTATCCTGATATTGAGGAAAACAATGTCTAAATATTAGAAATATTTATTATCTGGGGTTGAAAAAAAAATCCACCTACTACTTTTCTGGTTCATTGATAGATAGATAGTGATAATGGTGAATTTTTTGAATGATAGTATGACAGACCTGCAGCAGTAGCAGGAATCACCACTGACAGATTTGACATAAATGAATTCACACATTCTACATTTACAGATTCTTAATTTAAAATTTTACCATGTCCTGTCAGAGTAAAAGAAATGCAATGTCACATGCAGTTCACCTTACAACACTTGAATGGAAGTAGCCATGATGACAAAATATTTATAATCACTATATATGATATCAATTCACAGAGATCTCTGATGATACTAGCATTCAAGCTATATGTTAATAATTTCACTAGTATTAACCACTGAACATTATACACTTATATTCCTGCAAAAATTTGTAACAACTACAAACCAGTCAAAATCAACTTCACTTGTGCAGCTGCAAGGTATTTAGGTAAAATACAAGGCTTTCAAAGAATGGAAAGATCAGGCATCACTCCAAATTTGAGAGAAAGAATGGTCTCTATTAGCATGACCCTTTACCAAGTGTTGTGATCATTGTAGTATTTGCTAAAGAGTCTGGCTAGGGGGATATATAGCTGGCAACACAGGAGTAGCTAACATTAAATAATTTAAAGGAGGAAAAAAAAGAGAAAAAATGGGTGCTAATCTTTCAAAATATTTTTGGCAGAATATAGCCCGCTAGGTGCCAACTATGCTCTATAGAAATAGGTAACACTTTATTATGTACTCATTGTTAGGACAGGAGGCAGGTTCTGTGCTGGACAATGTGCTGCTGAAGGAGACTTCCATGCCCTTATACAATTAACATGAAAGGTCCGATATCTTTTCACTCTCATCCCCAGGTCTACCTGGTAGGTCACTGGGGTTACCTCCTTGGTAATAGGGAAAGGTCCCTGCCATTAATTGGACAATTTTCATGCTGGGTGGGTCTAAAAACCAGAACAAAGTCCCTCGTGCTGATGGTACGGGTCTTCACACTCTCATCATGGTACTTCTTTTGTTTACTCTTTTCCTCCCTATCTCTCTCGTATGCCATCTCTCTCACCATCTCCATGTTCGCTCTTAAGGTGTGCACATACTCAGCCACATTGTTCGGGTCTGTTTCCTCTTTTCCTTGCCAATAGCGGACCATGCAATCCAGGGGCATTCTAATCTTCTCCCCAAAAACTAGTTCATGGGGTTTGAATCCTGTTGTTTTGTGCACTGTGCCCCTGTATGCCCACAACACATATGGCAAGCATTGATCCCACTCAACCTTGGTGTTTTGAACCAGTTTCCATAACAACCTTTTTAAGGTGGAGTTGAAACGTTCCACTATACCATCCGTCTGGGGATGATATGGGGAGGTCCTAATTTGTTTGATACCTACTGTCTCACAGTATTGCTTCATCACCCTTGAGATGAAATTAGTCCCATAAACATACAGTAACTCAGTAGGTATACCCAGACGGGCTGTCAACTCCACTAGGCAGTCTACAATAGTTTCAGACACTATATTCTTCAGGGCAAAAGCCTCTGGCCCCTCAGTGGCATAGTCTATGACCACTAAAACATATTTATTTCCCATTTTCGTTCTCTTTAGGTGTCCCATTATGTCCATTGCTATTCGGGTGAAAGGCTCTCTAATCATAGGTAATGGTGGTAGGGGTGCCATAGCCATAATGGCTGGTCCTGCTTTCTGGTATATTGGGCATGAGGCACACATTTCATTCACGTCCTTTACTATCCCCGGCCAATCAACTCTCACTCGGATCATATGTAAGGTTCTCTCCTTCCCAAAATGTCCTGAGATAGGTGAATAGTGTGCCATTCTGAATACTCTTTCTCTTGCTACAGAGGGTACTATTATTAAGCTCTTTCCCAGGGCTTGATATGGCTCTCGCATCAAGATCCATTTTTCCCAAAAGTAAGGTCTTTTCTCCTTTCCCGCCTTCTCTCTAATTTTTCCCAATGTTTTATCATACCTCTGGGCCTCGCCCAGTCCTTCTCTGGTAAGAACCTTGGTTAGTGCTCCCGCCAAGTCCTCTCAATTCCCATCTCCCTCAGTCTCCTGCTCCTCCTCCGAGTCCAGGTAGGGTTGGTTTCTTCAGCTCCTTTACGAGCTCCTTTCAAATATACTGTTGAAAATGGGGAATGTCCCGGCCCATAAGCATCTCCTCACTTAGGTGTTTGGACACTCCTACCGCAATATTCATTTTCTTCCCTTCCAGTTCCATAGTTACTCTGGCTGCTGGGAAGCAAGTCCTTTTGTTTGAAGCAGTATTGTAAGCGATATTCCACCCCAAATAATCCGCCTCCTCCACACACTTCGGGTGCACTAGCGTCTTAGTGTATCCAGTATCCAGCACTGGTGTGATGATGGGTCCATTCACCTTGAGGGTCTTTTGACCTTGAGGGTCTTCATCCACTCTGGTGGTGTCTTGGTAGTCGTCATGCTACACTTAGCATCGTCCATCTTTACCCCGGCAATATCTCATCATATGTCCCTTTTTCCCCTAATGAAAGCATTCTAATGATGTCATTAACCGAATATACCTTGGAGGCCCTTCTCTCCTCCAAGGTGGTGGTGCAGTTTTGTCTTTCTTGTATTGAGGTCCATCTTGTTTAAACTCTCTTCTTTCTTTTCTCTTTGGGAAATTCTTCTCCTTCCACATCTTAGAGTTGCCCAGATGCTTTATGATAGCTTCTGACAACTCCTCGAAAGACTGGCAGTTTAGGTTGCGAATTTGGGGTTCCAGCCAGTTTGGAAGCTTAGCTATGGCCAATTCCATTACTACCATCTCTTGGTCAGGTACACCACTTGTGTCCAACCATAGAGAAAAGTTTTGATTAAAATCTCTCAGCCACAGGTCTGGATTTGCTTAGCTAAAATAGCTTTCGAACACGCTTCTTCAACTTGTTTACGCGGACACTTGGTAAGCTGGTAATAGGGTCGCTTTCACCGTTCGGTAGTCATCCTGTTGAGCTGCTGAGAGTGACAAAATCGCCATGAGTCCTGCTCCTGAGAATGACCCTCGTAGATATAAGGTCCACTCTGCTGGGGACCATCTGCTGGCCATAGCAACTTCCTCAAACGTATCCTAATAAGCAGCTATATCGTCAGTTGCTTCGTTAAATTTTGTATGGATAGTTGTGGGGTTGCTGGTGCTGGGGGTGCTCCACCAGGTAATAGACTTTGAATAATTTCCAGAAGTAGCTGCCACTGTTCCCTGTCTGTTTGTCGTTCCTCCTCCCTTCATTCATTTTCCTCTCTTTGTAGCTGTAGTTCTTCTTCGGTTCTTCTGTCTTCCCTGTCCGCTTGACGTCGTTCTAGTTCTTGAAAGTCGGCCTGTCCTATGAAAGGGGCAGGAGGGTTGCCAGGAGCTGAGAACGCTGTTGGACTCATCATTCTGGCTGGGGTAGCGAATTCTGCTGCTGTTTGGCTTATTGTGCGCCTGTCCTCTCCAGGCGCTGACATTGTTCTTTCAATTAGTAGATAGCTAGCTCTAGATCTCAATAAGGTATTTATCTATCTATCCCACTGCTGCCACCAATGTTGGAGTTTTTCCTACTTCAGCTAGTATTAATCTGCAAGCTAGGATAGCAATCCCCACTCCCTAGTTAATCACCCAGTCTAATAGTATTAACTAAGGCTACCTCACTACAGTTTATGGTTAGTCAGTAGTAGGTTTACACACTGAGTCTCTTCAACTAGTAACAAAAGAATCATAAACTGGCCAGATGGACTGTCTGTACCAGGCAAACAAGTTCTCACAATATTTGCACAATAGGATATGCACTACATAATAACACTTTGATAATTCTAGATGATGGCTGTTCAACAGAGACTAATTACTAAACGTTAGTTGAGTCTTTTATAGACTCAGGCTTTCTAGGACAGCCGGGTGCCACTGGGCCTCCTCAGGTGAGTTCTCATTCCATTGTTCTTCTTTGTCTTTATTTCCCTCTTTGTTTTTAAACTATAACCATAATTACAACCTTTACTACCTGTGGTTCCTTTGCCACAAATCACGTTCGCATCATTAACTTCCTTCTTATTCATATCTTTACTCTCTGTGGTTCCTTGGCCACAAACCACGTTCCCATAATTAACTTCCTTCTTATTCATTTCTTTTTCATTACAATTAACTTCTTGAAATACTTCCCCTTTCAGGTGTCTTCCTGTCCTGAGGTGGAGTCACTGGGAGGAGTTCTTGTTCAATCTCCCATTGCTCCAACAATGGCTTTATGAATGGTACTCATCTAGAGTGATGATGGAAAATCACACTGTACACTTATTTAGTTGCATAGTTTCTGCAGTATCATGCGAATACATGCTATGAGAAAATGTTCCTGAGTTGACCATGTTAATGTTACGACTCACACAAAGGTGATTGACTGCACCAAAGTGGCTTTAACAGATACCATTGATAGACTTGGTATGTAATCTCGCACGCATGTTGCCATTAAACTTGTTTTATTTTCTATAGATGTGTAAATATGTAGAGTAGCTCACGACTATTACATTTGGATTATGATAACTCATCAGATGACATTTACCTATTTCAAAAGTGACTTCTCCTGACCAAAATGTGTTTGCACTCAGGAGCATTACCAAATAAGCTACTCTGTCTCAATGCTTCTCCACATAATTTGTTTAGTTATAGAGGCACTGATTAAATTCAGTGCATACAAAATTAGAATCATCTTATTTAATATTTAAATATATAAGAACAATATAATAATTATGATGTAGGCTTAGATATATCCTTAATAACCCTGAAATGTAGTTTTCACTTTTTAGAAGAGCAAATATGAAGTGAATTATGTTTCTGTCACATTAGTTCCATTGACTTGTTAGATCTTCAAATGTGGTTGATCATAGTAGATAAAGAGGAATAGATGAGAATTCAGTGTGTTCACTATTGGTCTGACTTATTCTATTGAATGTTGGATCATGGTTACTGAATGACTGTATTCATACCATAGGGGTTTATAAGTTATTTGAGTAATTACAATGTCAGAGAAGTTTAATGTTGGGCATGGTGTCAAACTCATAAAATGGAATTTGGATTAATTGTTATGCTTTTCGATATAAACCATTTCACTGACTCAAGAAATATTTCCTCTCTAGGTAACTCATCATGAAAAATATTGTTTGCAGCAGCCATCCAGTTTCTTTAGAATAGATGGCCTTAAGTAAGGGAATTGAGTGGGGGGTTTTCTTTATAATGCTGTAAAAGTTGGCCAATTCTCTTAATATTTGATTCACCTGTTAATGATTGCAATTTTGGTTCAAATTTTCTCCTTTTTTGATTTAATAGTTAATAATTTTTTTTACGGTTAAATTGTAACAATATAATTGTCTAATGGAGTAAGAAAGTTTATCAAAATGTATGAGAAATGAAAAAAAATTATTTATCAGCACTTACCATATCATTACTCAATTGTCATAAAATTACACCTAGATGAATTGGTATGTCTGAAGAAGTTGAAGCATTTGTAGAGAAAGACAGTTACAGTAAAGTCACAGCTACTGGCAGGAGAAGGTATGTTACAAAGTGAAGAGCATTTGGTGTATCAGTAAGACCACATTATGGAAAACTAAAATTAAATCTGATGCCAGCACATCAAACATATCAGCTCCCATTTTGTGAAGTGAAGGTGGAGTGGACTCATGATTTATCAATTTGCATTTAAAGAATACACAATGCAAGGAAGTGGTGTTGGCATACTTAGACAAGGAAATCAAACAATTTGCAATCATCTTTGTTATTGCTTAACTTGCATTTTTTGCATCAACATTTATGTCAGTCTTTTATTTCCTTAATAATATGATGTCACTATGTTTTACTCAATTTATCAATGAATAATGCTTTAAATCACTGTCTTATTTGCCACTTCGCATTTTGCAATAAATATAATATTAATACCAGAGCAATTTGCATAATAATATTAAATGAGTCCACAGATTAGAAATCACTCTGTACCATGTTCAATTTCCCCCCTCCACTTTTATTGTTACTTCTACCTAATAAAAGTACAACCATAAAAGAAGGACTTAAACCGAGTTGCTCATCAATATTATAATATTGTAAATATTTAAATCACATTCAGCAAATTGTTCAGTCACGTTTCTTCCAATAGAGATAAATGAAGAAATGTATGTATAGTTGGAAATAAATTTGTCAGAAAGGTAACTTAAGTTTATTAAAATCATTAATGCAGCTACTAGCATAAAAAATTATAAAGAAAATAGGAAGAAAAAATGTGTTTATCCCTGAGTTATTATTCAGCAGGTAAAATCAAGTAGGGAGAGCCTTATCTGTTTCTGCATTACACCATTCCACCTTGAAAAACTCATATTTAATATCAGCAATAGTACAGCAAGAGGTCACCTTGGATTGATGTTGGTAACTAGGGAAAATTAATTTTATGGGCAGGAGTTAGGTATTCTCTGGTAGACGACTTTTACCTACGTTCTACTTGCGTTGATTTTCAATATTACAAATTTTTGGTGTGCTGAATACCCAAGTGATAAACTTGGTAAGTGCAATGTTTCATCCATTAAATATAATACAGGAGGGGGGTAGGAAAGGATATATTTAATGTTACTCATACAATAGCTCATAACTTAGGTAAAAACTTTCTTCCTGTGTATTTTACTAAGTAATTTGATTCAACCAACTGTCATAGACCAAATTTTTTTTGAGTAAAGCTTTACCTGCAGTTGTGTTGAAATATTTTAAACTATTTGAGTTTGTGTAATTCCCAGGCTTCCTGATTAAACATCGAAGTTTTCATTCTAATTGTAGCGCATCAAGACAATAACGGTATATGGACACCTGGATTAAAAGATTTTTAATAGGTGAGACTGATATACCTTGTGTTTATTCAGCTTCCTCAAATGCATATTATGTTTTAAAGATTTCATAATTTAGTTTACTTTTGAAGATCAATTCTAGATGCAAATCATTTCTGGGTATACCTTTTTATATGTCTCACTAACTTATTTCTTGATTGCCTTGATTTATAGAACATAAAGTTAAGCTAAATATTACAATTGTAGCACAATTATGTGTCCCAAGGTCACACTTGTAGTCCCAAATTATTATGGATAATCCATCTGGTAATCATAGACAATTTTTTTTTAATCTGCTAGCTGATCTAGCTGGGTTATTTTCGGGTTGGTAGCATTAAAATGATTGTATAAAAGTTGAGGTCTCCACTAAGTTTATGTAACTCTACTCTGTCAATCAAATTTCTAATTAAACACTCTTTCATTATAATTTTCATTATATATCTGATAGGTAGCACATACATTGGTGTCCCTTACAAGGTGAATATCCACTTGCTACACAGAAAAACAGATAATACCAAAACTGTTCCAGATATATAGCTTCTTTAACTAGCTGGATATAACTACCCTTACCTCCCATAAGCATCCAAGAAACCTCTCATATTATCCTTACCCTCCAGGAATATCTTCGAAGGTGATATTTGTTCGTCTAAGACATGGGGTGTACTTTTATCCGTGTTCTTAGATCTCTTTCACAACATTCCTTATTTTTGACTTGAATTTTTTTATATGATCTTTATGCTGCCTACTTGAATCACCCTCAGCTTAAAGTTCATCTAGTAAGTTTAAATTGAGCATGAATTAATTTAATGGAAATTTGAAACATTAGGTACCATCCCTATGTTATGCATGAAATTTCAGCAGATGTTCTATTAGCTTTGGCAGAATAGGACAAATATATTTAATAACTCTATTCAATGCTAGTCAGTCAAATTTTCAAGGTTATACTCAGAGTTTAATTAAAAATAATTTTGCCAAACTTCTTTTAGCTATGTAGATCTGGGATCCCAACTGTATGTGATCCTACCTCCTGCCACTTCTATTACATGAATTCTTCCGCAACAAACAAAAGGTGCTTTCCTTTAATGTCTAGGCAACCATTTCTTGATTAACCAAAATGTGTTTCCCATAGAGAGCATTCCTCCCACTAAGAGCAACAATTGAAACAATTACTTTTAGTATTATATCATCACTACTACATAGTTTGCCCATTGTAGCTGTCATGACTACTTGTGGTGAAATATTGAATAAACTTAGCACACTTTTTGCTTCTGTGGTTATATTTTGCAAGAGCTTCAAGATCAAAATTCACTAATTAGTTTACACTTGCAATAATTGCAGCCTTCATCTGAATTGTTTGCTAAGCACATTTTCTATAGGTGTCATCAAGGGAAAATAATTTTTTTCAGAATACATGTTTTTCATGATCATCTGTATTACAAAAAACTATGTCTTAAAGGAGATCATGCTTTCTAGGAGAAATTATTGATTGGAGTTCATTTATTGGTGGAGCACATGTCCTTAGGGTGAATTATCAAAAAGGATAATGTGGTTTACTGGCAGACTTCTCTTACTGGAAAAAATAGTTTTACTTGAGATTATAACACATAGGATACCATGTAGAAAGTGGGTTCTACCTTACAGGTGGACATATCTTGCTGGAGTAAATATATGATGAGCATATATATATTATTGTGATACATGTTATTAATAGGATGTCTTTAATAAAATAACTGCTATGGGAAACATGTCCTGCTTTATTCTTCTTCTTGCATATGAAAATTTCTTCTCTATTAGTCGAATTTCAACTAAAGTAAATATAACTTTTCTAAGGCTCATTATAAAGAGGTAGTCAATATTAGCTTGGGTTGGGCTGTTTTTGGAACATGTTGAAGGAGAGCAGAGTTTTTCTCTCAATACTTGGTTTGAATTAACAACTTTAAGTTTGTTAGACCAAGGAAATTACTACTCAGCCGCTATACACATCCCATGTCCAGTATTTGGATATGACTTAATGGAGTACATGTCTTGTGAAAGATCACATATTATGTTGGGTCATATAAAATGAAATTTTTGTCTTACCGGAGAGCATGTATATCGGAAAGAATAATACATATCAAAAAGCTGGAAAGCTATAGTACTTCAGCTAAGTTTGCATACTCATATAATATACTATATCAAAGTAACATCACATGTTTTCACCTATCAACTCCAATATTGGCCACTGCTGCCGATGCAATACAGTTCAAATGGTAGCTTGTGAATTTAGTTGGAGTTACGATTAAATTAATTGGAAGCAGCAACTTGCTAGAAAAATTTTTTTTTTTTAATTACAACTTGTCTTCATGCGGTTCATAAAAAATGTATTTAATAAAATCCCTGAAGACTAATGCTTCTCCCCTTGATATATTTTTTTTTTACTGAAATGAAATGTCAATGCTAATTTAAACCAGAGCTACATGTACGTAAAATTGGATTCCATTTTTTTTCATAATAGAATATTGAGATGATATTATATAGTCAAGTTGTAAGATTTCTATTTCCATAATCTGATCCATAAAACTTTTTTGAGGAAAATTGCAAGTTTGAGTGTAAATAATTTGAAATCAACATAGTTGCATTATTTTGTGTTTATGACATTCTGTGAGTTTGTGTATAACACTTGAGAATGAACATCAAATTCAATCAATTATTCTCTCTGGGGAGCATGTTCTTGAATTTAACATGCTAGGATGTAAATTACCTATTTTTGTTTATATCACATAATATTACAATGGAATTCAGTATTTTTACTTTTATAAATTTTAAAATACGACATTTTCCACTTATTCTGAGTTGTGAATGTAAATCACAATAAAATCTGGTGAACAATATCTCAAGTGCTTTATGATTTAGAATTGATAATTTGACTAGAGAAAAACATGAACCTCACATACATCACCACATATATATTTAATTAATTACTGAAACTTCAAAAGTATTGTCATGCTTAATGCTCTGTTTATAACTTTATGATATCACTAAATTAATATAATGGCACATCAACTTTAAGAAGCACACAGAAATAAGTAAATGATATAACCAACTAATAGTATTTATATCTTCTATTCCATATTGTGTTTCATATGTTGAGCCTAATGGAAGCAGACAATAATGACACTTTGCTTGAAAATGAAAATGAGAATTAGGTAAAATCAAGAAGGTCATCCCAGATATAATTACAGACCCACAGTAACAAATATTACTTAATATAATCTCACCCATTTCCGATTATTGTAAGTTGTGCCATTGCAAGTTGTAAAATGCATTTCTGACAGCATCCTAGTCTTTATGAAGTCCAACTGTCCCAAAAAAAGACTTGTGAGAGGTGTGGCATAGCACACCTAACTTGAACTATTCCAATATTTGTACATGCCATGTTTTTGGTTATCAGGATCTTGGGTTAAGTTCTATTTCTTCCCATGTGCATCACATGCCCATATGATGAGGTGGAAATAAAATATATAAAGTATATAGAATTACTAATTCAAGTATAATTAAAACTTTTTAATCACTGAAGTTTTATTGAAAAATTCATGACTCAAGGCTATTCCTGCAAAGATCAATGCACATTAAATAGGTCCTATTACCTCCAATTAACGCAAAATGATGGACAATAATTAATATATCAATGTTTAATTAGCTTATTTCATTTATGCATGTGTTTGTGTGTGCAAGATTGCATCATTCTAGATAGGTCAATCACATACATGTACCAAGTAATCTCAAATAAAACACTCAATTTGAGTTATTAGCCACAATAATAATTCATGAGGTCTGTATAATAAATTGGTAAAAAAGTTTAGTGTGTCGGTGTTTGTCACTTCTCTATAGAAAATATTTATTTGTAAGTGGACTTTTGAAAGAGGCGCAATATTTCTTTATATATTTTGGATGATGGAGATATCTCTAAATTGAGAGAGAATTGTGAGAAACCGAATGAGTACAACCAATACAAAAGGAACTATTGTAGGAAAGGTTGTGGATATAAAAAGGAAATAAGGAATAAAAATAAAACTACTTCTATATTCTGACAATTGACTTGCGGGTAGACAGATATGTGCATTACAATATGATCATATTTTGGTCCACTTATTTTACACACATGCATACAAACACACACATACATATACATAGAGTTGGAATGAAGGTATTAAGTTCTTGTAACTGAAGCACCTAATACACTCTTTTACTTCTCTATTTCTCTCTTTCTACCTCAAATTGAATGCTGGGAATTCCATCATTGTTTTTGCTTCCTTGCTACTATTTTTGCATTAATAGCTTTATTAATTAGTTTAATGAGTTGTCTTTATTTCAAATCTTGTTTAGATGTCCTATATATCTGGACCACTACAGTTCAGGCACAATGAAAATTGTCGTTCCATGTGGTCACAATTTTCATGGCTCCTGTATATTGAAGTGGGAGGAGGTAAGGAAGCTTATTACACTGTGTGTATATTTTCAAGATAATGTTTGTAAAAACATTTTTTATTGAACAAATTTGGTTTCCTACTCTGAATAAAGTTTCTGAACTCACCTTTTGTATGCTTCTTGTAACTTCACACAACCTTGCTCTAGCCTAAAATGTAGGTGATCTTTATTTTCACATTAAATTTCCCATCTCAAAACAACCATGTACTACAGCAATAGTAACAGTGTTTTTATAATTTTGTATTTTGAAAAATACAGGGAAAACATCTTTTCAGAAGTTAGCAGTGTTTTGTATTTGCTCATTATCTCAATGTTTTGCTGTTGTATCTTGATATTAAGAACAACAATGTCTAAATATTAGAAATAGTTATATACTGGGTTTAAAAAAAAATTTCACTACTACTTTTCTGGTTCATTGATAGATGGATAGTGATATGGCGAATTATTTGAATGATAGTGTGAAAGACCTGCAGCAGTAATAGGAATCATCACTGACTGACTTGACATAAATAAATTCACACATTCTACAATTATAGATTCTTAATTTAAAATTTTACCATGTCCTGTCTGAGCTAATGGAATACCATGTACCATGCAGTTCACCTTACAACACTGTGTTGTAAAGTGAATAGAAGTAGCCAGGAAAAAAATTATTGATAATCACTCTGTATGATATCCATTTGCACAGACCTCTGATGACACTAGCCAGTCAAGCTTCATGATTATAATTTCACTAGTATTAACACTGAACATTATGCACTTATATTTGTATTTCTCAAATAGTATTCATGTAATTTCTTATTTTTTTGGTAGTTTTGCAAAGTGAGGAGAAAACCAAATGGTCTGACTGTGTGGATTAAGACTAGTGTGAAATTTGTACACAAAAAATTTATCACTATTTTGCATATTAGAATTTAAAAAGGATATTAAAATAATATAAAACAGGATCAGATCATAAAGGAAATCCCTCAGGAAGTAAAATAAAATTAGCATAGCATTTCTCTTCTGTTCCAGACAAATCTCTCCAATTCAGTCTCCATAACATTTTTTTTTCCTAATAAGTGGAAAATCATAATTTTTAAACTAAAGATTTGAATGTTGCTTCCCATTCTCTACCAAACATTTGTGTGGATTTTGGATAATTAAAAAAAAAAATTTTATGGACTCTTTTACAACTATTTCTGGGAACCAATATTTTGTAATATAAAAAATATAAAATAATATTGCAGAATGTATTACATGTTGTCAATGCAAATCTTACTATTTCTTGATTACATTTATTTATTGTAATTATAACATTTTTGTGAACTGATTATATTCAACCATAATTTTACTCTTTTGTGTTTACTTATCTTTCTACAGAAACATAGGAGGTGTCCTATGTGTAGGACAAGGATGGTTGCATTCCTATCTCTAATTTGTGATTGAAGACTTATGAATTGAAGGATTAACAATAAATTGATGCTCCATTGTGTTGCATAAAACAATTTATATAATATTAAATATATAAGATTTTATTGTATTTTCTTCAGTATGATTAGTTTCCAGGAAGCCATAGTATTAGAACTGAAAGTTAACTGAACACTTTCAAAATGCATAAAAAATAACTGGTATTACAGTCACCTTGTAATTGCTTCTATAACTGCCCCTTAGGATGTTATTTACTAATTGTTCATAAACAATATCTATAATTTTATAATACCAAAAAAATATATTTAAGAGCAGGGATAGCGTGGTATCTATATCCACATCTGAGTAATAGCTTACTGGTATGCATTTGTGCAAAGCATGATTATATTTTTTACTGATGATTTGTCATTTGTGCTCCAAAGGCCCCCTTTTTCGAAGTCTGGTTCATTTACCTACAGTAGAAACAATAGCCATTCAAGTGAAGTCTATATTAATGTTTAAAAATAGTTGGACTATTTTCTTCTATTTCAAGAGTTTATATTTATTGATCCACATCATGTACATTCCATATAATTACTGGATTTATGTGTGTATACCTATAACTGAAAATCAATTTCATAAAGTTGTAAGGGTCAAGAATTGATTGATAATAGATTAGCTGGAAAGAGTAAGTTACAAAAACAGTTAATGCTTTATGAAATATAGCACATTATATTTTTTAAATATAGGAGGATAATACCTAAAAAGAAGATATCTCGTTTCTGAATAAATAGTTCGACAGAAATTGCATTTTAATACTCATTTCAATAGAGTTGAAGTATAATATAGTTATTTAGAGAGTTGGTAGTTAATTATTCTACATTTTTAATCTATCCAACACATTTTAATTTAGCCTCGCTGCCTGCCTGCCAGCTCACCTGCTATCCCTCCTACCTTCACGAACACTGAAAAATAATTTAAAATACTTGTTGAAGGACCACAGCTTCAGTCTTAATCTTTTCTTCAAAATTGTACATTATAGAGAAAATAATAAGTTTAAGGAGGAATACTTTATGCAGACTTTTTATAGACCCCACCAAGTTACAACTGACAGTCGTGGCCCAAATAGGATTTACAACACAAAAATACTTCTCACCGCCCTCAGATATTGCATGAATCTGTGCGCACATGATTATTGGTATGTCTGCAATTGGGAATGAATGTTAGCATGTGCATGTTATTTAGTGCGTCTTGATATGTGTTATTGCTGACATACATGTGGCAGTGTGAATATTTATTCTTGCATCTTGATGTGCTCTTTTAGGGATTGTGTTGGTGTGCGTGTGATTGAGTGTATATAAGTTCATTTTTTTATAACCATATTGGTGCTTGCATGCATAAGGGTTGAATAGTGCATGTCCTGTCCATGCATGCGTGTTCATGCTTGCATTCATGTTGGTTTGTGAGTATTGGTATATGTGTTTATTGGTGTGTTCATGCATGTTTGTGGCTGCGTTCATATTGGTGTGTGTATTTATATGTATGTTTTGGTCTATGAGTGTTAGTGTGTGTTTACATTTCTGTGTAAGAGTAACAATGTATGTACCTATGTGTGGTCAAGGAATTTGGTTATGCATTTGTGTATTTGTGTGTGCATCCATGTTGGTGCATGCATGTATGTTCCTAAAAGCTTATTGGTGCATCTGTGCTTGTATTGCATTAGAATTGTTGCATAAGTGTTGATTTATTTGTTTGTAAATACATGTTGGTGTTGTCATGTAGGTGCATGTGCTTTGGTTTGTGCGTTTTAGAGCATTCATGTTGGTGTTTACCTATTGTAGAGTGTGTATAGGTGTGCTTTGGTGTATGCATGCACATTGGTGCATGCACGTTTGCGTATGCATGAATGTTGGTGCATTCTTATACATAGGAGATTGCAAAAATACTTGTGAATGTATGATATTTTGTTTGTGCACATTTGTGCATATTGGTGAATGCATGCTCATTGTTTTGTTATGTGTGGATGCATTCCTGCTTGTGGATGCATCTGTTCTGATGCTTCCTCCTATATTGATGCTTAACTTTTGGCACATGGGTGCAGTTATATGCTTACTTACTTTTCAGTCCATGCCTGTCTATTTTCGTTTTCATATAATTGCATGAATATGTGACACTATAGGAGTGTTGGAGCGTGCATACTGTTGCTTGCATATTGGTGTGCGTGAATATGAATTTTTGCAAATATATATGCTGGTCCATTCATATTTATGCATGTGTTTGTGTCAGTGCTTTTTGGTTTATACATGCATGTTAAAACATGTTAATATATGTCTATACATGCATTTTTAGTGCATGTACTTTGTTGTATGCATATTGGTGTGTCTATGCATGTTGGCATGACTGTTCGCATTGTTGTATATATTGGTGTGTCTGTTGGTGTGTGTTGCCGATTGTGTGGTGAATGTTGTGTTCATGTTGTTATATGTATGCTATTGAGTGCAAGATGTGAGTGCATGCCTTTGAGTGCATGTTGTTGAGTGCAACCTTTGCAAGATGGTTTGTGTTTTAATGTCTCTGCATGTGTCTTGTCAAGTGTATGATGTAGAGTGTGTGTACATTAATCAGTAATAGTACAAGTGTTTTCGAGCATGCATGTTAATGCCTCTGTATTACTGCATATATTTTTTGCATGTGTGTTGCTGCGTGCATGATAATGTGCGCATATTTGTTGTGTCTCTGTGCATCAATGTTTTATTCATGCTGGTGCATATATATGTTTATCCATGCATGCACTTTGGTTTGTGCATGTATATACATATGTTTAGATGCATTTGTGCATGTGGGTGTACATATTTTGGTCTGTATGTGTTGAGGAATGTTCAAGCATAAGGGTGATTTTGTGCTTGCCTGTTTTATTTTTGTTTTGTGTAGTACAGTGAGAATGCGTATTTATTTTATGCGTATTGGTGTGTGAATGCTTGTAAGTGTGTTGATCTTGGTGCATATGCAATTATTTGTGAGTGCATGAGTGAGCTTGTGTGTGTTATAGAAGTAGGGAGTGCTGCTGTGCATGTGTTTGTTTTTGTTTTGTTATTAGAGTACTTTTTCATGTACGTTGCTGAGGCATATTTTATAGTCATAGTTATGAGTGCATGTATGCTTGTTAGTGTGTGCATGCATTCAGATGTGGGCATTTTGATGGATGAGTGTTGGTGCATATATGTTGTTATTGTGTTTCTTGCATGTTCGTAGGTGCATGAGTGTTGCATATGTGTGTTAGTTTGTGCATAATATATGTGGATGTTGATTCCTGCAAGCTTTTTGATTCAAGCATGTTGGTGTTTACGGGTGATGTAATGTATGCATGTTGTTGCATCAGTGTTAGTATGCTTTGACATGAATATGCATTTTGGAGCATTGTATACTTGATATTTTGTGTGTTAGTGCATGTCTACTTATTAGTGAATGTTGTCTCATTTGTTGCATGAGCAACTTTTGTTCCACGAACATATTCAATTGTATATTCTTGCAATATTGTTTGCATGTGATTGTGCTTAAGTGTGTGATGGTGTATGCAATAGTGTTAATGCATTGTATTGCAAGCTATTTTTTATTTGCATGTTGGAGTGTGTGTGTAGTTATTTTTGAGTGAGTTTTGGCATGCATTTTTTTGTGCTTTTTTGCGTGCATGTTTATAGGTGCATTATAATTAAATGAAAACATATATATATTTTTTTGTACTTTACCAACTTCTTTTCCAGTTTGACGTTTCTTGTAACCCTGGGGTTGGTAACTCTGTGGATGGTATCTCTATATACAAATATTTATATATGTAGTGAACTGAACCTTGATTTAATCATCATTATTATTTCCAGCATGACATCATGCATTATGTATATTGACTTCTATATAATTTGCTCATAACATGTGACTCATGTCAGTTGTTGAATTGTACATTGTCCTGGAGTTGATGAATACTTAAGATATAGAAGAAGTAAAACACTTAGTTGGTAGATAAGTTCTGGAGTATTATAGAAGTAGCTGAGCACTAAATATATATATTACTATTAATGTAGACCTCTCATCCTATTACAACTCTGCCATACTTAAACTATCAAATTTGGATAGCATTGCAGTTAGTTGAGGTCAACTCATAGAGGTTTTAGTTTCATCTATAAATATAGCACAGATATGGAGGCACAAACCCACACTAGTCAGCTTTTTGTCATAATTTGACTGCTAAACTCCACTTTATCTGGAGAACCAAAATAAATATGCCAAAATAAATACTTTTTGAGGGTCCTGCCCATGTGAAATCCCATGTCTGGAATTGGGTGAATATATGATATATCAAGGAATATTTTGAATTAAATTGACATCTAATTCAACACTGAATTTTAACAGAAACATTGGGGAATTTCCCATTCTTATGAAGAAATCTCGATACTTTTATTCTGTTTGTTACTCCATCTGGAACAGCAGCATTTTTTATATATTGTGTGTGTTGTGTTCCTATTTATGTTTATTTTTCCTTCTGTATGTGTGCTTGTGTGTGTGTGTGTGTGTGTGTGTGTGTGTGTATGTGTGTGTGTGCGTGTGTGTGTGCTTGTGTGTGTGTGTGTGCTTCTTCTGCATGCCTTGCTGGTGCTTACCACCAAAACACCTACAACAACACTGAATGGACTCTGGTTAATTGTGACTATATTTATGGGTAATATTTATGAGTGTATTATTGTGTACTCCTGTCAGCTCCAATCCAGGGACTGCAAGGGTAGGGTAACCATTAGAAGTTGGTCACAAACCCTAGTTGTCAGTGTCAGATATTTACCCAAAAATTCCTTTCATTACAAAAATAATAAGAATACCCCACCACCACCTCCCTCACCAGCACCACTAGCTGCAGTTTGAGCAAACTGACCACTAGTCAAAAGTTAGCATAAAGTCTCCTTTTTGCAGGCATATATGTATACTAGTAACATTATCCTGGGCCCACTCCAATATAGCAAATTTAAGGAGGTGTTTTCATTTCTAAAATAATTTTTTTAAGGGAATAAATTATTTTGGTTATTAGGTAGTAAAATACATGTACCAGCTTTTTTAGAGTGGATAGATGGCTTGGGGTAACTGATTTACAAAAAGAAAATGATTCGTTTTAAGCATGGTTAAATAAGGAATAATTGTACAAAGGAAAAGGGTGAAGCAGGGGAAGGAAGAGAGAGTGAAAGAGAGAAAGGGAGAGGGGAACAGAGAGAAGTACACAGAGTGAGAAAGAGAAAAACAAAGTAGATATTAAAATCCTGAAAAGGTGGGGCTTGCATGTTTGACTTCATATTTTCGGTTCAATCTCCAATTTATCTTTTCTTCAGTATTTCCCCTAAATTTTTAAAAAAAGTAACCTGATATCTTTAAGTTTTAAATGAGTTTTTTTTTTTTGGTCAGTTTTTCTTACTTAGTTTACCAAGTGTACTAGTGAAATTTGTATATATTCTGGTATGTAATTGTTCATACTTTCTGGAAAACATAATTTTTTTTTAAATATTTTTAACCTAAATATTATAACATTTTTTTAAATTGATTCATTCTTCATTTATTCATAAAAAAAATTAAAAAAAGAGATTATTTTGAGGTGTAGGAACCTTGAAAAAAGTGGGGTAGGGCAACAATATTAGTATATGATTATTAAATATCAAACTTAGGTTGTACATACCCATTCTTTCCTTTAAGACGTTTTAGGATATAATCCTATTCTCAGAATTAAACTTTTTAGCTTAAATAAATTAGGTTAATAATTAAATACTAATCATCATTAGCAAACAGTTTAAAATCAACTAATAAAATAGGCAAATATTAATAAAAATTAACCAACTAATTTATATAAATATTTTTTTAGGAAATAGTCTAAGCAATCATGTTAATATGGAGCTGATCAATGTATTTCTAATGTATCTGTACTGATATATATTTGTTTAGCTTTTACTCTGTCATCATAGATCATAGATGTGTGAATACACATTGAAAACAGAACATTTTCTTTAGAAAGATGATGTTACAGATGTGCCCACTTAAGTTCAAAGTGAGAATCAAACATTGCTGATGAACTAGGATGTCAGGCTTATGGGTATTGCTCCAACGCTATCAGGTGAAGGATAATCACGCATGTCCCAAGAAATTATGAATAATCAATCTCTTAACCATAGCCTCTTTTTCAGCAGCCTGCTATTGGATCTTGTCACTGTATAAATTTGATTGGTCTAATTGTAAAAATTCACATATTCCATACATATTGCTACTTCTTCCTAAGCACCTCACTTAAGCCCTAATACTTACCCATAGGTACAATCACTTTGTAGATGCTTTTGGAACACAAGCCACACACCACCCAAATGGACTAACACAAGCAACAGTCTAATTTGCAATATTGAAGTGTGGTCCCCATCACAATTATCAGTTGACCACAATCCTTACATGAATGTTTCCAAGAGTACAAGTTATGGATATACAAACAAAATTAATCAGTTTTTATCTCTTTTGTCTATTTCTGGGATCTCTTTATTAATTGCCCCAATATTTCATCTCTCAAAATACTCCCATTGCAAAAGTTTAAAAGTGAATGGATGTAATAGTTCCAGCTGGTTAAACTTTTCAAAATATAATGAGGAATATTGTCACTGATAAATATTTTGTGTGTAACAATTGGTGTGATGCTATGGTGCCATTTAGATTATGCAAATACAGGAATGACATTTCTATGGTGTTCCCTTTACTATGATTTTTAGAGTAACAGTGATTTTGAGCCTTATAGTTTGGCTCACATATCTTGGGAGATATTTCTACACCATTCTGGATTGAAGAAAAAGCTTCCATTTAATGTGCCAATCAAAGCATATTAAGAATGTATACAAGATACATAAAATGCAAATACTATGCCTTATTCTTTTTCTTAAAAATAAGTGTCATGTAACATAAAATTTTATATATCAGTTATCTGATGATTCCTATTTGAGTTTGGATAAGTGTAAACTTAATATTTCTTTCTATTTATGAATACAGAAATGATCCATGATTTAGAGTAAAAACTAATACTATTGCTCAATAATATTTCTCAGCGTACATCCATTCTAGACATTAGGTCAATTTAACAAGTCACCACTCTTTTTGTGCTTATGTATTTAATGGAAAAAAAATCACCCATGCAATGGCATAGTCTTAACCACAAGAATATATTTATTTCCTATTTTTGTTAGACTACGGGTCAGACTACATCCATAAAAAAATTTTAAATGGGGTGTCTATCATGTATGGTGATTAGAGGGGTGGTCTCACTACTATTACTGGATCAACCTTTTGTTAGTAATTAAGGGCTAATTCCATCCTCTATAGCTTTGATGGTTGTGATTTCCCCAAAATGACAGGCCTAAGGGGAGTTGTACGAAAGAGAATAGACTATAATCCTGCAGTAAATTGCACAATTATCTTACATTTCCTTTAGGGTGAAGAATTGGACTTTTCCCTTGTACTTGATAAGGCTATCACATGAGTAGACCCTTCTCCTACAGATACAAGCTTAGTCTTCTATCAGATTTCTTCTAAGGTCGGAGTTACGAATGTCTCTTCTGTTAGTGTGGTAAATTATGAGTTGGCAGCACCATTATAATTGTGTAAAATGTTGAGGTCTCCATCCAGTATGTGCATCTTTGCCAGTACATTTGAAGAGGAACTATATGGTAGTGTTCATTAAATGTCTGTGCAAACTCTTTACTGCTATGTCTCTTTACATAACCAATTCGTAGCAAGTATTTTGCCTTTCCCCATGTGAAAATATACCTATTATAAAGCAAAAAGGGATGATACTTAAACTGCTTTTGATAAGTAGCTTTTTAGACAAGCTAAATATAATTGTTTTTGCAAACCTGCAACTGTACATTACCATAAGTTTTCTGGAAAGCTCTCATATCATCTGAACCCTCTAGGAATTTTTACAAAGCAATTTAGGGTGTTGAAGGTATGAAATGTTCAGTCAATTCTTCTCTTAGTATGCTTTATTACATCCATTCTTGGTGATTGGTATTTTCTTAATAATCTTCCTGCTACCTACTTTCATCATGCTCAGCTCAAAGCTAATCTAGCAAGAGCATTTGACTGTGAATCGAACTAATGGGGATTCGGACGCTGGGGTGCCTCTTTGGTGGGCTGCATGAAACTCCAACCATTGTTTATTCAACTTCAACAGAATAGGATGAGAATATTCTATAACAAAAGTTAAGATTTGTAGAATATATTTATAGTTTCACTTAATCTACTTAGCTAAACTCTTGAAGCTATGTAGACTGGGATCTAACTGTATGTGATCTCACCTGCGGCTACTACTGTCAGGTAAATGCTTCCACAATCACCAAAAGATGTTATCTTTAATGCACAGCCAACAAAACTGGTTCTAACCAAATAATTTTTTTTTATAAACATTGTTCACCCACTGAGATAAAAAATTGAAACCATTAGTTAAGTGATTTAATTACAATTCAATCAAAAAAATTGCAGAAATAATATTGAACTATAACACAAATCTTTAAAAAATGTTCATACTCGAGATTCAATTTAATTAGAATAGAGAAAATATTATTGCTATTTCTCCCTTCATTTTATTAGTTCTCTTTATATACACTCCTATGCCTGTTCCTGCTCTAAAATGTGGAATGATCGGTTTTCTACAGCTCACTTATTAATGTCATTATATCTATAAAACTGTTTTCTGCCAAATTACATAGTTTATTCTGTTTAGCTGTCATGACTACCTGTGAAAAAGCTGTGAATAAACATTAGCCTGTTAATTTTTCTGTTTTGATTTTATCCAAGAACTTTGATATTTGGAATTTCTTATTAGTGCATACTAACATGTCATTGAGGCTTTCAGCCACATTTCTTGCTGCTTGATCCACCTTAGGTGGGCTATAAGTACATTCCTTATGAAAGGATATCTTATCTAGTTGCTGTCTTACAGGATGAAATATCTTGAGAGAAAATATATCTTAAGAACAATTAATTCTAGTAGGAGAAAATGTGGTATAGGAGGTATGTACTTATAGGGTGCATCCATTTAAGATGGTATCTTTTAAAGGATGATGTGTCTAACAGAAATGCATCTTACTGGAGGACATGTCTTACTAAAGTGTATGTCTTATAGAAGTCATGCCTTGCAGGTTGAGAAGTCTAACAAGAGTGCACGTAATATATAGAGACCTATCTAAGATGAAGAAATTCCTTACAGAAAGGCACATCTTACAATAGGTCAGGCTTTATAAAATTTTAGTAAGAGACCATTTCCTATCACAAACAAAATTAACGTGACACCTCATACGTGGGGTCTGACTAAACCCTGCAGTAGACGTTTTTCACAGTCTCAGATTTCCCCCAGGGTGAGATTAGTGTCTCACTCAATGCGCATGCGTATTAGTGGTTGATTTCAAAGGAGCAACTGCTGTAGTCTGATTTTACCTAGTCGCCAGTAGCCAGCCGGATTAAAAGGGGAATGCACAATACCGGAGTAATGCCATATTATTTTTTTTGTCCTGTTACTGCCTTTGCCAGATTCCTTCCACAGAAAAAAAGAAGAAGCCGGTATGGTGCCACATTCATCGCCCCATATTGCTTCCTTCTGCCAAATAAAATTAAGTGGGTCTGGTGACTTGCCAGTGCATTCCGTGATCTTGCGACCACATGACCACCTATCCGCGCAGACCAAAATTATTTTATAACAAGGTTTTGTAACAACCATACCTACCGCCAAGGTTGTAAAATATTTTGATGTGACAGAATGTTTCTGACGTTGTCCCCAGTACCTGGTGCTATATAGTTGCACGCTTGTGGCTCTTACAGTCACCTTCCTCCGAATCCTGAGGAACAAGGTATGAACAGGCAAGTCACCACACCCGCTTAATTTTTTATTATTAAAGGGTTTGGGACCGAGATTAATGGACACTCTAGCCAAATAGCAACATTAGAAAATCAGCCTTTTTTTTTTTTTTTTTTTGTAGCGTTTACATTTGTTAGATTAATAATTTTCTCAGCAATTGTTAGTGTCTTCAGTTTGCTTTGTTTCAGTTATTGATTTTCTAATGTATCCAGCCCTAGACACTGCTCATGATGGTGCAGTGTTTATTTTTTTCCTTTTTTTTTTTGGTAGTTATTTTGAAATTCCTGGTCTAATTAGTGTGTAGGAAGGGAAATTTTCTTCAAAATTATCCTCATGCATTCATTCATATGAGGGGTCAATGTCTACACTGCAGATTACAGAGGACCCAGACCTCCTTCAATTTACAACAAGAGTTCTGTGGCCATGCAAAGGCAACTCAACATTAAACTTGACCCTTGGAGAAATCAGATGATGATGTTTTTATTTATTAGAAAAGCATCTGTTGGAAGGACCATATGAGGTGCTGTCATCTGTTGGAGGGACCACATGAGGTGCTGTCTTCTGTTGGAGGGACCATATGAGTGGCTTTCATCTGTTGGAGGGATCATATGAGGTGCTGTCATCTGTTGGAGGGACCACATCAGGTGCTGTCATCTGTTGAGTGAAGGGGAACATCATTTGTTGCACATTAATCTCATGCCATCTCTCCTCTTCTTGCTTATTCCTTTCTAGCTGATCTTAAAGTGTCATCCTCTTTCTTTTCCATTCTTCCATCCTGGAGTCAGCTGCTTCATCAAGCCACTTACATGCATGTTTGCACAGTGAAATACATGCAACATGCCAACAATCACATCCATTGCACCCTACTCTATGCACCTACAGTTATTCCACTGCTGAGAGAGGACTACCTTCCTCTCTCTCTCTGTCCCCCCCCCTCCCCTGCCCTCTCCTTCTCCTCCTGACAACCCAAACAAGAAGTCCAGAAAGAGGTGTGGCCTGATTCCTAGCCTGTGTAGGTGGAGTTGTGTATAGCAGGCATGTGGTGCGGGAAGGCATGTTTTCTTGAAGTGTATATTAAACTTCCATGCAACATTATGTTGTTTTTGTTGTTGTTGTGAAGATCTGTTACTGTGGGAGCCACTAGCAGTCGTCTGTGTAGAGATAGTGAGGTCAGTCTGTAGGGGCAGAGGGAGGCCCTGCCCACAGACCTGCCCCACCCACCACAGTCCCTCAAGATGATGGGGGAGGTGAGCTCCTCCTCAGCCAGCAGCAGTCCATCCACTCTGAGGACTTTCTCTCTCTCTCTCTCTGTGTCTGCAGGACCATCTAGAGGTATGTGTGGATCTACAGGGGGCAGGGGGGGGGGGAAGGGGGTTGATTGGAATATACACTGTGTGTGTCTGTGAGTTGGGGGGTGGGGCAGTAGAGGGGACACAGTCATGTCAGAGATGCACAGCAATAGTCTTGTCCAGCTTGGGCTTAGGACTGCTTGCTCAACTACATGCACGCACGCACACTCACAGACACACACACACACACACACACATACACACACACCACACATGCACACACACATCTTGTGTGTGTGTGTATTTAATTGTGCACAAGTTTAGTTTGAAGAGTTAACTGGTAGCATTGCAACACACTGTAGTCCACACACGATATCTCCTGTAATGTTGCTCCTATCTTTCCCAGCATCTGGCCATTGTGGAGGAGAGGAAGATCAAGTCACTGGTGGCCTTACTGGTGGAGATGCATATGAAGAAGCTAGACATGAAGCTAAAGCACTTGAGCACTTGGAGGCCATCATGGATACAGAGTGAGAGTCTATAAGTGCCCCATTGTGTGTGTGTCCCAGCAGCCATCAGAGCAACCCAACTGGCTAGACCCATGGTCATGTGATGTATTACAGTTATTCCACTGCTGAGAGAGGACTACCTTCCTCTCTCTCTCTTTCCCCCCCCCCCTCCCCTGCCCTCTCCTTCTCCTCCTGACAACCCAAACAAGAAGTCCAGAAAGAAGTGTGGCCTGATTCCTAGCCTGTGTAGGTGGAGTTGTGTATAGCAGGCATGTGGTGCGGGGAGGCATGTTTTCTTGAAGTGTATATTAAACTTCCATGCAACATTGTGTTGTTTTTTTTGTTGTTGTGAAGATCTGTTACTGTGGGAGCCACTGGCAGTCGTCTGTGTAGAGATAGTGAGGTCAGTCTGTAGGGGCAGATGGAGGCCCTGCCCACAGAGCTGCCCCACCCACCACAATCCCTCAAAATGATGGGGGAGGTGAGCTCCTCCTTCAGCCAGCAGCAGCCCATCCACACTGAGGATTTTCTCTCTCTCTCTCTCTCTGTGTCTGCAGGATTGTCTGGAGGTACATGTGGATCCACAGGATGGGGGGGGGAGGGTGGGGGAATGGAGGTGATTGGAATATACATTGTGTGTGTTTGTGAGTTGGGGGGTGGGGCAGTAGAGGGAGAGTCATGTCATGAGATGCACAGCAATAGCCTTGGCCAGCTTGGGCTTGGGACTGCGTGCTCAACTAAACAATTACAACTTAGAAGCTGCCCATGGTACGAAGTACCATGATGGCAGTGTCCTGGATGAATCCAGGACCAATGGCAATAAACTTAGCTTATGACTGCATCACACAGAAATGCTGGTGTCTGGTCAGATCTCCTTGTCTTCGAAATTTCCTTCCACAGGCACAACTTAGTGTTCTTAATTCAGATTGCTTGTTAACTGAGCAGGTGTTCCATTGCTTGGATGTTGAAATTTTCTCTACACCATCTAAACACAGATGAAACCACTACTTCCTCTCCTGGCACAACTCATACCATCTATCATACACACCAATTGCCTGCAAATCCACTTTCAGAACATCCCTCCACCTCTTCTTTGCCCAGTGGCATGGACTCTTCATGTTAAGCTCCCAAAACAACAATCTATTTGGAAGCCTTTCTTCATCCATGACATACTTATATAACACACTCACTCCTGCACCACTACTCCTATTGCACCAATCAGTCATAAGCTAAGTTTATAGCACTAAAGTAGATATTAAATAATGTGGGTGCACTCGGTGGAATCTCCAGCACTGAGTGGTTTAGCCAGCAAGTGTTGCTCCAACACTTCACGGTATTCATCCCTCTTGGCAGGGGTTTTCAGTTTATGGATGGCAAAAGGCAAAGAAATCTTCTCTTCTTTTGGCAGAACGAGGAACAGTAACCTTTAGCTTAGCTCTTACAAGCTTATGGTCAGTTCATCTCTGCAAACAACTTTCTGTTCAGCCCTCATCATGACAAAGTCTATCATGTGACATTTCTTAGTTGCTGGGTGTGTCCAAGTTCCTTGATAGATTTTCTTCTTTTGGAACCAGGTATTCATGATTGAGAACTGAATTAATGCACAGAATTCCAAAAATTCCTCATCCACAAAATTAGGCTCACTCAAGCCATGCTTCCCTATAATACCTTGCCATAGATTATTCCCTGTGTCCAACACACCCACCCTAGGATATCATTATGTGGAATCCTATCTATTGTATCCTGCAAATCATCATAAAACTTGAGCTTAATGCTTGGCTGTGCTTACGCACTGTGGGTGTGTAAGCACACACTACTGAAACATAAGTGCCTGATGCCTTTCCAGACCAACCTCTTTTTTTTTTTCCTGTGCGTACCCACTTCAATATAGCTAATATTATTCTGGAACTAACTGCTTCCCACACCTCCCCTGCATTTTTCCATGCAACTGTAGCCTTTTCATGCAATGCTATTCCAATACCCTCATTCCTACAAACTCTTTCCTGATCCCCTGGCAGAGGACAACCAGAGAGCAGAAAGATATATCTACCCACTGGCCACACATCCTTTCCAAACCACTTTGTCTCTTGGATCCATGCAACAGATACACCATATTTCCTCAATTCTCCCATTAACAAATCTATCTTCCTATCAATCTTCCCAGGCTTGTCACCATGGAAACCATGCTTAACTACACCCATTAGTTGCTTCCTACAGATCCGCTCATCAACTGAACACTCTACTAAAGTACGGATATTCCAGGTAGCTATTACTAAACTATTTCTATTTCTCTTTGATTTCTGCTTCATGTTCTGACCTTTTGTCACAAAGCTGTTCTTAATTAACATTCTCTTGTGCTGAACTTTCTTAAATTTGGTTCAAAACACCAAAGAAAGTGAACTGCTATCAAAATCTGGACTGCTCCACATGATTACAGATAGCTGCTGGTCAAGACTAGCCACAAATGGTACTTGACTAGTTGGTAGGGCTTGTAGATAGCACAGGTAAAACAAATACAGTGGTAAATGAAATTAACTTATATACAAACCTAAGGTCTGTTTGTGCTGACTTGGGCCCTGGAGAAACGATAATAACTTGGCCAATACTCCACGAATTTCCAGATTTCAAGAATCAACAAACTCATGACGCTCCAGACATTCTTTTGGCACTATTCCTGAAGAAGTTAACTATCCCTAGGCAAAGTTAGCTGTATGCCCCATAAGCAAGTACACAACATTCCACTGATCATTAATTGACCATATGGAATGCAATCGAAAAAATATCCCTTGGAGGCTAACGTCCACCGAAGAACTCTAGCAGACAGAAGCACAGCATTGATTCTTCGTTGTTTCAGCTGGACCCTAACTACAAGTAAGCTTATACCTTGAAATAACTTCTCCCTAGGCTCAAGGCTAGTGGCTGAAGGTAAAGGTCTGTTGTTCATGTCAATCATCTCAAGTGGAGTGATGAAGTGTCCACTTCAGGAAGTTTTTCAATAAGAGCAAGGAAGGCAATATCCATGCTTTTTGCAATTTGTTCCAGGGACATACCATGCCAGTTTGGCACATACAAATTTCTCACCATTAAGTAATTTTTATTGCTTCTGTATTTATTTATGCATATTCACTACTTCTTTGGTGTGTTCTTTATCATTTTAATGAATGAATAAATTTGTGTAAGAGAATTGACGAATATAATAAAAAATATATATATTCAGAGGAAAAAAATCTTTTTTCTTCTTTGTTTTAAACTTTTGTTGAATACATGGGGAACAAAATCAATAGCAAGCACCAATTATGAGATACATAAATTAGTGGAAAAATGATGATAAGGTGTAAATAGCTAAATATAAGATACATGAATTAATGATAAATGATGACAAGGTGAAAGCTTGAAGTGGACTGTTACCAGGGATGAGATAGTAAAAATTAAGGTAAAATTGGTTGTAAGTGTTTTTTAAGGCAGAACGGGATGAAAAAATTCTGATGTGGAGTGGAGCACAGTTCCACAGTTCTGTGGCAGGGAGAATGAAGAGAAGGGAATTTTGATGTTGAAGTGATGATAGTGATGAGAGGATGTTATATGAATTAATGCTAGGTGGATGGTGTCTGGAGGAAAATAAATAAGGTTGATAAGTATTCCAATGAGAAGCAGAGGCTTGAGTACAATCTACAATAGAAGATACACTAATGTGAGAGAAGTGAGTTAGGGATGGGACAAGTTGGTTGCGGGGGGGGGGGGGGGGGGGGGGGGGGTAGGGGGGGAGATAAAGATCAGAAATTGAGTTCAATTATACAAGAAGTGAAGACAGCAATGAGTCGTTGACATCGAAATCAGCTTCAAGAATAAGGTCGTGCATGGAAAGGTAAAGGATTGAGAGGAGGATAAAAGAGTGGCAAGTAAATGATCTAGATGATCAGGTGAAGAGGGGCATCCGGCACAGGAAAAATAATATACAAGGTTTTAATTGCTTGTCATATTATTTCCATTGATGTTAATCCATGTTTTGGAAGTACTTAATCCAGTCTTGCTTGCTACAAAAGTGTCCCTATGATGAAGGTACAAGTTCTTGATGTGACCCGTTTCACTTAGTTGAGGACTACTAAAATCTGTATCACAAGCATGTGCCCATGTTTGCATGGTTGAGGGGCTCAGGTTTCCCAAAGTTAAAGGAAGATAATTCTCAGTATTATCCCATTCTTTTTTTTTGGGGGGTGGGGGAAGTTCTGAGAGAGGACTTAAAATGCCTGAAAAGCCTGGGATACCTTACAAGTGCAAGTTTGCCAACAAGTGAAAACCTACATCCTCCACGGGTACAACTGCAATGGGTTTATTGTGGGCATTTTGTTTTTGTTTTTTTTGGCAAAAGATTACCTTAAACCTCTTTTGGCAAAGTTAATAGGCTGAAGTATGCACTTCGTCACTTCAATAATTAACCGCTGACTTCCCGGGGGCCCAAGTCAGCTCAAACAGACTATAGTGTTAAATGAAATTAACTTATATTTGTAGAATGAAATGACAAGGTTAAAGTTCTAAATTGAACTTTACTTAATATAAAAGATAATAATATAGAGAAATAATTTGCATATAAAAATACTTCAACTCTACAAATATTATAGTCAGCAACATGCACAAAACCATCTCTATCTACACACAGTCCACATGGATATCTGAAGCAACCTTTCTGACTACCACTGTGACCAAATGAAGTCACATACTCACCCTCAGTGATGAATTTTGACACATTATGGAGACTTTCATCTGTCATATACACATACTGTGGTCTGCTCAACTTCTTCACTCCATTCTCATCACAGCCAAAAGAGCGCAGGAGGTCGTCACCATCCACACTGAACATTCTGATGACAGAGTTATCATAGTCTGTGACATACAGGTTGCCGTGGCTGTCAGGAGACAAGTCATAGAATGTCCCCATACCTCTGCCAGAAATCTGTCTCACATATTTCAGTTCTCTCTCATACACTATAATAGTGCCTTTATTGCCACACTCACACATCATCACCTAATCTTCAACTACTGCTACTCCAAGATGTCTTTGACCTTGTCCTTGCTTGACCTGGTGCACCTTAACACGAACACCATTCCTGTTGCATTAATTATCTTATTAGAGCTTAAATCAGTGCAGTAAATGTTGTCCTTCCCATCAACTGCAACACCAAAACATGACCCCAGTTTATGTTGGACATGTCTCAGTCTCTTATCCTCTTTGTCAAATATAATAACATCTCCACTACCTTAACTTACCACTACCTCTCCCACAGAGTTGACAGCGACACTAGTAGGCCTAGACAAACAACGCCACACACTGACAGGCCTGCCTAGTTGAGCAACAAGGATGGAGACAAACATGGGGAAGGGACTGTCCGCCACTTGCTGCCCATCCACTGACATAGTCAGTTCTCATCGTCCACGCACAGTGGGTGTGTACAGGATAAATAGTTCCTGGCTGCTGTGTGATCAACATTGCATTTGATGATGGTTCCATTGGACAGAGATTTCATATGGCAGACAACTTTACAATTATATTTAGTTGTGGTCAATGATGCCTCAGATATAGTGTTGAGCACTGCAGCTTTGGCTCCTTCAACACTGACAGTGCCTTTAGTTGGAGATATTGTGAATTTGAGTCAACTTGGCCTTGGTCTGGCAGAGCTGCTGCAGGGACTCAACTCACCTCATGTAGTAGCCATGGGAGCCTGGAACAGAACTCCTCCCAGTGACTCTGCCTCAGGACAGGAAGAAACCTGAAAGAGAAGTATATCAAGAAGTTAATTTTAATGGGAAAGAAATGAATACGAAGAAGTTTATTATGGGAACATGGTTTGTGGCCAAGGAACAAAACATGGAGTAAAGAAATGAATATGTAGGAAGCTAATGATTGGAATGTGGTTTGTTGCAAAGGAACCACAGGTAGTAAAGGGAGTAATTATGGTTATAGTTTTAAAAAACAAAGAGGGAAATAAAGATAAAGAAGAACAATGGAATGAGAACTCACCTGAAGAGACCCAGTGGTGCCTGGCTGGCCTAGAGAGCCAGAGTCTATAAAAGATTCAACTAACGTATAGTAATTAGTCTCTGTTTAACAGCTATCATCTAGAATTATCAAAGTGTTATTACATAGTGCATATCCTATTGTGCAAATATTGTGAGAACTTGATTGCCTGGTACAGACAGTCCATCTGGCCAGTTTATGATACATTAGTTACTAGTTTAAGAGACTCAGTGTGTGAACCTACTACTGACTAAACATAAACAGTAGTGAGGTAGCCTTAGTTAATACTATTAGATCAGGTGATTAACTAGGGAGTGGGGATTGCTATCCTAGCTTGCAGATTAATACTAGCTGAAGTAGGAAAGACTCCCAGACCTCACCTCCACCCCTATGTCCACTTCCTCCTTTGGTTCCAAGCTCACCACTCCTTCATCATACTCTTCAATCTCTTGCTGTATTTTACTGGCAAGCTCAGCATGCATGCCCATGAACTCAATGTCAGTATGGTGGCCCACACATTGCTCAATGTGGTCTAAAACACTCAGGACCTCAGCACAAGCCAGAGACAAGCTCTTTTCCTGCTGTGAGAGTCTGCCCATCTTCTCTGCACTCTCCTTGAAGTTTCTTCCAACAGTTCTCTCCTATGATCTTCCAAAATAATCTGGAGCTCTAAATATAATGTGTGAATATTCTTGGTCACAGAGAACCCATGAGTCTCCAGTTCACACCTGGTGGTCTGTACCTCCACCACAGCATGGGACAGGCTGACTTTCAGATCCCTTAGAGGTTTCAATCTCTACATAAGCTTCTTCCTTGTGTCAGGAGCAGCTTCCTTGTTGAGTTCTAAGTTGTGGCCATTTTAATCCCTTACCATACAGTTGGAACAGATAAGACTACCACAGTCAAAGCAGTATGCTATCAGGGGCTCCATGTGGGCTGGACACTTTGTTGCAAGGGAATCTTCACCTTTGGCTGCAGACTGAGCTCTCTCCATAGCAGTGATGGATTCTTGGATGCTGTTTATAAAGAAAGCAGTTACTAGTATCTCCACACTTCCGTTTGGAAGGACGACTTCTTTACGACACTTGGGGCAAGAGAAACACCTGACAGCGCCTGCCCAGTGGACAAGCTGAAGAATACACTCCTTGCAGAAGTAGTGGTTGCAAGGCAGAAGTTTGGCTCTGTATAGTATCCCTGGCAGATAACACAGGCAATCTCCCTCTTCAGTTCTTCCAATCTCTTTTTCATTATGACTTAAGCCATAGTCCAGGCACACAGGTTAAATTGCTAAAAATCTCAGTAAAGACAATTCTCTATAACAAACAAAATGAATGTGATACCTAATATGTAAGCAGGTATGGCAGGCAACAGTGCGCAGGGTTAAATAAAAGTGAGCTGATAAATTGACTGCAACCAGGCCAAGAATATGAAAGAGACAGGGAGTGGAAGATGTAATAAAGCACAACTCATCATACATTAATTCCTTTAATGCATTTGCAATCCCCTCTGCTCAAATTGATCATGAATAGCTTTCATTAATGTGTCAATTAAGTTGAAATGAAATTGTCTGTAATGACCTCAAAACCATCAGGATATTCTTGAGCAGTCTCACCATTTCAAATCTTTTTCCTCCCCATTTATGACTGGGAAGAGTTGGCCTGGATGCATCAAGATCAGAACACCTGTGTTCAATGCACTTCTATAATGATTCAAAACTTTCATCATTAGGAACAGAATGAAGTTTTGGATGTCTTGTTGTACAAGTCAGATATGCAGATGCACATGTGCTGATATATATGATTGCTGCTTGAAGTGCTCTTACCATGGACAAACATTTTATTCCCACTCCAGTGCCCAGATATATGATCTAATTTTATAATCTGAGAAATTGCCCTTGTAATGTGACTGTCTCATTCCAACATCTCCTTTAGCCTACTTTGCAACTTCCCTTGTTGACAATTATGTTTGGTAGTTATCAGAGATTGATGTTAACACCTCTGCCTGTACACTCATCTAGTAGGACATAAGACGTGGATACCAGGAGAACCTACACTTATATCAACAGTGACTTTAAAAGAAGACTTTACATTTGGATGCTCTATAATAAGTTTGATTATTTCATAGGCTGCATCAAGAGTGTCTTCCATGATGTTAATGTTTTTAATTGAATCATGTGCAGCTAAATGTTAAGCATGATCATAGTAATGTGTGAGTGAAATGTTCATGGTTCTAACTCATCATTCCCTTGGCATGTCTGATTTGTGCCCAGATATGTTCAATTGCTACTTGCACCAAAATAGGATTGACCATAGCAATTTTTAAGGAATTAATTCAAACAAGCTATGGAGTATGTTTGTGGTGAAAGTATTTGTCTCACCCAATGTTGTCTTCTGTCTATATAGAAATCAATGAATTATTCATTGACTTCAAGGTTGCAATTCCAATCAGGCAATGACAAATAATTTGAAAATCTCATATCAGTAGATTTATCCACAATAATAGAAAATTTTTTCCCAGAAATTGTTCATTTATTTCTCACTGAAGGAATTAGTCATATTGCATTAACTATTTTATTTGCATTTCCAGGGTAAATCTAGTGAGTCTCCCATTCCCAAAAGTTCGAATCCCTCACCAAAACATCCCCTCCTCATGAGGAACACTGCACCTCCCATAATCTAGCAACTCCACAGGGAACAAGATCAGTTCACAAAAAACTCCAGCCAATGCGCAGAGCAAGGTTCAATTTGTTCCTGCATTTTTTAATTTTTTTTTTTTTTTTTTAATTTCTTCTTTAATTTTTTTTTTCTGTTTAAATTTTTTCGTTTCTGTTTAAATCTTTTTTTTTTTTCAATTCCTTTCTTTTCCTTTCAATTTTTAAGAAAAAGTTGCTTTGTTTTAAATCTTTTCCTTTCAATTTTTTGAAAGTTGCTTTATTCTAAATCTTTTCTTCCCTTTTCTTTGAAAAGTTTCAATGGGTTATCTGCTTAACCTGTCTCTACCCACAGATTTGGTAAGGGTTCTCTTATTTCCTAGCTCTCCTCAGAATTCAGACCTCAGTAATGGAGCACTACCCATAATCCCCCCCAGTGATGGACCATTGAGGGGTGGACTAAAAATGTGGAATTTGGTTATTTATCCCTTCTGGCTCGGAGATGGCAATAGGGTAGCCTAAAAGAATAGGTGGAGAATAAAAGCGGAAGTTTCACCCAGAGTGGACCCCAGCATTTAACATTCTCTTGGGAGCAGTTCTCATCATTGTTAGGTGAGCAGTAGGTGAGACTGGACTACTTACTTCATTAAGTTCTTGTAATATCTTTACAATAAATCGTCATTAAATTTCCTATAGTTCTCAGTTCCCTTAGTACAACCTTTATCTATCAGACCCTTTACCTACCAGAGCCTTTACCCACTATACCCTTTACCTGTTAGACCCTTTACCTACCACACACTGAAGGAAATATCTTGTCGTGGTCCCAAGAATATGAATGATAGTACTTTGTGTCCACTTCCTATGGGGTGTGGTTTTTTAGTAAACTTGTGGTGGCTTAATTTTAATCTACTTACATTGGATGAATACACTTTATATTAAAAATGCTAGTGATTGTTGTTGGTTTTAAATTGAGGTAATTACATTCCACTGCGACAAGATTGGTGCTGGACTTCAACCAGACACTTCCTACAGTGCACAATAGATAAAGGGTCTCACTTGCAAGACTATGTTCTCTGCATTCATGCATAATTCATATTTGCACTGAGTTAAAAATGAAACAAAAGGATTTAGTGAACATGGGTCTACCTTGTCTCAAGCCACCTCCTATAAAATAATTTCATGTCTTCTTCCTTTTCATCCTGAAATGGACCATCCCTGCAAACCTATAGAGGGAGTTATTACTTGCAGGGGCCAATAGAAAAGGCTATAAATAATCTATGGCCTGTCCAACCTATAGCCACATTTATATACAGCGGAATAGATTAAATTAGAAGCTTTGTTTTTATTCATAGCCTGTCTATCTATTGATCTCCTGTGTAATGGCTGAACTGATTGGAATGAAAATTGGCATGAGTACTTGAAGTGAGTGAGAGATAATTATAAAATAATCAAATTTCCAAATGCAGTAGATTTTGCTAGCCTATTTTTTTATCCATAGTGTGGGTTTACAGCTCGTTTTTAAAGCTCTAAAGGCAGAAAAATTCAACAGAAACTAATTCCTTCTCCAAAATTTTCTTTTTTTGGGGGGGGTGGGAGTTTGGGGGTCAGGGCAATACTGAGCTTGAAAGTACATCTGGTAACCTGACAATTACCAGTTAAAATGAAGCAGTGCCACTATGACATCAAATTTAACCGGTGATTGTGTCCAGGCGAAAGGAGAGGTTAAAAATTTTAAAAAGGTGAGAAAAAAAGTTAGAAATAAAGAATCCAAGAAAAAAAGAAAAAAAATTTTTTTTTTAATTCCTCCCATGGTCAAGTCATAAAAGAAGACCTGTTACAATAGGCGTGGAAAAGTGGATCAAAGAGTAAGACTCCCAGTTAAGCACTTCTTTTGGTTGAAGTTTAACATGGCAGCCAGAGAGCATGTTGCTTTGTTGAAGTGTTACATCTACTCCCAGTTTTTTTACTAAGCTTGAATCAATGGAGAACTTTAAGCCAGCCTTCATTGATGGTTCTTTGAACGTTCTCATCTCTGCTGTGAAGGATCATGCAGCCACAGATATGCATGCTTATGCAATGAAACTATTGAAGAAGCAGCATTCATTTAGTGTGGTAGGCTATGCTCCAATTGCTAAATGCTCTGCTGAAGCTTCCATGGATTGACCTACTCTAGCAAAGACCATAAAGTTTGACATATTTTATATGATGGCCAAGGGGAAGTTGGCGTTTACTAAAATGAAACCGATCTGTGAGTTGGAGGAAAGCCATGATTTTAATTTATTCAATTACCTGTAAAAAACCATTTTTTTTAGCCTTCAAGCAAATTCCAGTGTTGATGCTGGAAATGTAGAGCTCAGAGTTATTTTTTATAACTTGTTTTGATGCTTTTGCTAAAGATGGTGTGGTTCATATGTGAACCAAGGTTTTCACTGCAACATACCTTGACAGTAGTACTGGTGAAGGCTTGTTTGTCTCCTTCTAGGAACAGTTGCTGTCATGTCCTTTCCATACAACAGTCACCTCCGATTAGCTAGTTCAGGAGACAAACACTGGGAAGGGACTGTCTGCCACTTGCTGACATTCCACTGACACAGTCAGTTCACATCATCCATGCACTGTAGGTGTGTACTGAATAGAATAGTTCCTGGCCACCATGTGATCAACATTGCTTTTGATGATAAATCCATTACACAGAGACTTCAAATGGCAATCAACTTTACATTTATATTGAGTTGTGGTCAATTTTGCCTCAGATAGAGTGTTGAGCACTGCAGCTTTGGCTCCTTCACCACTGACAGTGCATTTAATCGGAGAAAGTTGAGTCAACTTGGCCTTGGTCTGGCAGAGCTGTGCAGGGCCTCAGCACACCTCACCTCCACCCCTACGTCCACCTCCTCCATTGGCTCCAAGCTCACCACTCCCTCATCATGCTCTTCAATCCCTCAGTGTATTTGATAGGCAAGCTCAGCATGCATGTCCATGAACTCACTGTCAGTATGGTGGCCCACACACTGTTCAATGTGGTCTAAAACACTCTGGACCTCAGCACAAGCCATAGACATGCTCTCTTCCTGCAGTGAGAGTCTGTCCATCTTCTCTTGCACTTTCCTTGAAGTTTCTTCCAACTGTTCTCTCCTACAGTCATCCAAAATCTTCTGGAGCTCTAAAAAGGAAGTGTGGATGTTGTTGGCCACAGAGAGCCCCTGAGCCTCCACCTCACACCTGGTGGTCTGTACCTGCACCACAGCATGGGACAGGCTGACCTTTAGTGCTCTCAGAGGCTTTAACTTCTCTTTAAGCTTCTTCCTTGCCTCAGGAGCAGCATTCTTGTTGAATTCTAACTTGTGGCCATTGTGATCCTTTACTGTGCAGTGGGGACAGATAAGACTACTACAGTCAAAGCAGTACACTATCAGTAGCTCCTTGTGGGCTGGACACTTCTTAGCAAGGGAAGCTTCACCTTTGGCTGCAGACTGAGCTCTCTCCAAAGCAGCAATGGCATCTTGAATGTCGTTGACAAAGAAAGCAGTTTCAAGTGTTTCACACTGCCCTTCGGAAAGACGACTTCTTTCTGACCCTTCAGGCAAGAGAAAGGCTTGCCTGCGCCAGCCCAGAGGACAAGTTGAAGAATACACTCCTTGCAGAAGTAGTGGTTGCAAGGCAGAAGCTTTGGCTCTGTATAGTTTCCTGGCAGACCCCACAGGTAATCTCCCTTTTCAGTTCTTCCAAGCTCTTATTCGCTATGCCTTCAGCCATAGTCCTGGCGCACAGGTCGAGTCACTAAAAGTCTCAGCTAGGACAGTTTCCTATAACAAACAAAATGAACGTGATACCTTATATGTAAGCAGGTGCGGCAGGAAACTGTGCACATGGGTGAATAAAAGTGAGCTGATAAATTGACTGCAACCAGGCCATAGACTATGAAAGAGACAGTGAGTGGAATGTGTCATAAACCAAAATTTATTAACTATTCATATTTTTAAATATATTTGCAATCCCCTCTGCCCAAATTGTTCATGAATAGCTATCATTAATGTGTTATTTACATTGAAATGAAATTATCTGTAATAACCTTAGCACTATCAGGATATTCTGGAGCAGTCTCACCATTTCAAACCTTCTTCCTCCCATTTATGACTGGGAAGAGTTAGCCTGGATGCATCAAGATCAGAACACCTGTGTTCAATGTACTTCCATAATGATTCAAAACTTCATCACTAGGAACAGAATGAAGTAGTAGATTACCTTATTGTACAAGTGATATGCAGGTGCACATGTGCTGATATATATGGTTGCTGCTTGAAGTGCTCTTACCATGGACTAACATTTAGTTCCCATTCCAATGGCTAGAGATATGACCTTTTTGTTTCCATTTGAACATCTTTTAAAGCTAGCTTTGCAGCTTCCTTTGTTGTAGGGCTATCCTAAGTGATATTATGCAAGTGAGTGTGTGTGTGTGTGCAAGTGTGTGTATGTGTGTGTGTGTGTGTGTGTTTGTGTGTGTGTTTGTGTGTGTGTTTGTGTTGTCAGTCCATCCATGGAATGATATTATGGAAGTGTGTGACAATTATGTTTGGTAGTTGTCAGAAATTGATGCTAACACCTCTGCCTGTACACTCATCTAGTAGGACATAAGATATGAATACCAGGAGAACCTACACTTATATCAGCAGTAACTTTCTTGAAGATGACTTCATCATAGGACACTCCATAATTAGTTTGGTTATTTCATTGGCTGCATCAAGAGAGTCTTCCAAGATGTCAATGCTTTCAATTCAATCATGTGTAGCTAAATTTTTAAGCATTACACTAGCCGTTTGTGTGAAGTGTTTGTATATCCAAATCCATTATATTCTTGGCATGCCTGATTTGTACCCAGATATGTTCAATTGCTACTTGCACCAAAATAACAATGACCATAGCAATTTCTAAGAAATAAAGTCAAACAAGTTTATGAAATTTATTTGTTGAAGAAGTATTTACTTCACCCTATGTTGTCTCCAGTCTATATAGAACTCAATGAATCACTCATAGACTTCAAGGTTGAAATTCCAACCAGGCCATGACAAACTACTTTGAATTTTGCATATCCCAAGTGAATTATTTCCCAGAAACTAGTTCATCTATTTCTCACTGAAGGAATGAGGCATATTGCCCAAAATTTCATTTCCATGTCCAGTCAAAATCTAGTGTGCTACACCACTGAGTCTCCCATTCCCAAATTTTGACTACCTCACCAAACCATTCCCTCCTCATGAGGAAAACTGCACCTCCCATAATCTAGCAACTCCACAGGGAACAAAATTATTTTACAAATAACTTCAGCCAATGACAGAGCAAGACTTAACTTATTTTCTGTTTTTAATTATATTCCTCTTTAATTTTCTCTTCTTTTCTGTTCAAATCTTCTTTTTACTTTTCTTTTCAATTCCTTTTAATTCTTTTCTTTTCCTTTCATTTTTTTTTATATTTGCTTTAAAAAAAAATCTTTCTTTTTTTTTTCTTCAGGAAATTTCAATAATTTAACTGATGAAGTTGCCCACCCTTGTTCCAGCCAGATATTTGGTAAGGGTCTCTTATCTCTTAGCTCTCCACAAAAGTCAAGCTCCAAAATTCCCCCAGAGGTGGACCGTTGGGAGGTAGACTAAGGATTCCCAATTTAGTTATTCCCTCCTCCAGCCTTGAAGATTGCAATAGGGTGGCCTAAAACAATAAGTGGACAATAAAAGCAGGAAGTTTCCCCAGAGTGGACCTCAGCATTTGGGGAGCAGTTCTCATCATTCTTAGGTGAGTGTTAGGTGAGACTGGACTAGTTACTTCACTAAGTCCTGGTAATGTCTTTACAATATATTGAAATAAAATTTCCTATAGTTTTTGTTCCCTTACTATAGGCTTACCATATAGTTGGTGTGGCTTACCAGATAGTTGGTGTGGTTTACCAGCTGAAGTTAGCCTATTTTTTTCCTGTCCCCATGCCCCACCCACTACTTATGGTAGGTGGGCAGGAGGAGGATGTGGTGGGTATTTAAAAATTTTTTTTTTCGTTCCCATTCTGATGAATTATCCTAACTGTGTTCAATGTGCTATCATAAATCCTACCACTTTTCCTTGAAGGCTGATTTTTTGATTTGATGATCCCATTATAAAGCTCAATGCCCAAACATTAGTGCAAATCCACTCCAAAACTGAAGACCAAATTTTTCATGTTTTGGTGACAAAAAAAAGAATGAGAATCCCAGTGTTTGGACTGAGTATTTTTGTAAAATCAGGTAACAATGCAATTAGTGCAGTAGAGTGAACTTTTTTCATTTCACACAGTGAAGTATCATCAGAACTGCACATCATTTTTGTTTTTCTTTCAATTTTCACTATCTGGTTAGACTTAATTCTCATAATATTTTTGGTTAATTCTTCTCTCCTCTTTTCCCGCTGTACTCTAGACACTTCTCCCTCCACACACACCTGTTCACCAGCTCATCCAATCATCTCATGCCACTCCACCACACCATCCACACTATATAAGGCACACACACATAAACACACACTGACTGAAATGTTGTTCTAGCTGTCTTTTGCATATTAAATTTCTCTTAAATTTGGTATCTGACTGCAGCTAATCTGACTAGTGATGTAAATAATTTAATAAAAATAAATAATTGGAAATTAGGTAGCTAAATATCTGATCTGCAACTCAGATCTAGAATAGTGCGGAGGCAGAGGAATGCTCCTGGTAAGGGAAGGACCCTTATTCACAACCAAAGCCCTAACAGCACTCCTCCCCAATCACTGGGCCCCTCTACTGGTGAGACCACCACTCCCACTCTCCATGAGTTACATTAGCACACACCCAATCCATTTTTATGTCGACTGTCCTCCCCCCATAGTTGCACTGGAAATGCCCCAGCCCCCCAAGGCCCACCCTCACCTGACCCCAAACTTACTTACTTCACGGATTGAGAGTCCTGCCCCTACAGGTGTGCAGGATGCCCCACCCATCACCCTCCAGAGAGGTACAGGGAGAAACTGTTACAAGCCCGTAGATGGTACAGGCAGGCAGGCACGAGGCATATCGTCTGTGAGTCTGTGCATGACTTCCTCCGTGAGTGCTCCAGGATGCACCCTGTGTCATCTGGCCTGAAGATGAATCAGTCCTGTCAGGCCACCCTCTAGATTCAAACCAGCGTCAACACCCGCTTCAATGAAATTACACACCAGGCAGAGACAGACCTACGTGGAGCCCTCCTCGACCTCTACTGGTTAGTCACAGACGACCCCAGCAAACAACTGCATCAGGCAACCTCATGTATACAGGAACTGGAGGAAAGTCACTACCACAAGTGGTCCACCTTCAACAAACCCACATATATAAAACACCAAGATTCCCCACTCACTCCGCCCAGTTGTCTTCTGGACTAATTGAGAAGCTTTCTGGATTCATAGACTGGCTCCTCAGCTTATCAATCAAAAGAGTGCACGTCTGCTATGTTAACCAAAAATCTTTAACCAGAGTGAGTGATGTAGGATCTTTTTAATTCCAAATTATTGATTTTCTTTGATTAAATTGATGATATGAATATTTTATACTTTTACTGTAGTCAATTAGAGGTTCAAAGGTTGAATTCGGTTTCTCTGTTATGGTGAATAAAAATGAGGGAGCCTGAGATTAGAGATGCTATTTTTTTTCCTCCATTACATTTATTAATGGCGCTCCTTCACACACAAAAAGTTCACTAGTAAAATAGGATACTTCCCTCCCCCTCCCAATCTGCAAATATAGTAGCCCTACTTACTACAACCTTCACCTACCATATCCTTTACCTACCAGACCCTTTGCCTACTATTCCCTTTACCTACAAGTCCTTTTAGCAACCAGACCCTTTACCTCATGCACACTGAAGGAAGTATCTTGTTGCTCTCCCAGGAATATAAATGATAGTTCTTTGTTCCACTTCCTATGGGGTGTGGTTGGTTTAATAAACTTGTGGTGGCTGCAATTTAATCTGCTTGCATTTGATAAACACACATTAAATTAAAATGGTAGTAATTGTTGTTGGTTTTAAATTGAGGTAAGTACATTCCACTGCAACAATATTGATGCTGGACTGCAACCAGACTCTTCCTACAGTGCATGGTAGGTAAAGGGTCTGACCTGCAATCTAAATTATCTGTATTCATAAATAATTCATATTTCCACTGAGTTAAGAATGAAACCAAGGATTCAGTGAATTTGGGTGTACCTAGTCTCAATCTAGATTCCATTAGAACTTTTTTTCCCTTTGTTAGTCACCTCTCTTCATGAAGGTTTTTTTGCCTATCTATCTATCTATCTATCTATCTATCTTGTACTGGCTTGACTGATTGTAATGAAAATTGGCATTAGTACTTGGAGTGAGTGAGGGATAGTTATAAAATAATCAAATTTCCAAATGCAGTAAATTTTGCCTACCTATGTTTACCCATAGTGTGGGTATACAACTTGTGTTTTTAAAGCTGTGAAAGAAGAAAGATTCAACAGAAACTAATTCCTCTTCCATATTTTTTCTGTGTTTCCAACCAAAACACTGTGTATATATATATACTAGCAGGCGTCCCCCTTGGTGAGTATATATATATATATATACTAGGAGATGTCCCCCTTGGTGTGTATATATATGTATATATGAAAGTTAAAAATATTACTTAGAAATAAAAATGGGAGGTAGGGTTTATGTGTTAGCACAAAATGCAGAAACAAGAATTCTGCGACGAGAGTGTGTGTTATAGAATTCCCTATTTCACTGATTCCTGTGACCATAGAATTCTACACGATTGTGTTACAGTCTGTGTTGAGAAATTTCTGTGAACCTAGAATAATTATTCTAAATGAGCTAGCTACAAGCAAATTGAAGAGGTGGCAGTCTTTTTGCATCACATCTTACACATTACATGATGATGTGGAATTCGTGAAGCAGGGAATTTTGTAAATACACTCCCATAGAATTCTTGTTTCTGCATTGTTGGCTGACATCATTCCTACTTATCATTTATATTTCAAGGAAATATTTTTTACTTTCACTTGTTTCCTTTAGTTTTTCCACACCGTCAGATAGTTACAGTACTGGATTGGCATCTCGTATACATCTGATTAGCATCCACAAGTGTGCACATATTTTTTACTTTCACTAATTAAATATAATGTCAGTAACAATACTTGATAATTTTGTGTGTAGATGAATTAGTAGTGTCAAACATGGCGGTTTAACTTAGCATGTAGCTGCTAGTCTGTGATATATTTAGGTAGTTTGTTGGCATGGAGAAGCAAGTGAAGAGGTCGTGGACCTAGTTCAAAGAAATAGTAAGCTGTTTTTATAACTATTGCATGATTTGCTGTAGCCAGCTAGGCTCTAGCTCCGGAACTTAAGAAAATAATAAGAAGAAGGAAGATAAAAAATATTTGACGATTTTGACAAGTCTAGGCTTGCTACTTTAGTACTTGATTTGGAGAACAGAATCTATTTTGGTATTTCGTATTGCAGCTTATATGGACCGCAGGTGAGTTTAGTGGCCTAGGGTTGAGCCACAGCAGAGAAACTGAAGCTTTTATGTTGTATTAGTTAATGAGGCCACCATTTTTTCATGGTCATCATTACTTAGAAAGTACTACTGTACTCTCTGATACTTGAAGACATCCCCCTTGGTGTTCCTATATATATATATACACACACATATATATATATACTTGGAGATATTTCCCTTTGTTTGTGTACATATACTAACTGACGTCCCCCTTGATATGTATATATATACAAGAAGACATCCACCTTGGTGTGCATATATATAGTTGTGGAGGCCATCTTTATTCCCTGTGTGTGTCCTGATGGACATATTAGTTTGTTTGTGGTTGTGTAAAGAAGTTTTTGATTCCTGTGTGCATGTGCTAATTATTAGAGATTGATCAAGAAGAAGAATTTTAGACAGAGGTATGTCAGAAGGCCCAGCACAGATGAAGTGGTTGCACATAAGATGTGAGAGTGACTGCATGAGCTACAACTAATTACGAAGAAGTTTGGAGAAAGTGAAGATGGGTTGGTCTTTACTTTTACATCAGTGGTCAAGTGACCTTCTGTGAGCAGCAGTGAACTGGTTTAACCCTAACATGTTGCCCTGTAAGGAAAGGAATGGGTTCTTTAGTTTTTATCTTATTATCGTATTTCTTTTATGTGACTGGACTATTTTGGGCGCAAAGTAGTTCATCCCTTATTTAGCATCAGATGTTGCCTTGCTGATAGTTTGCCATGTACAATAATGTGGTGAGGACCATGTGATAATGATCCAATGTGGTAAAGGGACATTTTACTGTGAGCCTGAGTTGTCACCCCCCTCCCTCCTCCTTTACTGTGGCCTTCCATTAGTAATGATGAGATGTGTCAAGGTTCCTTTAGTCCTTATTCTCTGAAGGATACATTTGGCAAGCACATGAACAATGCAGCACTCACTAAACTGCCAGCTTGGCTGTTTGAAGACTTCAGTCCCGGAGGAGCTCTATGCTACCTCATGGCCGTGTCCATCAGGATCAAGACCGATCAGCTCTGGAGGCACTTCCACTTCCATTGTCCTTCTGGCATTGACCGAGGGATAGAGCTCTTCATGAGCATCCACAAGGACCTGACCCTATGCAAGGGCTGGTTGCCACCCAAGGTACTCATCCACTCCACAGTCAGGCCCACCCTCATGGCCGAGCTTGTGGATATCGTGAAGAGACACCAGGTGGGTAAGATGGTGGCCAGATAGAGAGACAGAGAGAGAAAGAGAGACGGGGGGGGGGGGGGGTGGGGGAGATACCAGTGCTTTAAGTTTGCTCTAATTATGTCTAACCATGTTGGTGTGAGTCTAACAATGTACGATGTGTGGCTAACTGTGTTGGGGTGGGGATAACTGTGTTGGGGTGTGGTTGGAAACCTACTAGGACATTGCAGTGGAGAAACACTGACTGGTGGTCCTCTCTACTGCTGTTTAGGCTGTTCTGATAATCTTTATTGGTAAGGGATTCACCCCATTCTCAGGTTGATCACTAATTGCCTGACCACCCAAAAGTGTAAAAGGATTTCCCTGCCATCTTTTTGCCTCAATCTTCCTGTGTTGTTGACTAGTGTTAGGGCATGTCATAGTGTGCTCTAATGCTGTGGGTTGCAGATGGCTGGTGCACTTCAAGGACACTGCATTTCTGCCCTCATAAGTAGTAGGTGCCAACATATCTATAACACTTATTTAATGGAAATAGAGGACTGCACAGTTGCTCCCCAAACTTCCCCTTAATTCAACATCCCCCCTACCCCCCAGCATCTGTGCTGTATGCCTCCCCTTCCCAGATTAGGGGGTGTGGCACTCATGGGTCTTCATGGTTTTTGTGTGTTATGTTGTAGTTATGACAGTCTGCTCCCTCTTGCCGAGCTGGGCGGTCTTTTCCCCTTCCCCTGTCCCCTGCTCCCTGCCAGTGGCTGGTGAGTAGTTGCTGGTTGACGCACACTGACCACTTCAATGAGTGGATAACTGAGGAAGAATACTAACTCATCGTCATGGTGAGAGCCTTAGTATATCACAGCAGGATATCAGGAACCCTGTAGGGGGGCATTGGGTGGGTGGGGCTCTGAATGTTGACAATACTGAGAATATGTATGATATCATTAAGGTCAAGCAGTTCAGTGTTACTATCATGTCATAGCCACAATTGCTCATTAGTTGTGTTAGGATGTAGGTGTTGCCATGGCAACATTCTCTACATGCCACTTACATGCATGTGTGCACAGTGACACATATGCGACATGCCAACCATCACATCCATTGCACCCAACTCAATGCATCTACAGTTATTCCACTGCTGAGAAAGGACTACCTTCCTCCCTCTCTCTCTCTCTCTGTCCCTCCCCCCCCCCTACCCTGCCCTCTCCTTCTCCTGACAACCCAAACAGGAAGAGCAGAGAGAGGTGTGGCGTGTTTTCTAGACTGTGGAGATGGAGTTGCGTATTGCAGGCACATGGTGTAGGGAGGCATGATTTCTTGAAGTGTATATTGAACTTCCATGCAACTTTGTGTTGTTGTTGTTGTTATTGTTGTTGTGAAGACCTGACACTGTGAGAGCCACTGGCAGTCATCTGTGTAGGGACAGTGAGGACAGTCTGTAGGGGCAGAGGGAGGCCCTGCCCAGCGACCTGCCCCACCCACCACAGCCCCTCAAGGTGGTAGAAGAGGTGAGCTCTTCCCTCAGCCAGGACTCTCTCTCTCTCTCTCTCTGTCTGCAGGACTGTCTGGAGGTACGTGTGGATCAACAGGGGGCCGGGGGGGGGGGGGGGGAAGTATTGAAATATACGTCTGTGTGTGTGTGTATGAGTTGGGGGGTGGGGCAGTAGAAGGGACACAGTCATGTCATGAGATGTACAGCAATAGCCTTGGCCAGCTTGGGCTAGGGACTGCATGCTCAACTACACACACACACACATACACACACACACACACACACACACACACACACAATTAAATACACACACTATTAAGTGCACACACACGCACACACACTATTAAATGCACACACACGCACACACACATACACACACACGCACACACACATGCACACACACACACACACACACACACATAATTAGATACACACACAGACACACACAAACACACACAATTAAATACACACACACAATTAAATAAACACACAAATGTGAGTGTATTTAATTGTGCACAAGTTTAATTTGAAGAATTGACAGGTAGCATTGCAAAACAGTGTAGTTCACACGCAACATCTCCTGTAATGTTGCTCTAATCATCCCCAGCATCTGGCCATTTTGGAGGAGAGGAAGATCAAGTCACTGCTGGCCTTGCTGGTGGAGATGCAGATGAAGAAGCTAGACATCAAGCTAAAGATCTTTGAGGACTTAGAGGGCATCATGGATAGAGAGCTGGAGTCTGTAAGTGCCCCATTGTGTGTGTGTCCCAGCAGCCATCAGGGCAACCCAACAGGCTAGACCCATGGTCACATGATGTAGTATGACACAGCCGAGACTGTTGATTGTCTCAGAGTGTCAACCATGACTTCGATTTATCAAAAAACTTGTGTGGTTTATGGATTAAACCAAAGATATTATAGTATATGGATCGGAATGGTAAAGGTTATGTGAAACATCTGTGTTATGCTATATCAGATATTATGAGAATACTATCCGTATACTCAGAGGTGTAGTGACCTAAATGGCTAATTTAATAGTTTAGTCGGTAAATGCCTTAGCATGGTACTGTTGATTAGTGAGTTTCTGGCACATAGGAAAGTAAAAGATATTCTTTAATAATTATTTGGACATATATCTAGGGATCAAAACTTCCTATTACTGAGCAGCAGGTTAACTCCGAGAAGAAAAAAAATTCCCACAAAAAAAAGACGGTTCATTTTGACCCTTTTGGGGTGTAGCTATCAAAAATAAATGCATTTCATTTCTGTTTTCACTAAACAATGTATCAAATTTAGAAGACATTAGTAGCCACATGAATAAACACAGTATCCAAATCTTACTTCACCAAGAATACTACGCAAAGTTTAGGAGCACAACCCACCCATGGTACAAATGCCAGAAATGCCGCTTCCAGCACTTCCATAAATTTCCACTGGGTATGTACAAAAATGTGACTAATTTAAGGTGCTCCTATGTCACCCCCTGCCAGTCTAGGGACTAGACAAGGTTTAATAACTGAGTGAATCAGTGGGGAGCTAAGGTTCTTCTTCATTTAAGAGGTATAACACGATAGAAAAAGGATGTGATGTCACTCTGTAGGGTTTTTATTGCTGTTTCCAATTCATATACTACAATATCTATGATTGCATAAGTTGCTAACAGGCCACACTCTGCCCCACTAGCTTCATGTGTGCTTTGGAATGAAATGGACAAAGTTAACCATTCCTGTACCTAACTAGAACTATGGATGTACCTCTTGGCCCTAGATCGCACCTCCCAGACTATTGCTAGACCAAGCTATGAGAAGTGAGCACTCTATATTGCCAGTGGGTCCTTGTCCTGAGAGGTTTGTCCTGAGAGGTTTGTCCTGAGAGTGACCTGTCCTGAGAGTGACCTGTCCACAGGGTGATCTGTCTTGAGAGTGACCTGTCCACAGGGAGGCCTGTCCTGAGAGTGACCTGTCCACAGGGAGACCTGTCCTGAGAGTGACCTGTCCACAGGGAGGCCTGTCCTGAGAGTGACCTGTCTACAGGGAGGCCTGTCCTGAGAAAAGCTTGTCATAAGAATTTATACCAAAGATTGGTTTGTTGCATGTAGTGAAATGGTGCATGTGCGTCAAATACTTTCAAGTGCACATGTTGTGTATATGTGTGTGGATATCCATATGCAGCATTGTTATGACCTGGTTATCTCAGAGAGCAACTTGGAGGATGCCTATCAACATCTGGAGCTGTTCCTAGAAAGTCACTGGACCTCTACCAGATCTGTTCTGTTGTCCTAGTCTGCACATATTCAAACAGTTCTAATTAGGAAATGTATGTTGTATTTCAT
>OZ017789.1:2224642-2240848 GCA_963969325.1 Lycopodina hypogea
TTTAGATGTGTAGGAAGCTTAAAAAAGTGGGATAGGGGATAAAAATGAGTATATGGTCATTAGGTATCAAATTTAGGTTGTACATACCCTTTATATCTTTTAGGATGATTTGGGATAATATTCTATTCTCAGAATTAAACTTTTGAGCTTAATATATATTAGGTTAATAATTAAATACTAATAATCATTAGAAACTGTTTAAAACCAACTTATAAACAGGCAAATATTAATAAGAATTAACCAACTAGTTTTTATGAATAGTTTTTAAGGAAATAAAGTCTTTAGCAATCATATTAATATGGAGCTGATCAGTGTATTCCATATGTATCTGTAGTGACATTTATTTTCTTAGCCTTTACTTTGTCATTGTAGATCATAGATGAGTGAATACACATTCAAAACAGAACATTTTCTTTAGAAAAATGATGATGTTACAGATGTTGCTATGTATATTTTCACTATTAGTGAGTTTCTGAAAGCATCATCTTACATGCAGGTTTTGCATTCAATGAATCACAATTAATGGAAATTCCTGTGGAATTAAACTGTTTAAGCACAACAATGAGTAGAGGTGAAATAATAATAATTTGCCACAATTTAAATCTTACCTGAAAAATGAGCTCTCTACCACGTTTAGTGAATCTTCAAAATTTTCTCGATTTGATTGTTTCTGGTTAAATTTATCTTCAGTTTGTGCAAGAGTAAATCTCATGCCTGATAGTATAATAGCAGAAAATTCTCTTGTGAAGAGGAGAAGCAAAGAGTTCTTTCATCACCTTATCTTAAAGATGTCTTCTATACATGGAGGCTTTGGAGGACCAATCTGCAGATATTCAGCCCTATTAATAATTTCACCATAACAATGCTGGAAGGTTCACTATTACTCTGCCTCTTATACCCAATAGCTAATTTATGGAAGAAAATTCCTATTAAAAAACAAAATCCTTCTCTGGTAAGTACTTAGATGCTATTATAGCAAGCCCAAAGAGAATATGTGCCAACTTCAGTCCAAAGTGAGAATCCAACACTTCAAGAACAGTAAGAATGCCTCCTGCTTTCAGATATCGTCATCGTGTGTTGTTTGATGTATTTTATTTGATATTTCAATTATAAATTAGTAGGCGTCGATAATAGCTTCTAATTCTCCATGCTATGATTGCTTCAATTTTTCCTTGAAGAAATGAGATAGGTGACAAGTTAATACATTTAGATATCTCTATGGCAGAATAAAAAGCAACTCATAATGATGTAATCTTTTCAATAGTCAAGCTCCTTAAAAAAGTAAGTTTAAACAGTGTGCAAAGCAATGAACTAGAAGAGCAATTCAGCATTTTTTTTTTTTCATGTTTGCTGCCCTGTCATAAGACTGTCTTTAGTGTATAGAATACAGCTTATTGATATAACCCATATGGTTCTCCATGTGCTACTTGTGCACATGACAACAGTTAGTGGCTAACATTTGCATAGTGTATGCCAACAATCTAATTATTGAAATACAAAGGCTAAAAATATCATAATAATTTTTAACAAAGGAAGGGGGGTAGGTGGGTACGACCCTGCTCCTTCACCACCGTTATTGATGATGCTTTGCATTTATTGATTCACACAAACACTTTCCCCTTTTTCCTCCCACCATCACCCTCAATCTTGCCCCCATATTCCAAGACATTTTCCTCCTCTTGTGGTGATTGTCCCATTATTGCAGCTGCTCTTTGATATTTATATATATGCCTAATGGAGCCACTTGTTGTGCAGTAAAAAGAACTTTAGCAACTGTGTTTCCAATATTTATCTTATAATTAATCCAGTCACATGTTGTCAAAAGAAAAAAACAACAACAAACAAATAGCACAGGGACCACCCACAGGTTTAGAAGTGGCCTTGGTGACATTAGAACTTTATCCTAAATGAATGTTGGCTGCAGGAAATCCTTTAAATTAAGAATTCTGGAGTTTTGGACTGACCTATAAGGCAGCCTGTGATATAGAACAATATTAGGAAGAATAGGTGCCAACTTATCTTTACTTTTTTTAACAACCATATTCCATCATTGCAGCTGCTGCATTGCTCTCTCTCTCATTGGAGCAAAACAAACCTCTATGAATAAGAGAGAGAAAGAGAGAGAGGACTGCTGCAGCAATTGCAGTTGTGGGTGAAGGACATTCTCATGCAAGGAAAATTATGAAATTGGTAATAACTATTTGGCTGAGAATTGCTTACATAATTTTAGTCATTAATCTTAATTTTTTTTTTAGCTTTATTTTTTGTTGTGTTTTTGTTGTTGAAAAATAGGCTCAATCTTTGCTTAGTCATTGGGGTTGCTGCAGGCTTACAAATGGTGGATCCAGGGGTAGGAGCATAGGGGGCATGTGCCATATCCCCCCTCTTTCTCCCCAAAAAGGTAAAAACAAACTAGCAACTCTCAGAAAGCACAAAGCTTAAGTAAAAATTTCACAACAGCAAAAATTTTGTAACCACTACAAAGCTGTCAAAATCAACTTCACTAGAGCAGCTGCTAGGTATTTAGGTACAATACAGTGCTTTCAAGTAATGGAAAGATCAGGTGTCACTCCAAATTTGAGAGAGAGAGTGGTCTCTATTAGCATGACCCTTTACCAAATACTGTGATCTATTGTAGTATTTGCTAAAGAGTCTGGTTAGGGGGACTCTAGAGAAATAGCTGGCAACACAGAAGTAGCTAACATTAAAAGATTTAAAAGGGGGGGGGAAGAGAAAAACTATATGCTAATCTTTTAAAATATTTTTCACCTGAATATAGCCCACTAGGGACCAATTATGCTCTATATAAATAGGTCACAACTTTTTATATACTCATTGTTAGGACAGGAGGCAGGTTCTGTGCTGGACAATTCGCCATGTACATATTGTATATATTTTTTTACCCATGGTATGTACTACATACTACTTACTGTTAGATCCTTATATCTCCTTTTCTGTAGTTATTGAAGGTTCTTTGGTGCAATTGAGCTGTATTGAGTGGAATAATATTTAAAAGTTAGAATTTACATGGCATGGCTTGATCAGGTTGAACTCACATTGGAACTTTCTTTGTCCCCTGTCCAATTTGTGCCAGGATTGAAGCAAATTTTTCAAAACAAAGTACCAGCTAGAATTTTGTTAAATAAAGAATTTCTGTGATCCTAACTGGGAAGAAATTTTCACACCTAGTTGAATAATCAAAACTTTTAAGAACTTAATAGTGCCCACAAATGTGATGGTACCTTGATAATTTTTTCTTTCCATTCCTAGGAATAAAATAGCTCATTATACTATGAATACAACTTTAGTGAAGACCATAAGAGAAGTAAATTATATTTTAATGAAAGTTCCTGCTGATATGCAGTTCACATTATCAGTGGAAATTACTCTTTTCATCAGAACCCTACCTTTTGTTTGTCTATTGCTATATTAAGTTGTTGGACACTGTCAGTCTCCCCAAAACACACCTGTCCCTAATGTTGATATAGCATGTTACTTAAGTATATGATTGTTTAATGAATAGTACCAACACATCTGGATGTATCTTCCAGGTTTTCTAATAAAAATTAGCAAGAGATACATATTTGATTTAGTAAATCATGTCACATTGTCACATTCCTTAATTTTTCCTTTCTTTCTCTTTCATAACCAAGTCACCCATAGCTTTTTTTTCTCTCTCTCTCTCCCAAGCATATCCTTGAGGAGAAGGCATCTACAGCATCTGTAGTTGTGGTAGTGGGAATCATGAGGGAGTGATAGGAAGAAGCTCTAAAGCAAAAGAAAAAGAAAAACAGAAAAATAGAGGAAAATACTATTAACTGTTTAATAGAGTTTTAAAAAAAATTAGCCAAAGTGCACATCTGAAATGGGTTGCATAAACTGCAAACATCTGTCCAGGCACTCCACTTTGGGTATTCAGTCCACACCTCTTACACCTGTTATCTCCACAAATGAAGCAGCCATCCAGATTGCAGAAACTTTTGCAGCCAAAAATGAAAGTATGGTGTATAAAAATGCAATGCAGTCCATTACAATCCCTTTTACAATGGTTGAGGATGATCAATTTTAGTTTGTTAGCCTCACTGCTTGCCATACTATGAAGGCAGAAGAATTCAGTTTTGACAAAGGGGAAAGACTAGAGGTGAGTATTTTTTATCGTTCATGCATTTTATGTGTGTATGTTCCATGGCACTGTGTGTGGGTATGTTTGTGTGTGCAGTGCATGTGTGTATAGATACATGTTTGTGTGTGAGCTTCTGTGTGGATACATGTGTGAGTGCAGGTTAGTGTATGTTGTAAAAAAGTGTACATGAATGTCTGTGTGAGGTAAGATCCTGTTAAGGCCAATTCTTTTATTAGTGAGAACAAAATAACTATAACTAGTAGAGGTGAAATAATTATCTACTCAGGAAGGTTTATCTGTTGCAGGTAAATCAATTTGATACCATTTATCCTTGTTTTAATTTCTCACCCTTATTGACACTGCCTATTATTCCACTACTTTCACTTGGACACCAGATTCTGTAGTCATTTTTTGATTTTGCATAGAACTCCATCAATACTATATTCACCAATTTTTACTTGCATTGCTGGATAGGAAAATACTTCTAATCATTAATAGATTTGGCACTCCATATCAAAGATATAAATGACCCTGTTATAATCCTTATACATTCATCATCTATGTTATCATGGTCTGGTAGGTAAGCATTTCAATTTGAGTGGGTGAATTTTTGGGACTACTTCATTCACAATCTTTAATCCATTTGGTCATGATATATTTACATTCATGCAGAGCAAAGCTGGATGGTTCAATGTATCAGATGTTTTGCAATACTTGGGTCAATTGGAGCTCAATTATTCATAATGCAATCCATGTGTTCCAATTATTTGTGGTGTATATGTGACTCCAATAGTTGCCCATTTACCCAACACATGTATGAGCACATTTGTCCATAAGCTTAACATTAAAAACTAGGAACTATAACTCTTACATGGTTTGCTATGCACTCATTTCTCATGATCATTGAATGTTTAATATATTTATTCACACCACTTGCTTTTCTCAATTAAAATAGAGCTCACAGATATTTAATAATACTTGGAATAGAAATGAGAAATTTGCAAGTAAGAAATGGAACTAATAAAGTATATAGCTTAGCAAGTAAACATCTCTGCTGTGAATTAAATGATTGAACTATCTTTGGTATGTTCAAGTATGTATACGTCATGGTACACTTATAATAGCAACAAAGAGAGTGTAAGATGCTTAGGGTTGGGGTGTGTTGTTAATGCATGATGTAAAAGTGCATCTCTCATTCTTACCCTGTTTCTCTCTCTCTCTGCAGATCATTGGTGTTACTAGTGGAGACTGGTGTATGGCCCACTCCCTGAAGAACTGAAGAGAAGGATATATTTCAAGGAGCTATGTAGCTTTGGAGTCAAGCTATAAATTAGAAAAGTGAGTTTTTGCTTACACCCACATGCACACTCACACACATACTGTACATACATGATGGGCCAATTTATGTAACAATGCATGTGTTGCACGACAGTTACCATTGGCATCATATAAAACTAATTTATACTTAGCCAGGCTTCAAGGTAATAACAATACAAAACTTTCATATATTATTTTCAAGAGCCACTATCAAAAGTCTATGTCAAATTTCTAATCCAAAGAGCCCTCCCAAAAAGAAATAGAATACAAAAAAAGAAGGAATATCTTCTTAGTCACTGGATTGAGGCAGGTTGAAGTAAGTTTGAAATAGATCTATGGGAACACATACTGGACCAACAGCACCCTGACTTGAGGCAGTTTGAAGTAGGTTGACAATAGACCTATGGAGGCACACACTAGACCTACTACACACAAGATCAAAGCAGGTTGAAGTGTATATATATACATATGTAGATGTTTGTGTGTATTGTGTGTGTCTGTGTTTGTGTGTGTTGTAAGATCATTACCTTTGGCATCATACAAAACTAATTTATACTTTGCCAAGCTTCAAGATAATAACAACATAAAACATCCATTTTTTTTTTCAAGAGCCTCTATCAAAGGTCTATGTAGAATTTCTAATCCAAGAGCCCTCCCAAAAAGAAATACAGTAAATAAAATGAAATATCTTCTCAGTCACTGGAATGAGGCAGGTTGAACTAAGTTTGAAATAGATCTATGGGGACACACACTAGAACAACGCACACTGGATCGAGGCAGTTTAAAGTAGGTTGACAATAGCTCTATGGAGACACACACTGGAACCAACATCGCACTGGATAGAATCTGGTTGAAAAAAAAAAAATATATATACATATGTAAATGTGTGTGTGCATGTGCATGTGTGTGACAAAATGTGTGCATGCATGCACATGTATGTATATTTAAATTGCATGGAGAAATATTAGCGAACTTTATAATGGCTAGTAACTTATGAGAAGTGACAACTGTTTTCTAGTTGTTCATTTTTCAGGTTAGCATTATCATCAGTAATCTGGAAAGAGTCTTTGATAATTCTCAGTCCAGTGTCTATGTTGGCCAAGAGAATAATTGGGAAACTTAGTTAGCACCCACAAGTTTAGCAGATTTTATTATATTGAAATTTCAACCCTGACCAAATATTCAGAAAAATGGAAGAAGAAGAAAGAGGTCAGTCGTAACCCTCAACAATCCTAGATTTTCTCTCTGTTAAAATTAACAATGATCAATCATGTAAATCTCTTATGGAACAGAACATGCTATAATATGCTAAATTAAAAGTAGAGCTTGAATTATTTGTTAGATTTGCTTCAACATTAGAGTTAAAGTTATAATCCATTATTATCGGTGATTCTTCAATTCTATATTTTATATTAGCTTTAAAAAAAATTATATTTGGAGTTAAGGAAAAAAGTAGGAAAGGGCGTTATCCTGCTAAAACTAGATAAATCCTAATCCTGCATGATTAAACTTGCTGTCCTGCAATTTTTTTTTTTACAAATTTGGCGAGTCTGGTACATATCTATGAACCACTAAATATGTTAAAGGTTTGGAATAATTACTTTTATGTCCAGACCTGACAAACTTTCAATAAAATATACCCGGTTACACTCATACACATTTATTTACACATAATGAGCTTCTGGGGGTTACCGTTATTTGAATTATACATTAGTTCTGAACTTCCAAATCGAAAATCCAACCCAATATAGCTGGGAGAGTAGGTGGGGATGGAATGGAACAGTTTATGTACGTGTACTAGCTCCTACCACCAACTACCTTTAATGTCTAGACAGTGACATCAGGGTTGACTAAGTCCATGCACAGGTTTTAATGCATGTGCTCAGTGCATGTTGCAGTTTTAATGTAGAGAATGTCACATAGCACTGCTCTTGGAACTCTAACTTATTGTTTAGATCTTGTGTATGTTTTGTGTGTTCATGAAGCTATATTTGCAAGTGGTCAACATATTACTACTCATCCAAGTCTTCCATGATCTTGTCACTCTCCCCCCTTACTACCCTTTCTATCCTTCCTCCTTCCAGCTGGTATTTTGGTGACATTTCCAATATTGAGGTCAAGAAATGTCTTATGTTACCTAATAACGTTAGCGTTACCTTCCTCATCTGAAAACGTTTTACTCAGGACTCCCTCTCTCTCGATCAAAGATGGCGATAAAATCAAACATTACCGCATAAGGAAGTTGGATGATGGTGGATTTTTCATAACCAGCAGAATCTGCTTCAACAACCTCCAGGTATTAACATGCCTCAACCAGAAGAGGGCTTAAAATTGCCCCATTCTCTCCCACTTCATAGTGAATTTTACATCCCCATACCTGCCATATTGCATCCAGATTGATTAGACATCTATTATTCAATGATACAAAAATTTTTTGCTATGATGGCTTTTTCTCCTGGAAAAGATATAAAAAATCATAGCATATCTTGTTTTCAAACTAAGAACTCTTGTACAAGAATCTTTTATTATTTTTTCTTCTTCTTCTTCCACTAGTTAGACCATCCCTTAATAACTGCATCAAAATGATTATGTTAATATATCAGAAAATTATTAAGCAACTTTCTCTTTTTTCAACGGTGGATAGATGGCTTTGCTTATAGAGTTGCTCGGCCCAATTTAAAGACAGTTTTGTTGTCTAATTCACTGCTTTCATTATTAGAGAGTCTAAAATCATTGCAAGTAAACCATATTTCCTGTATCTATCCAGAGATCAGCTTCTGTGTCAACACTGACGTTAAAATCATACAACTTTTTTAGCTTTGTCTCCACTTTGATCTTTATGTCAGCACAGTCTAAGATAAAATTTTGTAGTGACTTCTAATCTTCAATGTTTTTCTGATGATGATCTTGAGCATAATTCTATGCGTGTTGTCATTTGGTAACTGTTTTATGAAAATATGTGTGCACATATTTGATGCTATCGTGTTGGGGAAGTATTTCATGATTCTACTGAATGCAGGTCCTTCAGCATATTAAAATGGTTGTTTTACTCAATAATGTGAAAAATCTAACCACTATTCTTTCATATTAATTTGAAACTATAAATACCAGAGTCCAGTTATTATGATCACGACAACCTACCTCAATGTTTATTAAGGAATAGGGCATTGCCTGAAGTAGTTAGATAAGCCATTGTTTTGACAACAAGGTTCAACATGAATCATTGAGGTTGAGCTCCAAGAATCCTTGTAGGCATATTAATGCAATAAGCATTGTTCCAATGGACTATATAGAGAAAACTTCATTAATACTAGACTGCTTATAGTGTGTCCTCCTGACCTATAAAATGTATATTTAGAGTCTTAATTCTGATTATTAAAACTGGAATACTACTGGTATCCTTAGCTATAATTACTGTTATCCAAACAAGGTAGCTATGTAGCTATGATGTTCTTTACTAAAGTGGAATGTACTTGGTTCCTGGAGAGTGCTTTTTTTAATATTCATGATAGTTCACACACAATTTGAAACCTGAAATCTCAAGTGCATGATGAATTTGTTATTCATAATGTAGCATACATAAGATTTAATTTTTTTAGAAAAGAATGGCAATTTGAGATTGCATGTTTAGTCTAATTTAAAAGGGAAAATCTTATTAATTGAAGATACAGATACTAAAAAAAAGCTATATCTGGTTAACACTAATGAGTTGGCATATATAATAATTAATTTAATCAGATCATACACATTTTTATGCTGCCATGGAATTTATTTTATAATGGAGGTGGGCAGAGGAGGTATGATGGATGGAATGAAATGAACAAAACCATTGAACAGCTGCATTGACCCCTGGAATGAACTTGTACATCATGACAGATCAGAGGCTCTCTTTCTTTTTTCATAATCACGCTGTTAACATCATTTTGTGGGTCTCAAATATATGTAATATTCATTTGAAATGCCAAAAAAAAAAAAAAAAAAAAAAAAAAAAAAAAAAAAAAAAAAAAAAAAAAAAAAAAAAAAAAAAAAAAAAAAAATCTCTAAAATGGTGAGCTAATGTGACCAAATGTGTAATGTATAGATCAGCATTGCAGGATTGGTACCGTTCTTGCACTTGTAATACTCTAGTCCCATGCAAGGCATATGCACATCAGGTGCTGTGCAGGTGCACATTAATTGGATAAATAAAGACATTTGTTGTTGGTGGAAATTCTCTTCTCTCTGTGGAGAATGACCATGGTGTTCATTTATTAATGTACTGTGTGGAAATATGTTAGATATTTTTTTATTATCATTATTTTAAATTGTGAAATACCAGGAATTTTTCTGGTTATGTAATGGGTATGTCTTGGTATGTAGATATAGGAGCATCCTTCAATATTTATTTTAGTATGACTAATAAATGACTCTGCCCTATGTTGTTTTTTGAGCCCACTTTTGGCCTCCTGCAATAATAAACTTGTTTAGTTTATGTTATGTAAAATGTACATATTATTGACACAGCTATCTCATTAATAAAAATAACATAATAGAAATAATGAACACTTCCAAGATAGCAATATTAACCATTGGCAGTAAAAAAAAAACTTCCAATGGGTGTGGGTGAAAGCCCACATCAATACTCACACCCACATGTTAATAACTTTCTTCTTTTCATGTGGAGATCAAATGCCATATTTCATTGGACTATGTCATTTGTTAGAATCTTCCATCACCAAACCACGCCAGAAGTTCTATATCCTTTGACTTCACCATAGACTACTGCTTCATCTTATTTGGTGGTGGCTCTGATGCTTATTACTAATTCTATTCACCCTTACAAATTTTCAACCACACTTATATTCAGTCCAGTCCATAATTGACAAAGATAATTAATTACTTTTTGAATCCAGAAGATGCCTTGGAAATCACGGGGAAGTAAGAATATCAGTAATGTTTGGGCAGGAATTATGAACAGTTGAATACCACCCTTAGCCATGTCTAGTAACCTGGTTATAGGTAAATGGGGTGAAGATTGGTTGGCATAAACTTGTACAGAATACAGCTCACTTGTAATGATGGATATCTCAATAGTTACCAATGCTAATATGGTGTATTTTTTTTAATACCTGAAGTGAAGTAAACTTCAGTCTCATAGGGGTATTAACATCTGGATAATTTATTTATAAGAAAATTGAAAAGCTCTTTTTTCTTTTGAAATTAACTAGGAAATCCTGGAAATTCGATATTTATTAGTCCACTCACTTTGTTCCTATTCAATATCTTCCTACTTTTTTCTCTTATGAATTCTATTAAGCTGCTTGGCTTATATATGTCAAGATTAGTGCTGAAGATGTGTTTTTGTATGACCAGAAATGTGAATCACAATATTCATCAAATATTGAACCAGTTGGTTGAAGAAGAATGGACAATTGCAGGGCATCCACTATTTTCATACCATAGCAAGTTGGAGGTTGACATTTTCAATAGTAAATTAAAAATTTTTTTTTTTTTAAAGTGATATTACCTTGGTTTTTAAAGGGAGAGTGCGATGGTTAAATTTTATGAGAGAAAAAATTTTTCTTGTCCTAAATTACCTTCACTAAATATGCTTGCAATATAAAAGAGGTTGAAAAGAGTGCAATCAATCTTAAGATTAGGACTTTTAGTGTCTTGAATAAAGTTTGAGAACTTACTTATTGGTTTGTATATTAATATAATTAGATCCTTGATAACATCAGTATCGTAGTGCTGATGTTGATCAGACCCAACTCTTCAAATATCTACTGTTGATATCGCAGGATCATTAGCACAATTTGCGCATGAAGAATCTGAAGTTCAGGGTAATTATCCAAGAATTTGAATCATTATTCTGATTGTTTTCATGGCATTTAAAGTCCCTTCAGCTTCACATATAAGCACACTAGTACATCACAATATTATCCCCATTGAATCTTGAAGAAAAAAGAAAGAAAAAAAAATTTTAAATGAGAATTTTCATTTTCCAAGGTAAGTTGGATGTATAGTGAAAATATGAATGTTTGAGCCTATCCTGGTACAGTGAACCCCCCCCCCCCCCCCCCCCTCCCCCCCCAAAAAAAAACCCTCATGGAGTGGCTTGCAAGTATAGACAGCAATGGTACCCCATCTACAATGTTTCAAAAGACGTTGATATGATGATGTGCAAAATCCTATGCTTTGGTCAAGCTATTCACAATTCCATGGATAATTGGACATAGGCAGCTACACTATGAAGATGCGGTATGTAATATATCCCACCAGGCCACACCCCTTCATCTGTCAGTTTCAGGCTAAAAGTTTTAATAAGGAAGGCCAAACCATTGGACATTGACTTGGACACACTCAGCCAAACCTCTTTGAGTATGTGGTTATATTTTTGACAATGCTGAATATGTCTACAGGAAACTGATAAAAAGTGTACCTGCCTCCCCATTAAAGTCAACAAATTCCATTCCTCCTAATGTAACCTGCAACCATTGCCGAATGAGAGTCAGTGAAAACATGGCACATTTGATGATAACATGAAATATGGAATCCTCCTTTCTCTTTCATGAATTTTCAATTTCAAACAGTATCCTAATATGTGGATAGCTCAATGATATCAGAGTTATTTATTGTAAAGAATGATATGGAAATAATGTAGAATGCGTGTTGTAAAATTTTGTGGTATAGGATTTGGTGGCACATTACATGGAGGATTCTGGTGGCTTAGATCATAAACTGGTATGTCCATGCCCAAAAGTCAACATGTCGAGAACCATTAGACTTCTTTCCAAGTAAGCAATAGAGTCCAAGCATGGAACGAGCTTTTTTTGTAGTAATATAGCCAAAATTACCCCATAATTTGAAATAGAATGAATGAATCATTCCCCTGTGGCCTGGGATCATGTCTGTACCAGAAAATTATGAAAATGATGTGCTCTGAGATAGATTGTCATATATTTCTGGTAGCTAGCAGACAATAGGATAACAAATATTTGGAAACAAGCATGCTTGCAAACTAAGAAGTAAATGAAAGCATAAATATTGTTGTAATTATCTGGTGACTATAATGATGTGTGAAAGGATGATGGATGTAAAATTACTACAGAATTTACCCAATTTCTACTTGGAATTGTATTTATAGTTTTGAAAATATTAATTTGTTTAGATGTTGCACCTCACAATTACATTACTCTTTCTTAAATATCCTGGAGTTTTGTTGGGGTGGGGGGGGGGGGGGGGGAGTGGATGGGTATCACAAAATCTACTCTTTTTTATGAAATCCTGATATAAAAGTATATTGAACATTAAAAAAAAATTACACTCAATAGCACAATGCAGCAAAAGATGCAAATGTGGCTACTTGGTGAACCAAGCAACTTGGCTTGAATACTGCATGAGCCTAGCTTAGCCCAAAATGTTTTTGATGAAAAAATATTTTATCGGTATGATGGCAGAATGTACAACAGAACCAAGTAAGAATTATTGATACTTGCCATGCTCCTCTGATATAAACCCAAAAGAGTTGCTTGCATGAAGTGTTCACTGCATGCCTGCATGGGTTTTTTTTTTAATTTTTTATTTATTTATTAAAATATTTAAAATTATTTAATTTTTTACATTTTTTCCCCTCTGTAATGCTCTGGCTAAAACCATAGCAGCTATAGTGTTTGTGCTGTCCATGTAATTAGCGTTGTATAATTTTTTGGTGTACCTTAATTTAATATGAACCAATAATACTCAATCACATGTAGAACATAAAATTATGATATATATATATATATATATATATATATATATATATATTAGAGAGTTATCTAGCACTCTCTATATAGAGTTGAGCTGACCTTTACCATTGGCATAATGCTAGACCAATTTAAACTTTGCCTAGTTTCTAGATAATAACAATCTACAATGTTTCATATTATGTGTTTAGAAGCCACTAATAAAGGTCTAGGTTAAATTTTATACCCATAAGACTCCCCAAAAGGAGATGAAATAAAAATAAATTGGAATTTGTACTCGTTCCCCATTTCTTACTTATCATGAAGTTTGATAAAATCAATTTGCTATTAATCCCACTATAGTTTGCAAGCTGAACTATAAGTTAATAGCTAGTGTATTCTGCCATGAACCATACCAGAAAGCTACAGTTTGTTGTTGTTTTTTTAATATCAAGTGCCTTACTTTACTTTTTTCTATTGTTATTTTAGTAACTATGAGACTTTAAGTACTTTACAAAGTGTTGCAGTTAAACTATAGCATCCATCACTGGATATCATTAGTGATATGAACAAATCAGTGATGTTCAAAATGGGTTTGTGTTGCTTCGAATTAATCCTGAGGAGGAATTTTATGCTTTGTTTAAAGGGGTAGTTGAATTATTGTTTGTGAAAATGAGCACTCAAACAGCCAGATCAAGCTTCTAAAGAACTATCTCCATTCAATAATATCAGAAGAAAGACAAACCAATTGATATGTATTAGCTGGTACAGTTGCTTGCAATTCAACATCTTAGAAATATGTAGTTTCATCCTGGGATGGACAGAAACAATAATTTTTGACAAACTTAAAAAATTTAGTTCCACTTTTCTTTTCCATTTTTTTGTTACTTTGTTATTGGGAGTTTTGTAAAAGTATGTATTTTGACAAAATGGGTGTGGTTTTGGTTAATGATTAAAAGAACTACCCTTTCTGAAATCCTGGATCCACCCCTGCATACATATACACATACATACGTATATATATATATACATATAGTGTATACGCAGTAACATATTCTCCTTTTTACTATTGAACTTGTTCCTTCACTCATCTTAGGAATAAATGGGAAATCAACCGCTCCTGTCTCAAGTTTGACAAGAAGCTGGGGTCTGGCAACTTTGGTGAGGTGTGGTCAGGAATTTGGAATGATGACCTTCCAGTGGCCATTAAAACTCTCAAACCAGGTGTGCAAATGATATCCGATGACTGTAATACACTTGTAGTTGGTAATGGTTACCACAGCATTCATATAAGTGAAGTGTACATTCAATGAACAATCTGTGAAGTTTACACACATTTTAGTGTTTTTTTGATGAAAACACTTTACCGAACATTGGCATTAGGTAAAACCTGTGTAGATAGCATTCATAATTAGTGTAGTGATGATAACATTTCTCACTGTTTTAGTGAACAATAACGACTTGTAAGAATTTTGATGTCTGTTATTAACAAAACACTTCTTCTTGTATGCTTCTTTTTGTTTCCACCGACAGGAACTAGGGAGGTAGCTGAATTCATGGCGGAAGCTCAGCTGATGAAGAAGATCGAGCATCCCAACCTGTTGCAGCTGTATGCAGTTTGCACAGAAAGAGAGCCCATCTACATTGTAACAGAGCTGATAAAGTATGGAGATTTGTTGGAATCCCTTGTCACTGGGGCAGAACAATTTCTGACCATGTTTCGGATGATTCAAAATATTACACAAATTTATGCAGGTAAGGTGTTACTTGAGTTCTCATTTAAGTGAGTACATGTATGTGAGAGGAAGTGAAAATATGCTTTACTATGTGTGTATGTATGTGTGCGTGGTGTGTTAAGGCTTATGTGTTCTGTATACTCTCTCTAATGGCTTTCTTTTTTAATAGCTACATGAAGGCTAAGCTCTTATTAAGTTACTATAAACTGAATTTAATCCGGTTGTCTATGTAACATACTTCACAGCAATTATCTGCGTTATTCATTGTTATTCCTTCATGCAAATGTATTAATAAGATAAAGTTTATTAATGGAAATGTTTGCAGAATCATAAAGAGTTATGTTATATATTACCATCATTGTGCGACATATTTCATACTATAAATGGTATCATACACTATGCCAATCATTTGTGTATTGAATCATCTGGTTTGGTTGCTTTTATAGAATACTTACTCAGCCCGATAGATGCTATTCCTTGAATATATCAAACAATGCTATGAAATAGCTATCAATAGAACTATGTGCATCATTTTAGTGTTAGTTAATTTTTATCAGTTGTTAAGATCATTTAGATGTTGAAAAATCGATGGAAAATGAATAGCTACAACTCTAGCAATGTACCAGGCAACTTCTCATTTCATTCACCTTGGATTATGTACTTGTTTATGCAGTAATTTGGTTGACGTATTTATTTTCTACATGCCTCATGAATCTGAAGGTGTCTACAATCTCAAACCCAGAAAAATCTAATTTATTATTGTCCTGTACCAACTTACTTCCTTTGACAATAATACCAGAAAGATTTTGCAATGTGGGTGGCAGGCAAATATGTTGTATTTGTCAAACTTTGCTCTATACTTGATATGAATAAGGAGCTAGTAACACACAGACACAAAAGAATAGTGTACACACAAAAATATAATACATCAGACACCCATAATTTAACTTTGTGAGGCAATAGGGATGGTTTAGGTTTTTAATGGACTCAGAGGAAAGAGTGGAATTAGATTAATATAGCTAATTCATCTGTCTATTTCAAAGTTGAGAATACTAACTTCTTAGAGATGACTGAATAAATTTATAAAAAAAAATTGGTAAGGTTAATCAGGATGGATACAAAAGTGGCCTTCTCTAGTCAATGTTGGAAAAAGATGCATTCATGGTTGGAAAACAAGATATCAAAAGTTTTTTATTTATCCTTTTTTCCCATTTCCAGTTGAACGTTAGTGGTTCTATCTTGCAATATTTGTTATTTCTTTGGCTATTTTTTTTTCACTAGTTCATTTCCTTTTTCTTCATATTCAATTGTCTCAGGTTGAAGG
>OZ017789.1:2241048-2438945 GCA_963969325.1 Lycopodina hypogea
ACAAACAGTAAGGCACTGATTGATTTTCTACAAGAGCTAAACTATCAGTATCTCTGAAAACAAATTCTTCTAACTTTGAACAATGGACAAATGCTGAGTCATCTTTCACTTAATCCATTGAAAATAGACCTCTAATGAGCAGACAAAAGGAAGCACCTCCCCCCCCCCCACCTTACTGGCTAAATGAGGCTCATAACTACTGCTATGTGAGGTGCGTAACTCTGGAAGATTCTTGACCAGCCCCTTCAGCCTTTCAATGTATGATTTAGGTCCTTAGAGCTACTAGTTATATGATGTGTCCAGGCAAAATCAGCACTTCCTTTCATGTCTTTGAAAGAAATCCCTTTATGACCTCTCTGTGCAATAACTACACAGTATTTGCTCTTTTTTTTTTCCAAGAAAATAAAGGGCATTCCAATAGTCTTGAAACTAGACAGGAATATCCAATTGTAAGTACCTAATTTTACATACCAAATCACTACCTTTGTAATTTTTTCCCTTTTTCATTATAGTAAAATAGAAAAATCCTTACAAATGCTACCCAAGATAGTAGTAAGTAAACCAATTAAATGTGGTAACATGAAAGATTACTACCATTACATTATTGTATATTAAGAGGAAACCTATTTACAATAGACAAAACGTTCCACTCTATCTCTTTTCCAAGTTATATCTGGGGGAATATTTTGATTCCATGAGATATTTTGTTCTTTTGTTTTAGTTTAGCATGTCTATCTTATACACTGTCACAAAGGAAAAAGCTTGAACTATTCACCATGTATCCCAACATTTTAATTCAAACCTTAAAATATCACTTAATACAATTTATTAGACACTTATATATGTTGACTCATTGTGGAAATTTATTGTTAATTAGGTAAAAATATATTAACTCTATTTTAAATCAACACTTTGTATGAAACAATGAATGAATCTCAGTAATGATACAGTATTCATATGAATTTAACTCAACTGACACTGGCCTTGTGGGTCAATGCCTCTTATAAGCCATTTCTCATGTGGTCCAGTGGCCATTTAACATTTCAAAATTAGGACACAAATGTGACCTTATTTACTTTGATATGATCTAAAGTGATAATTTTAATATCACGATATTTGTCTTTGATTTATCAAGACATGTTTCTGCTGGTTCCTTGGGTTATGGTGGTGATTGTGGACAGCCTGGAGATTCAGAACAATAGGATGTGTATTTATTAACCATTGAGTTGTAAATATTAGCCAATTTCTTATTCCTATCACAAAACACATTTTGTTCACCTTTTTAAAATCTGCAAATAGGTTTTGAAATCTATTCAAAAACTCTCAACTAGCAATAACTACAATATGTTTCCTCTTATAATACAATCTTCTGTTTTACTTATATTACAATGCAGGCATGAACTACTTGGAAGAGCATTCCTATATTCACAGAGATCTGGCTGCCCGCAATATCCTAGTTGGAGATGGGAAAGTATGCAAGGTGGCTAATTTTGGTCTGGCACATTTTATTAAACAAGACATTTACAACTCTAAGAAAGGGACAATGTTCCCCATCAAATGGACAGCCCCTGAAGTTGTCCTATACAACTGCTTTAGCATTAAGTCAAATATCTGGTCCTTTGGAATAACCATCTCGGAAGTTATCACAAAAGGGGAGATGCCTTATCCTGGGATGAGTAACCGGCAGGTTATTGAAGCTGTAAGTCATGGCTATCGAATGCCAGACCAGAAGGTTGTCCTGATCCAATCTATGATATAATGTGTCACAGCTGGAAGCCAGACCCTAATGACCGACCAAAGTTCAGATATCTTTTAGCCCTTCTGGAGGATTATTATGTGTCACTGTCTGTCGATGCATACAGGGAACCATGGCAGTGAGAGAGATGAACTTATAATTTTTTAATAACAAGAACATCTAAACAAGTTGTTTATGTGTAAAAATATCTTGTATATAAGCTATTTTTGTAGGATGATTTTCTATGGTGTAATTTTATGATTACCTCTTTGGTATAAGATACTTCTGAGCAAGCATATCATGTTTAGTATGAAGTTAAAGCTCTTAATGCATGGAACAATATGAAAGTTGGAATCATGTTTAAATCTGATTTTATTTCAAAGTTTTTTTATACTGTGTTTATGATTGTGGTACATCTTAAAGAAAAGTAAGAGAGAATGAGACATTTGATGGTTGCGGGATCATCAATTTCATTGCTGTTTGAACAGTTCCAAAAGAAACATCAACTTGACAACCTAAATGTATGTGATACCATACCAGTAATCAAGTGTACAATTTTTTTTTTTTTTTAATTCATGGAATATTTACAATCTATCATCAAAGTCACTGGTATTTTTGGCAATCCTTTTGAAGTAGATATCTAGACCTGCTTGTCCTTGTCATGAAGGGAATTAAAACACTTACAGCCATGGAAGATTTTGTGGAACATTCAAGAAGGGTAAGTCAATGTTTGAGGACTTCGTCAGGGAAAGACTGGTCGAAAAATCAAAGTCAATTCATGAGAACGCTCAAAGACACATGCTAAAAAACATTGATCAACCTACTCAAGAGTAGCAGGAAATGACAAAAAATTGATAAAATCACTGGTGAATGATGTGGGGCTCTTCTCTAGGCTATACATCGGCTCCCATTACAGGGATGGGAAACTAAAAAGGTTATTCCGATGTGAAAACTCAGCATATCCCCTAGCGCTCTCAGATGACAGTTACATCTCAATCAGTGCCACAAATTAACATCTTTCAAGTTAAGAAGACCTTGTTGAGCCCACACCTGAGGGCCCAGCTACAAGAAGTATTGTCATAGTTGGGCAGTTATCATTTATTTGCTGTCTGGCTACAACAAAGAAATTTCAAGAATATGCATAGCATATTTTAGAACCCATGACAGCGAGTTCAGCTTACCATTAGCCTAGATCTGGTGTTGGACACTACTATGCAAACTCTATAAAGGGTACAACTAGAGTTTAATTGATTGAAAGGGGTAAATATAGTGTAGTAGATTGTGTATCAAGCCCAGGAAACTAGGCCAACTTTCTTAGAGCTGATGCTAAATGACAGAGTGTTCAATTTCCTCTTTTTGGTCCTTTATGGCTTGTTTCATGATAGAGACAAGCAGGTGGTCATCACTGATGGAGATGCAGTTATCGGTAAGTCACTACATTAAAATTCTTTAGCATTGCCTTTATGCTACCATGAAGAAGCTGGCAGCAACATCATGGTACATGCAGCCCACACAGCTTACTTTCTTTAAAATAATTTTTTTTCCATCTGCAGAGTCAACTAAATTGTTGGGAATTTTAGGCATTCTTTGGCACTTGCAAGGTATTCCAGTTCTTTGCAGCACTTGAAATGGCAAGGGCTTTGGGCCAAAAAAAAGGCATTACTGATGTGTTATGCATTGGCAGGCTGTGGCATCTCTCCTGCTTTTCCAGACACATCAAAGCTAGCTTGGGATATTTGGACTGCATTTCCTCTGCTAACCAAAACCCTGATTGGTACAAGGGAATGAAGCCCTGGGATTGGCATACCCCCAAAAAAAGAACTATTTGTTCAGAAAATAAGTTGGGGTTGTGGTAGGAATGGGTGTGGGGAAAGGTCTGATTCAGAATCTGAGGAAAGTGGGAACTTGATTGGACGAACCAGCTTTCCTTTGATCACAATTTTATGGCTGCAGCAAGAGTTGGCATCCTTTCTCACTTTCACACAACTCCCAACAGATCCTCAGATAAATAGGTAGGAAATTTTGAGCAATTAGAAAGGCTGATCAACTGATTGATTTATGATAGTTTGTGAGAAATGAAAGGAAATTTGGATGAACACTCTAACCTTGCAGGGAAATAGTCTTCTAGTGCAATGCTACTCAATTTTTTCAATTGTATTTCATAATAATGACAAGGTCAAAATGTATTTCCTATGGTAATTGTGATATTAAGTTATCGGAATATATACTATTGAGTGCTGATAATGTTTATATCAATATAGCGGTGGCTGATTATCCAAAATATACTGGAGATGACTCACGTTCATTCCGTCTTATGGCATATTCATTAGTTACATAGTTCAGATTAAAGTTTCACAAGTTATGCGGATGCAGGTTCCCTTATAAAAATAGCAGATATGACCAAGGCACACTTTTAAGCAAGCATTGAATTATATTATACACCCTAAAAAGAGTACCTGGTCAGATAAATGGTATCAGATAACCACACACTTAGAATTAAAATTGTTGAGAATTATCTGTGAAGATACCAGAAAACACAGTCTTTTCCTTAAAAAAATTGGATGACTTGCCTTTGATACTACTTATTCTAGGTTGACATATTTGGAATTAAATGTTTTCTGTCGATGTGTCAATACATACAATATTTAACACACATAGGCAATAGAACAATGTCTAAAATAAACATTCTTTTGCGGATCAACATCCACCACAAATTTTAAAATCAATAATTAATAGCCTTGCCAAAATAAGATTAGAACTGGTTATAAGACACTGTAATTTTTATGGCTTTTTGGTTAGCTCTCTTGCATGATTAGTACAAAGAAAATTGACTCATCTAAAGCACCCTATGAAGAAACTCGGTGTCCAGGTTCAAGCTAAGTGCCTGATCAGTATTCATCTTGCTGTGGATCAGTAAACTGGCAGAATAAACTGAATTCTGCAGTAGTATGGGGAATTTTAGAGCTGGTAAAATCTCAGCAAGGGTACAATGTCAGCACGGAGCCTAGACATTCAGAAATTGTCACTCCGGTTAGCGCATGCCCATCGCTCCAAAATACAATCTTGGCATGGTTGCTATCTCAGCACGCCACACTAGAATACACCGAAATAGACACGTGTAAAACCGAGTAAAACCACGGTTCCCCTCAATAAGAACTGCGGTCAGAGTGCAGAATGTTTCTTTCTCTGCGCTGTCAGACTGAGCTAGGTAATTATGGAACAGTATATCAAAGATATCTCTTATTATTGTCTGCTATCTACTTCTTTATAATATTTTAGCATGATTCTATATTTTTTTTGCATCTTTGTTTTTATGGCTGTCACAACTCCATTCGTTTGTTTGAATTCTTGAAGATGCCTTTTGGACTCAGGAATGCTGCACAGACATTCCAACCGTTCATGGACCGAATCCTCCGTGGTGTTCCCTCAGCCTACACCTACATTGATGATGTCCTCATTGCTAGTTCCAACCCAGAGCAACATCTCCAGGATTTGCGAACTGTTTTTGATCGTCTTACCATGCATGGCATTGTCATCAATCCCAATAAGTGCCTACTCGGTGTCACAGAACTCTCTTTTCTTGGTCATCGCATTGATCGACAGGGTATCACTCCTCTCCCTGAGAAAGTCGAAGTTGTTAGAGATTTCCCTCAACCCCAGTCTTAGAGACAGTTGCATCAGTTTATACGACTTGTGAACTTTTATCACCGTTTTCTTCCTCACTGCACTACCCTGATGCAATCTCTGCATGCTCTGCTGTCCTCAACTAAGCCGAAGTCTCAGAGTGTCACCTGGACTGAGTCAGCTCTTGCTGCTTTCATGGCCACAAAGGGAGCCCTTGCTAAAGCCTCTCTCTTGTCGTATCCAGACTCTGAAGCGCCTACTTGCCTCATGATTGATGCATCTGACACAGCTGTAGGAGCAGTCTTACAACAGTACATCAATGATGCCTGGCATCCAATCTCTTTTTTCTCCAGGAAGATGACACCTGCTGAGACTCGCTACAGTACCTTTGACAGGGAACTACTTGCTGTGTACCTTGCCATTAAACACTTTCGGCATTTCCTAGAAGGTCGACCATTTCATGTTTTAACCAACCACAAACCACTGACATTCGCTCTGAACACTCGATCTGATCGTCAATCGCCTCGTCAAGCTCGCCATCTTGATTACATCTCTCAATTCACATCCACTATCCGTTTTGTACATGGATTGGACAATGTAGTTGCTGATGATCTCTCACACATTGAAACCAATGCTGTCCTCACTGGTCAACCACCCATTGTAGACTTTGCTGCTATGGCCAGAACTCAAGTCACTGACTCTCAAATCTGTGCTCTTCAGTCCGCTCCATCCTCTACCCTAGTAGTGGAGGCTGTCCCACTGGCTAACTCTAGTGACCAACTCTATTGTGATACTTCCACTGGCACACAACGACCACTGGTACCACTGGTTTGGCGACGCACTGTGTTTGATTCTCTCCATGGTCTTTCACACCCCGGCATCCGAGCAACACAGAAACTCGTCACTGCTAGGTTTGTATGGCCTGGCATAAACACTGATGTTCGCTGCAGGGCTCGTTCATGTGTACAATGCCAACGTGCTAAGATACAGAGACATTCACACACCCCTCTCTCATCTTTTCCATTCCCTGATGCTCGTTTCGATGTCATTCATATTGACTTGGTTGGACCACTTCCAACAGCCAGAGGTTTCACATACCTGCTGACCTGTGTGGACCATTTCACCAGGTGGCCAGAAGCTTTCCCACTCTCGCACATCACTGCAGAAGCTGTAGCTCAAGCTTTCCTCAGTGGCTGGATTTCTCGCTTTGGCATCCCTTCTACTATTGTCACCGACCGTGGTCGCCAATTTGAATCTGAACTCTGGCACACCCTCATGTCATTATTGGGATCAAAGAGAGCATGTACTATGGCGTATCACCCCCAAACCAACGGTATGGTTGAGAGATTTCATCGTCAGTTGAAAGCCGCTCTGAATGCTCAGCCTAATCCTCATTCATGGATGGATGCTTTACCTTTGGTTCTCCTCGGCATTCGAACGTCGCTCAAGGAGGACATATCAGCGACTGCAGCAGAGATGGTATATGGCACCACTCTTCGACTCCCTGGAGAATTTTTCAACCCCTCACCAGTAACTTCTGTGCCTGATCCTTCCGATACATGTCCCGACTCAGAGCTTCCGTGCAACACATTCATCCTGTCTCTCCTCGTCTTACTCAGTCACCAGTAAAGTACTTGAGGGTTTGTCAACTGCCACACATGTATTCCTCTGACATAACGCTGTACGTAAACCACTCCAGCCTCCTTATGATGGACCTTACCAAGTGCTCAAATGCACAGACAAACATTTCACACTCTCCATTAAAGGTTGTCATGACACTGTCTCAGTTGATCGCCTCAAGCCTGCACACCTCGATCATGATCCTCCACATATCACACCACCGATTGCAACCTCAACCACTACACCTCCTCGAACAACCAGATCCGGTCGACATGTTCACTTCCTAAAGTACCTCTCATCATTCATGTAGGAACACACTGGAGGGGAGTGATGTAGTGAACTGAACCTTGATTTACTATCATTATTGTTTCCAGCATGACATCATACATTACATAATTTACTTCTATATAACTTGCTCATCCCACGTGACTCATGTCAGTTGTTGAGTTGTTCATTGTCCTGAGGTAAAGTTTTGGGAGTAATATAGAAGAAGTAGCTGAATACCACAGTGTTTCAAGTCACCAAACTACACCCACAGCCAGACATCTTAATGAAACTTTCATGAGGACCTGCAATGAGGTGACCTAATCAATCCCTGAAAGTTTCTTGAATATCCCTTTAGAAGTTTGAAAGGAGTTAAAGTCGGCAAAGATCTGATCATGATTGTAACTTCATCTGGAAGTGCCTTGAACAGTGATCATCAGATATGGATATATTATTTCCAAAGCTTGAACATCACGAAAAAATTTTAAGAAGATTTGAAGTAAGTGAAGCTACCTCAGAGTAGCCTGACACTGCTCAAGATCATTAGAAGGAAATACAATTAGATGTTTGAATACATTGTAAAAACAATTGAAGAGAAATTTCGTTAGAAAATGTAACAAATGCTCAATAAGTTAAAAACTTTTGATAAAGTTTGATTTTAGTGATGAAGTTATCACCTAAGTGTTCACATTTTATTGTGGTAACCTTATAAAACAACAAAAAAGAACTTCAATCCTAAAAAAAAAAAAAAATTGGAGATGGGGGGGTGGGGGAAGCTTTAGCTTCTAAAGCCATCCCTTATCTCTGGTAGGACAGAAGGCATTAACGTGACAGTAGGCATTAATGTGATACTTTTATGCTGGAATGTAATAGAAATCAGTACTGGTGCTTTGTTTGTAGGATGGAAATTGGATTATAAATACCACAACCAGTAGTTTGATTTAAAAAGTGACATAGTCACATTACTTATTTGAGGCACAAAAGACCACCTCCCATTCAAATATTAAAGCTCCCTGAAAATAGCTAAGCTCTTGAAAATAGAACCTTCATCATTTCCTAAGTTGGTGAATATAACACCACCCAGTCAGAGTGGTTATAGTCACCCATTAGTCTCCCATAGCCAGACCCTTTACCTTTCGCTTGGCTGATAAACCTACCTGAGACTATATAGCCCTGTGGCTAATCTCACGCACCTGAATATAGCCCTGTGGTTATTCTCACAGTATGGTGAATATAACAACAACCTTTAAATAAATTAAACCAGAGAAACCAGAGACCAATTTGCAGCTTGCTTGCAATGATCAAGGCACTTTGCCAACAAACATTATCCTAGACATTATTGAAAAGGGTATTAGAAGAGGTCCAAGTTAATTCTTCTTGTAGACAGTGATTGCATTTATTGGATAAATGATTTCAACAGCAGTGCTTCCTCAGCTATTGTGAATTTCTCCAATTTGCTTTGTTTCAGTTTTAATTTTTTGGCACCTATTCTTTTAGGTTTATGCTAGCATAATTAGTATCCCTATATATATATATATATAGTTTTTTTGGGTTTTTTTTTTTTTTTTTTTTTTTTTTTTTTTTTTTATTTTATTCATATTTGCTAGGTCACCCCAAGCAGCCAGATCACTGAATGCCAACCACTGTAAACTACCATCTAATTCTGATAGTTAGAAGAATAATGGCAATGAAAATTTTAATTTTGAAAGGCACTTATGAAGTCACCCAATTGAAGAAAAAGTTATGACTATGTGTGGGACAAGTACAACTTCCTTTACCAGACTCCCCAGCTAGGGCTAGGGCTAGGGCTAGGGCTAGGGCCAGAAAGACTCACAAAGGCTGTTCCCCCACCCACCCCCTCAAGTATTCCCCTCACCCCCCTCCCCCCCCCCTCTCAGGTATTCCCCTCTCCAAGTGCAACAGGATCCCCACATCAGTTGCAAATAAAAGGGCTGAGTGTCCACAACAACACCACATTCTGGAATGCTAATTGTTCTTGCCTGTTATTTTTATGACTTAGTTCAGCTTCACTTGATAAAGATGCTCCTGAAGATATAAAGAGAGGACTGAACATCTGCTGGTTGTGTATTGGAACAACCAAAAGTTTTATTTTTGCTTTACTAATTTTTTTTCAAATTTATTTATTAATTTTATATATTTAATTATTTTTTTTTTTTTTTAATTAAGAATTTTTTTTTTTTTTTTTTTTTTTTTTTTTTTATATATTTTTTTTAAATTCAAGAAATGACCACTGGTTAAGGTAAACTCCCAAAGTTCTTGGGCCAATTGTTTTGGAAATAAATAAATAGAAAAACAAATGTTTTCTAATTTTAAAAAATTAAATAAATAAATAAAAAAGAAATAAAAAATTTTAAAAATAATATATTGATAAATAAATGAATAAATAAATAAAGAAATAAATAAATAAATAGACAGATAAATAAAGAAAGAAATAGAGAAAGAAAGAAAGAAAGAAAGGGAGGGAGAGGGGGAGGGAGGGAGGAAGGAAGGAAGAAAGGGAGGAAGGTAGGGAGGAAGGAAGGAAGGAAGGAAGGAAGGAAGGAAGGAAGGAAGGAAGGAAGGAAGGAAGGAAGGAAGGAAGGAAGGAAGGAAGGAAGGAAGGAAGGAAGGAAGGAAGGAAGGAAGGAAGGAAGGAAGGAAGGAAGGAAGGAAGGAAGGAAGGAAGGAAGGAAGGAAGGAAGGAAGGAAGGAAGGAAGGAAGGAAGGAAGGAAGGAAGGAAGGAAGGAAGGAAGGAAGGAAGGAAGGAAGGAAGGAAGGAAGGAAGGAAGGAAGGAAGGAAGGAAGGAAGGAAGGAAGGAAGGAAGGAAGGAAGGAAGGAAGGAAGGAAGGAAGGAAGGAAGGAAGGAAGGAAGGAAGGAAGGAAGGAAGGAAGGAAGGAAGGAAGGAAGGAAGGAAGGAAGGAAGGAAGGAAGGAAGGAAGGAAGGAAGGAAGGAAGGAAGGAAGGAAGGAAGGAGGAAGGAAGGAAGGAAGGAAGGAAAGAAGGAAGGAAGGAAGGAAGGAAGGAAGGAAGGAAATGTTTTTAAAAATACAAACAACAAAAAAAGCAAATAAATATTTTGGGGTTTCACTGAAGTAATCATTGGATACCCCAGACACTTCGCTCCTGTGGATAGAATCTCAAGCCACCATCTTTCTTGTAAACAATGGTGAGATGTTATCACTAGGATAGGACAAAATTCATATAATAAACGTTTCTTACATCTTTGATTTGCATTGCTGGAATGTGTACACAGATGATGTTCTGGTCCTACATAATGTTATAAATTTACACATGCACCCACGCATGCTTGAACAAATGCACACACACACACACACACACACACACACACACACACACACACACACACACACACACACACACACACACACACACACACACACACACACACACACACACACACACACACACACACACACACACACACACACACACACACACACACCATCCATCCATCCATCCATCCATCCATCCATCCATCCATCCATCCATCCATCCATCCATCCATCCATATGCTATATGCATTCCACTTGCCACACGTGGTAGGAGTGGTACAGGCCAAGAAGTTATGTTGCACAAGATCTCTTGTTGCAATGTTTTTGATGGTTATAAACCACGTTAATGAAATAATTGTTAACAGAACTGACACATGGACTTTATAGGCAGCATGTGTTTCTGGCGTGTGTGGATAGTTAGACCAGCTTGGTTCACAGCAACAAGAACACAAGCAGGATGAGTATAGCAAAGTGCCACCTCAGCATCCACTTGTCTCCTCTCTCTGAGTTTCTTCCACTCATCTTTTCTCTTCCATCTCAGCTAGCACATTGGGGGTCTCCACACGGTCATGGATGACTTTTTGCCATAAACTCTGGCTATGTGCAAATTCATCCCAGTCCTCTGAGAGATTACAACTTTTCAAGTCCCTCGACATTAGATCATTCCAGCAATACTTCTGCCCACCTGCTGCACATTTGCCATCCACAGGGGCGCACACCAACAATTGTTTTGGTAGGTGGATGTTATTCATCAGAGAGATGTGGCCAAGGAAATGGAGTTTGTGCTGGAAGAGTACTGAGGAAAGTTTCTGTTGCTTAGCCATTCTTCTGATCGTGGTGTTTCATTTTTTCCCCCTTATGGATACCCTGAGGCAACACATCACAAAACCCTGCAGGCGATGTTATTGGGGTTCGTGGAGGACCAAACTGTCCAGGCTATAGAAAAGGATTGGCAATAAAACAGCATTGATTATGTGGAGATTGGTGAGAGTCTTTATCTTGAATTGGTACCATAAGATACCACTGTACCATAAGATACCACTGTACCATAAGATACCACACAGTCGCTGTGCCACAGTTGTCTTGCACAATGCTGCCAAGGTACTGATAATTGGACACCAAGTCTATAAGGTCATCATCAGGAAATAGTTTGATCAGCATAGCACAATACCAACCCCTTCATTCCACACCATTGGTGAGTCATCATCTGGGAGTGGGAGACCAGAGTCTGAATCATACGCTTGCATTGCAAAGGCAACTCAGCATTAAAACTAGACACTTCAGGCAATCAGAGTGATGATGTTTTCAGCAATTAGAAAGACAAATATGTGAGCAACTCATGAGCTGAAAAAGTTCTAAAATGTAGTATCTATACTATAAAGTATGAATAGTTGGCCTGTCTGTCCCTGTATCCTTGATCTCACTTGAACAGTTGAAGTTAGACCAACAAATTTATTTATACTTAGTGTCACTAGGGAAGAGTCACAAAAAGGAATTGAGCTACACATTTAAAACTTTGGCAAACAGAAACAACTTGGCTCTGCAAATAACATGGGGTGGGTCCTATCTGGCCACACCTCTTCCTCTTGGTGTGTAAGGCTAAAAAATGTCAACCATTGTACAAGGGTTAGTAAGTGGACATGGGTTGTTAATAGCCACACTCATATTGAGTTGTTTTGGCATATGTGGGTGTGTGAATGGATGTTGATGGTGGCCATACCCACATGAAGTTATTTGCACACCAAAAGCTAATTGAAGGATCAACCAGGCCAAAACTTCAATGGTTTCTATAATGTTCCATGTTGTCATAGGCTGGGCAATGCTGGGTATATGCTGACAGTTCATATATAATCATACTTCGGTATGTCTCCCTATCTGTCTGATTCTTCGATATGTCTCTCTATCTGCCTGGGTCTTCGATGTTTCTCCATCTACCTGAGTCTTCGATATGTCTCTCTATTTGCCTGGGTCTTCAATATGTCTCTCTATCTGTCTGAGTTTTTGCAATGTCTTTCTATCTGCCTGAGTCTTCAGTTTGTCTCTCTATTTGCCTTGGTCTTCTGTATGTCTCTCTCTTCACCTGAGTCTTCGATATATCTCTCTATCTGCCTGAGTCTTCAGTATGTCTCTCATTTGCCTGAGTCTTAGGTATTTCTCACTACTGCCTGAGTCTTAGGTATGTCTTTCTATCTGTATGAGTCTTCGGTGTGTTTCTCTATTTGCCTGAGTCTTCGATATGTCTCTCTATCTGCCTGAGTTGCAAGATTTAGAACAACGCTGGGTCGATCATTTACGGTATGAGGAGGATAGTTTCTGTATAGATAGTTACATTGTGAATAATATTGCAATATTCACAAATCAGACACACCCTCTGGTGGTTAAGAAAAACCATTGCAGATGGTTGTACAAGGTTGCAGATAGTTTTAGGCAATTATGAGCTGTTGTGCTGTGGCCTGCTCAGCCAAGTATGGATCATATTTTAGTGACAAACCAACACAGGTAAGATGGCTCTATACCTCTCCTTAATGAATGACTATGCTTTTTGCCCATCAAGTAGTATGTCAGATACTTGGCAAAATTAACCTTTTCCTACTAGTGCATAACCACTGGGATCATTTTTATATTGAGAGTGGTATTTTTGAATTCATAAAATTTGGAATTTCATTTCTTCGCTTACATATATATATGTCTCATCTGTCAGTATTCATTTCTTTAGACTATCTCATTCCTCAAAACCTCGGCTCATGGTTGAAAAACACTGAGTTCAAATCCTTGGTCAGACATTTGATTTTTCCTTTTACCCCTCCTTTTCTTTCTTTTCTTTTTTTCTTTTTTTATTTTCCTTTCCTTTTAAAGTATTTTCCTTTCCTTTCCCACTGCAATGGTTGAGGTCAACATTGAGAAAATAGTGTCTTTTCTTTCTTTCTTTCTCAATTTCCCCCCCCCCCCAACCTTTTCCACTCCACTTGCATTGCCAAGTTGTTGTTTGGTGATGGGGGCATAGAAATAAATCACTGTTTGCACTCTTGGGCCAGACCCAACAAGGTGTTGAACTTGCCTTTCCGAAATGATTAATAAGCCCTTCCACAAAAGTAATAAAAAAAGCAATCATGATTGAATTAAAATACTATAAGTTGTATTTCAATTACATTTCCCAGACAATAATTGTAATCTTGATTCAATTGCATTTCTGATTGTATAATTGTAATCAATCACAAAAGAAAACAAAGTGACCCAAGTCTGCCAGGTATGGATCATATCCATGAAGCTTCATGATAACATTTCAACCAAGGTTGTCATTGGGGGGGGGGGGGGGGGGGGGGGGTGGGCAGGAGATTATATATATATATATATGAACTGAGTGGCTGACTTAATATGCTTCATAAGAGAAGATCCAAACATTGCACAGCTCAGTGATTTGTCTTGCCTCTGGTGTGAATGTAATTATTCACTGCCTGTCTATTTTATGGAGATTAAACTATTCAAGTAACTGTTGCAAATATAATAGAAAAATGTATGGAAGCATGTGAATGTGTATGAAGAATCACCTGGAGTTGTGACACTTTAGTCTGCTAACTGTTGTCACTAGTTTGGCTGGACAGACCCTTTACCTAATAACTACAATTACAAGCAGTGATTTGGTAAATGGTCTTGCTTGATCATACTAGGTCCCTCCCCCTTCCAGTAAAAATTATCTTCTCACCATGACGATTATTAAATTATGTTGATTAGTAAGTTATGTTCGGGAGACCAGAGCATTTCATTATTTTCAAATCTACAGTTCACATTTGAACACCACTAAACATATGGCTACATTGACATCTAAAATTCACTAAAGGATATTTGGATATAGCTCCATTTCTCAAAATATTTCTTGTAGAAAGAAGGGTTTCATTCTTTCATAACAAAATGCAATTAATTGTTAATGTGGCCATCAAAGGTGAATCCAGTGGGGCTCCACTTCATTATATTGAACATTCATTCCATATATAGGCAAAGATTGACTTCTAGGTCATCAAATTCGAAGCAACAACTTCGTAAAATTTATTTTATGACTAGAAATCATGCATCAAATTACATACTTTTGTCACAAAATGTACACTAGTTCAACTTATTTAGAGCACAAATCCGCTCTACTACTAGAGACCACCATGTTGCATCTAACCCTGTTAAGCTTGGGCACCAGAATTTACCAGTATACGAGATGATGTTTTAGACTAGACCAAATCTCAGCATGAACAGGTAAATATTTCAAAGTAGGAGAAAACAAATAAGTGGTCCTCCCAATAAAAACTCCAAGAGGCTGAGACATACATTACCACAAAATGTGTATAACAGAAAATAACTGCAATATTAAGAAATGTTCATTAACTAGTTGGACTTAACAATACATAAAAAGAAACATGTAAAATGTAATTAGTTTAATAAGTTTCATCTCATGCTGGTGATGAGTTATTCGGATGTGAGTCATAGGAGTGGTTAGAGCCAGCATTAGAACTATTTCCATCGCTTGTCTTCCGCCTTCTTCCTGCAGTGGAGAGGGGAGGGCCTATTGGGCATGTAAGGTCTTTGTCACTCGGGCTGATGGTCACATCTCGATACTTACGAATGGGAGTGGCCTGCAAGGAGATAATTGCAAAGCATACTTTGATTTCATGAAATAACAATATGGATAAATATTTTTCTACTTATTCATTATTTCCACATTATTAATCTTCACATTTGAAGCAAAAGGAAGAACAATTTGGTAAGTGAATAAATTTGGTAGATTCTTCATTCTCCCACATCAGCATCTAGTCAGGAGATAAAGATTTTTACACTAAAATCACGCTCAGTTGAGGCAGTTTAGTAGGTTGACAATAGATCTATGAGGAGTACACACACTAGAACAACATCACACCAGGTTTAGGCAGGATGTGGTAGGCTGAATAGCTCTATGGGTACACCCACTGGATCAACATCATACTGGGTTGATGCAGGTTGATGTAAGTTCACAATAACTATACAATTTTTTTAAAAGTCCCTAATTTTACACATTTTTCTCCCCCCTCCCCCCCTTCCCTTCAGATGCCCGACACCCATACACAGCTAGCCCTAGCTCCTCCCCTCCCCCCTTCCCTCCACATGCCCCACACCCACACACAGCTAGCCCTAGCACCTCCCCCCTCTTCCCTCCACATGCCCCACACCCACACACTGCTAGCCCTAGCCCCTCCTCCCCCCTTCCCTCCACATGCCCCACACCCACACACAGCTAGCCCTAGCTCCTCCCCCCTTTCCTCCACATGCCCCACACCCACACAGAGCTAGCCCCAGCCCCTCCCCCTTCCCTCCACATGTCCTACACCCACACTCAGCTAGCCCTAGCCCCTCCCCCCCACATGCCCCACACCCACACACAGCTAGCCCTAGCCCCTCCCCCTTCCCTCCACATGCCCCACACCCACACACAGCTAGCCCTACTGTGACTACTTAATTTGCCATTTTGTGTAGGGGGGGGGGGGGGAGGGGGGGGGGGGAGGGGAAGGATGAAAAGTCCAGGGTGACCCACTCCCTATCCCCAGTCAGAAAGAAACACAGGGTATCAACAAATAATTAACTGGAATTCCATTCAACACTATCATTGGGAAGGAGAAAACAGAGGGGAGGGAGGGGAGGAGTTAAGGCCTCTGAACTATCCCTTCCCCCTTCACTATTTTAAAAGTAATTTACAACTCAACTACTTGTGGTTAGTAAGTAGTGGAATTTGTTTACTACATTCAAATACTAAAAGTCTACTTCCGTACTCAGATCTGAGACTGGATTATCAATAAAGTTATCTCACAACTTGTTACCAACATTGCACGATCAACTTCTGTATGTCTGCCTCACTACTTGAGTGTGTCCACTAAATTTTATTCAACTACACTGTGGAAATAAGATTTAATAACCATATACCGCTCATCATATCTGCACTTACAAAAGCTATAAAAAAGTATTTGCCTAATGATAATGGATGCAAGGAAAGAATTTCTTTTTGTCCTTTTTAAAATACAAAAGAAGGAATTATAGATAAACTGGTTGTGAGTACTAAAGTTCTCTTATTTCAGTTCACCAGTTGAAAATTGTCTATATATCTCTGAATATTCATTCCTTTTGAAATAATTCAGACGAGAGGTAAGTCCTGCTTTAGAGCTGTTCTTCCCTATGCTGTGGACTCATTCATAAGAAAAGTGCAAGCATTCCACCAACAACCATACAACTAAAATTTCACCCAGTGCCAGCAAAAGGAACAAGACACCCAACAGTAATCGTATGTCTGAAGATTACTTGTTTTTTTTATTAGCTGCTACATAATTAGATTAATTTGATACAAATATACATACACTATCACACAGTAATTACTTCCACAAAAAATCTGTACACATTAAAGGATCAGATCAAATCTGTTTGATGTACCTTGAACAGTTCAAGCATGAATCAATGAACAGACAGACACACAGACTAGCCATATGTTATAGTACAGATAGAAGATATAGCACACAAAGCCAAGGCCTGTCAACACTGCACACAGATTTAACACAGATTTAGTAGATGTATTTGCTTCATTTAGTTCCTGTGATGATTGCAGTGCCATACACAATCAACTGTCCATCCCTGTCATCCAACAAGTCATTATCATCTTCTTTATCCATCTTATCACTGTCTTGTTCAATAACTATTTCACATACCATATCTTTCATCAACCCATCTCAGCCAAAATGGTTATTTTCAACTAAGTGCTTACAAGACTTCCTGCACATGGCCACAGCTGAAAATTGAAATCTTATGAAGTTAATCACTTCATTTCTGTCAAGATATACTTACGTTATTAACAACCATAACCCTTGACCTCCTGATGATGCACATACTAGTTCAATGGGAATCAGTTCAAAATGGCCACTGACAAGTGTAGCACTGTGTGTGCATGTAACCTTGCAGCTGCATTGGTCAGGTATTTTAGTTTGTGTCTATGTTGTCATACTTCCCAGCAATAACTTATTGATGTCTGTGTTATTATATTGTATATTTTGCCTGTTCTACCTTATTCAATTTCATCTTTCCTGTTTGGTGTTGATGGTACTTTGTCCTGGTGTGTCTTGTGGTTTGTTGTGTTATAGACAATTATTAGAGTTTGGCAGCAACTCATCTGTAAAGCCATTCCATGCAATGTACAGTATTCACCTCATAGTGATCATCAACACTGGTAGTGTTAGATTTAACAAGAGAGGCCCTCCATTAAATCATGTGGCTAATGCTCTACTTACAAATAGCTCTTAATCTGTGTGTGTGTGTGTGTGTGTGTGTGTGTGTGTGTGTGTGTGTGTGTGTGTGTGTGTGTGTGTGTGTGTGTGTGTGTGTGTGTGCGCGCGTTCGCTATGTATTCCTTCATTTTTGAAGCTACAGAATCAGGACAGATATCAAAAGAATGGAAATCAAGCACTGCACCCACTCATGCGGTTTATAAAATTAGAAAAGATTTATTCAGGTTGTAGTAGACAAAAGTGACCCAAATGGTATTTCAGGCTGACTAGTGGGAGCAGCTGTATTAAAAATTAAAAAAAAAACATTAGGAAAGTTGCAATATCTTGGCAGTTCAGTGCACACCTTCAGTTCAATACCTGGATAATAAAAAATTAACAATAAAAATTTCATGATAAAAGACACCCCACCCAGCAGTGCAAAATTTTGAGGTGGCAGAGAATTCATTTTGGATAGAATCACTATCAACCTCTGACCTTTCCAACTTGGCACCTTCCATCTTCCTTTTCCATCACTATCCAACTTTATGTATTCGTTAGTGTGATACCCCTCTACCTTCACCAGTGCACACAAGTACACTTTTCCAGTCATAGTTCAGTTCAGAAGCTTTAAACAAGTATTACTTTATTCAATGGTGTCACATTTTTTTATGAATGAATCTTTTATTTTCCATTGTTTGGTTGTTTATCTGTGGTAGAATCCCAAGCTGCGAATAAGTTTCCATTGACAAACCTTGCCTACAACAAATATGCCACCGATCTTCACTTGGAACAAAACCATCAATGATGTTGAATCAAAATATAAAGCGAAAGTCTTGTACCTTAGCCACTTTAAAAAATATCTCGACATTTCGAACCTGGACAGCAATGAGGAGAAATAGACCCAGAGCAACATCTCAGTTGATTAGGAGCAACTTACTGTCAAGCTGGATTGTGTTCTCTAAACAATGCTACACTTCCCTACACCAATGTTGCATCAATAGTGCACGCTCTAGCCCTAGCCCTTGAGATACCATTGGTCAACAAGTTGCAGCTATACGGCTTCACATGTGGATAACGGAAATAGCGTCAAATATCTAACTGAACCAAAACATTAAATCAATTTCAGTCACTTTTGGCCAGTACTCACGTTCAACCCTCTCACTTCTGACAGTATAAGTGATTGCAAATGGAATATTATTTCTCTCTCAGATTTTGATGCGATCAAAATTGAACATTGGAGGATTGTTGGGGGAAATTGCTGTGTTCAGATACCACTAGAGGGTACAGAGTATTTTTACTGCTTATAAACATCTTTCAGTCTCCTCCCCCCCCCCTCTCCCCAATTTGTGCTATTTCTACGCCATTTGTCCAAATATGGTGGTCATGGTAATGGTTATTTGAAAAAAAAACAACATATACAGCAACCTGTTACAAGGTCTCTATCAAAAGCCTTGTCATACTGCACAGCACAATAAAACGGTTTCACCCATGTCTGGAACGGGATTCCACACATCCACATTACACCCGGTTTCATCCCACCCAGTTCCACAAGAAAACTTCAGAAGGGTAGGTTTCAAACGGCTCAGAAAAGGTGAACATACCTGTGGCTTTATTGCTAATGTTCGTTATTAGGAGTTTAGCTACTAACAGCTCCCTCCGCACTCTCTATCTTCCCTTTGTGCAATAATATTGTGGAGAGAAAAAGACAGAACAACAGAGCACACAAGAAAATAAAACCCCGTTTCTATTGGAAAACCAATTAACCCACACAGCCAATTACTCAGCCCATGTAGGTGATGTGGAGCAGGTTCAGTACTATGCCAGTGTGGACGCAAGAAAACGTTTGAAAGCAGGTGCTGCTGGAGAGAGGTACAAACCTGTTTATAGTGTGGACAGGGCTTAAAGTTTCATTTTAGGCATTGATCGTTAGTTGGCTTATAGAAGAGTGTGAGGCAGAAAGAAATTATAAGTCTGAATGTCCTGTATAAGCCTAAGGCAACTGGAGAGAATCTGTTTGATTCCTTTGATGTTGTTGGGTTTGATTTCCTTATTTTTATATGGAAGACATCTGGTCTGTGGAGGTACGGCTTCAGCACACAGTCGGGAGGTGCAGGTGACAGCAATGGCTGATTAAATGGGCACATCCACAACCAGCTAACTATAGCCATTGCTATCTCCCTCTGGCCTCTGGTAATCTAGAGAGAGAGAGAGAGAGAGACAGAGAGAGATGATCTTCTGCCAGCCAACGCTCAAGGCAACATTCACGAGCATTGATTGAGTGTAGAAGGACAGAAGACACCGAACATACTCCCTCCATGTTGACCAACATCACCTCCCCTCACACCAACTGATACTTGGTTTCCATAGCAACAAGAACAGTAATTAGCCCTAGCAACACTATGCCAATTAGAAGTCAAGTCAAAGCAAATCATTCAATCTGATATCATAATCATTAGACCATATGATTGCACTGGGCTTAGAAATACACTCTAGGAGTCCCTCGGCCTAGGGTGAGAAGTAGGTCATACAGATCAAATACCCCACAGAAGGGGAAACCCTCCACCATGACAATTGGGCATAGGCACTGGAGTTTTGAGTCTCAATTAAATGAATAGATGAAAACAGTGATGCAGTAACCTGTATAACAAGTAGCGCCGTGTTAGCTGTGAAACTATTGACTGGACAAACAGCATTTTGCCCAAGCACCCCAGCAAGCAAGCTGCTTGTCTATCAGAGCCAACACTCTGTCCTAACAAATTTGACCATTCATGCAATTCCTCACACAATGCACACACAGAAGAACAGTGGCCACCACCTCCCCATTACTTTATACCAAAAAAATCTAAATATCTAAACTCAACATATTAGTAAGAGATGTGCATTTCTTACTGATGACTACAACCATACACATACAAATACACAAATGGATGGCTCCTCCCTCACCTTGAAATCAAGTGACCTACGAAACTCCTTCAGTTCTTTCTTGGCCTCCTCATCATCTCTCTTCTTGGCAATCAGGTCTCTCTTCTCCACTTCATTCTGCCTCTTGGCCTGATCTTTCCTAAACTGCTGCCTCTCTGCCACTCTCTTGTTAAGCCCCAAGTTGAATGGTTTGGGGACTGTCACTTGCTGCAAGATAACAGAATAAATGACCTTCATAACAGGAGAAACCCCTAGAATCCCTTAGGTACCCCTAGAGTCCCTTAGGCATATCATGGTGGGAACCTGGTGGGACCATTAATACCCCTCAGAATAACCTACCCACGGAATCTGATAACCCATCAATCAGCTAACATATAAGTTACTTAGAGAAGGCACTAAACTAGGCTAAATGAACCCCCTTCTTTACGACACTCACAGGTTTCGCTCTGTCCGATCTGCCAGACTTGGGTGTTCGGGCACTCCTAGGCTTATCGTCCTCTGGAGTCATAGAACGGTCTACATTTATTATCACAGTAACATCTCTCCCTTCTACGCTAGCAGCCATTCCTGATTGCAACTTCCCTCCTCGAAGGATTCCCCTTTTGGTCGCATCCACCCCCTCCTTTGAAATCACGTTATTAGAGTGGGCGTGGCTTCTGCCCCTTATTGCGCAGCATACTGTCTGGACAATTCTCCTAGCCACGCCCCTTATTGCGCTGCATACTGTCTGGACAATTCTCCCTGGAAACTCAGGGGTGGAGTTCTTGCTGCACTGTGAATGAATATAAGGGATGAGTGTTGCCGTACCCTCTGAGATGGAAGGAGCTCCAGGTTGGCAGGAGCTACAAAATCTGGAGGAGGTCCTAGTAAAAAGAAAGTTGGACCAACAAGCGGAGCTGGAAAGAGTGGATGGCCTAAGAAAGGCGAGTGTGTACCGGTAGTGACCCAGGAGGGCCAGGTGTGACTGCTGCTAGCTTAGGGATCAGGTTTCAATATATTCTCAACTTAGTTTTGTATTTGTGATTCTAACTAAGTATTTTTTCCTTTTGAATGAGTTTGATGTGTAAAGTCAGAGTATTTCAGTACTCATCATTTTTTCCCCATAAGTTCCATTCATTCGGTGATAATATGAAAGCAACTGTGCAGCTAAGACTAGGTTAGGCCTAGACTAGGTTAGGGCTAGGCCAGGTTAGGGCTAGACCTGGTTAGGCCTAGACTAGGTTAGGGCTAGACAAGGTTAGGGCTAGACAAGGTTAGGGCTAGACTAGGTTAGGGCTAGACTAGGTTAGGGCTAGACTAGGTTAGGGCTAGACTAGGTTAGGGCTAGACTAGGTTAGGGCTAGACTAAGTGCATGTTATATACTTATTTTAGTGTTTTATACTTATTTTAGTGTTTTATATGTACTGGTACCATGGTGATCCGAATAATTAACTTCTCCAATCATTTCTCCTTTACTCCGACCTTAACCCTTGCTGCTCTGTGCAGGTATTCATGTATTTAATCATCCCTATCTGCCATAATGCATGTCTTCTTATCTTCATCATCTAGTTTGAACAGCTCATCATGTGTGTGAACGATGTGTGCATGTGGTGTTGACAATACCTGACCATGTCTAAATGGCTGACTGTGGTGTGACTGAAATGCTGACACTATCAAACACAATATCGGGTTTGATAAGTGTCAATCATGAAACATGTTCCCACTACAAGTAGAATAAATGCCAGCTATGTGGCATAAAGGACTTCACAGATATAATATGAATACCTTCGGCAATTATTGGAAGCTATTTTAATAACTTAATTTAATTATGCATTCCTGTTGTTATGTTTGACTAACTCTCTCCACAGGTGGAACTCTTGAAGGATACGCTGGACCGCCAACTCAACCGTAATCTTGCCTTGAAGCGTACCACCGGTCCCCTCGGGAAGAGCCACGTGAAGAAGAAAACAGTGCGCCAGGGAATGGCTGGTTGGACAGGTAAGGCTTCCTTGCTGAGCAAATCATCAGACTATCAGATCGGGTACAGTGCCACTCCCCTCAAATCAGCTGCTCGGAAACTAAAACATGAACATGAAGAAGAGCTGCAGGTGTTGAAGAAACAGAGTATTGTTCGAGGTCGATCTTTTCATTTGAAGGTTAATGACCATATCCAGAGTCGTGTCTCGCGGATGAGCAACCACAGGATCACCATACGACCGATCAGCGACTGTGGGGCCACAGAAAGGGTTAAACGGCTTAGCTTCAATAGGAAGTCCTCCATTTTGGTGACAGGCATGGAGGAGAGTGAGGACAGGAGGAGGGCGCTGCACAAACAGCAGAGCAGAGTTCTCGTAGAGAACATGATGCAATGGCCCTCCCACCAGCAGCGAGTGCTGCAGAGACTTAGTCTGGACCAGCTAGAGACCATCTCCATTGCAGAGGCCACAGCAGAGGCCACAAAACTGTCTCAGAGAAACGTAAACATGAAAATTGTGCTTGGTGAGGCGGAAATTGTGCAGGATGAGGTGGAAATTTTGCAGGATGAAGTGGAAATTTTGCAGGATGAAGTGGAAATTGTGCTGGATAAGGCAGAGATTGTGCAGGATGAGCGAGTGGCTCCTACCAAATTTGTAAGTGTTGTTCCTAGGTGCATTAGTCTCTCTCCATGTCTGTTTGTGTGTGTGTGCGTGCGTGTGTGTGTGTGATTGAAGAAGTGTGCAATAACAGGATTAAGGGGGGGGATGGTGGGGAGGAGGTGGTAGTTTATAAGTGGCTTTGGAAAAAAAAAACATTCAATAATTCTCATTTTATTCCTACCAATGAGGCACAATAGTAGGACCAGTGTACACTACTGGAGCGTGAGGTGTGTTAATGTAGTGTTTGAGTGAATCTATCGAGCTTTATTAATAGTGCAGTGAAATGTTGTGGTATATCTGTTACATTCACCACTGGAAATACAGTTATAATATCCATTTCAACTAGAACTGTTAGTGTCTTCTATTCCTCCTCAAATAACACTGATTAGCTAGAAGAGGCATCTAGCATTGCACTGTAGGATACACATTTAGGATTACACTGTTTGAAATATTTGAAACTTCTTCAGTCTTAATCTTGTGTGAATCTCTGTGTTGGAGTGCACAGTGAGAAAGAGAGGTTTAAAAAGATTTGATCAAATTTGCAACTTACCTGAACATAATTGAAGAAAGTTACATGCACTCATTGGTCTGACGCAGCCTGGCACAAAAGTTGTTCCTGCTGTGAGAACAAGCCTTGAGTGAGTGTGAGGCCAGCTAGGGCAGTGAAGCCTTGGCCATTGGCTTGAGTAATGTTGTCCAGCATTTCAACTTCTTGGCTAGCTTGTACATTATGAGTCAGGCTCTGCCCAAAATGTCATGACTAAGTCACATCTTCTAGTTGTGAACTATTGACGTGTTTGAGTTCACAAATACGTTTTAACCATCCCTGAAAAAGAGTCAAACGTTTGTTTCATTTTGACCTTGAAAATGTTAACAGCATAGGATGCACTTGGAGATGAAGTTTGTCAATTAGGTTGTTAACCCCCCTCTTCTTTAGCTTCTTTTAAGATATCATCGGAACTTACAGCCCAAAATAGATATTTTTTAAATCAAATTTGGAAACCTTTTCTGACCACTTAATTGATGACATCAATGAATAATATTTCGTTGATACAAAATTCTTTGCAAGATTTGACTTCCTCGATTCTCTGAAACTTCCAGGCAATTTTGAGGAAGCTGCACAAAATCTCTGCAATGAAGGAAATGCACAAAAATTAGCTGATTATTACGGCTGTGGTAAATAATCTTATCAGCTCATAAGTCAATGGACAAACACGACATTCATTGAACCATTGTATGCTCATTTCACTGGACAAGTTCTTCATTGAGAACACATAAATTCATAGTAACAACTAAACAAAGAAAAACTACTTCATAGCAAATAACTCTCATATTATCTTAATATTATCCACAATCTCAAATTCTCAATAGCTTATTCATGACTTTCCAGTTTGCCGATATTCTACGTCACTCCTAAAAATATTATAAAGAAAATATATACAAAAAGGAAATTACGCCATAAATGTTTATGCAGTGTCCAGTAGTTTGTTTTTATGGTTTTGATGAAACTTTACAAAGTTTTCTGAAACAACCAAAGTCCACCATAAAAATACATTATGCAATAAATTAACACAGATTGTTAATTTATAAAGGAGTGTGTTTTGGAGTGTGGCTGAACTCACTGCTCTGCTATATTTTCTGGAGGCAACTCTGTGTATGTGTGCACACGCACACACACACACACACACACACACACACACACACACACACACACACACACACACACACACACACACACACACCTTGAACCTTGAAAGAAAGCCATCCGAGAAGATGATGCCTCTGGATTAAAGTTTAAACTAAACAATTACTGTCGCTCCTTTGTAGTGAGTCATCCGACACTTGTGCCTTGCAATGTCCTGCCTTCTCCTGAACGATCTTTGGCATGTCACACACAAATGGAGTAGTGGTTGTGTTAGAGCTGGTGTCATGCCTGTCAATGGTCAATGCTGCCAATCTCTCCTTGGTGCAGGTATTTGAACCTCTACACTGTCCTCTCCATAAACCTCTCTCCTTTACACCTCTATACCATCTTCCCTCATCAATCTTGCACCTCTTAAAATCTTTCCTTACTCTGTCCCTCCACCTTAGCTTACATTCATACATGGGTCTTTGATGAGTTAACCAGCCAATCAAGAGCCTCTTGGGAATACGAACCTCCTGCATTCTAGCAACATGATCCAACCATCTTAGTCTCCTAGCTATAACCACATCTTCAAGAGCTTCATCCATGCCAAATTCCTCCTCACCTACACACTGCTGATGTAACCAGCTCGCTGCTCGGCCCTGCTGATGTTCATGATATGCCGGAGACATCTGTTATTGAATGTGTCAACATTTTGTGTGGAGACTGTCTTAGTTGCCTAAGTTTCAGTTCCATAGAGAAGCACACCTAGCACAGCAGCACAATAGACCATCCTCTTTATCTTCCGGGATAAACTTCCATTGCAGAACACAGGTCTACATAAGGCACGAGAAGCACGAGCTACCCTGTCTTCCACATGCATCATGATCTCTCCATGTGACTCAGGGACGCTCCTTAGGTATCTGAAACTTGATACTGCCTCTATAGTCTCTCCTCCAATGTGTATTGGCTGCAGATCCTCCTCCGTACATGATGCACCAGCCATAAACAACTTCATCTTGGGAAAGCTCATTATCAACCACCACTCTGATAGCACTTCAACCAACCGCTCAGCAGCTCTCACAATGCTCTCTCTGGAATCTCCCACAACAGTGGCATCATCAGCAAATTGCAACTGTGTCACTAACACATGTGATGGTCTTCTCGTCCTCTCCCCCACCAGCTTGCCACCACACTTGCACAACACCACAAGGCTGGCATTGCCTTCTTCACTCCTTGATCACAAGGTTGAAATAGAGGTGTAAAGGGGATGGAAAGATGGTACAGCCCTGCCTTAAGTCATTGTTCACTTCAATCACAGGTGTGGTAGTGCCATCAACAGACACCTTGGAGGGACTGGATCAGCCTCACAAGCAGAGGTGGGATGCCATATTCTCCAGCACCAACTGGAGAGCCTGGCGAGGCATGGAATCATAGGCCTTCCTTAGGTCCACAAACATGAAAACTTTAGTGTTATGTTCTCTGGCCTTCTCCATTATCTCCTTTGCACAAAATATCATATCTTGCATCCTCGACCACATCTAAACCCTAACTGAGAGAGAGTCAGGTAAGGTATCCTCCACCACCACCTGCAGCCTTCCTTGGATGACCTTCGCAAATCACACACACACACACACACACACACACACACACACACACACACACACACACACACACACACACACACCATCTATCCATCCATCCATCCATATGCTGTATGCACTCCATTTGCCACATGTGGTAGGAGTGGTACAGGCCAAAAAGTTATGTTGAACGAGATCTTTTTTGCAATCTTTGGTGGTTGTGAAGACCCTGTCGATGAAATACTTGCTTGTAGAACTGACACATGAACTTTATCGGCAGTATGTGTTCATGGCTTGTGTGGATAGTTAAACCAGCTTTGTTCACAGCAACAAGAATACAATGAAATACTTGCTTGTAGAACTGACACATGAACTTTATCGGCAGTATGTGTTCATGGCTTGTGTGGATAGTTAAACCAGCTTTGTTCACAGCAACAAGAATACAAGCAGGATGAGTACAGCAAGGTGCCACCTCAGTATCCACTTGTCTCCTCTATGGTCTGCACATCAAGTTAGGTGTGTATGTGTGTCTGTGATTACATGCTAAATCACACACACACACACACACACACACACACACACACACACACACACACACACACACACACCAAACTTGGGGTGCAGACCATAGTTGGATTAGCTGAGGCAGTGTGAATCACCAAGGGGAGCCCTAGCAATATAATTGGAGGAGGTTTTGTCATATTTCTGAAACTAAATTACATTACAAATTGAGAATGGATCTCAATGCATTTGATTGTGAGGCCATTGGATAGGCCGGCAGCTATTTTGCCATTATTGCCTGTGCCAAATATGTGTTTGTTAGCTGTGTTTGTACCTCTGCCATATAGTTACTCTCTGCCATATAGTTACTCTCTGCCATATAGTTACTCTCTGCCATATAGTTACTTTCTGCCAGCTCTGTGGACACGTTGCCATGTATGAGCTCTATCATAGAGTGCAGCGATCATAGTGAAGGGGCTAAAACAAACAGTGCTAATTGTTGTGACAAATTGAATGTATTGTTGTAGATAATTGAACATACCACTCAATTAGAGAACATGACACAATCTGAATAACAAACCTAAAGGATGAAATGGAACAGGTTAGATGAGCATTTCTTCAATGCAGCAACTGTCCCAAGACATACTCAATATGCTACCAGCAACATGCAGTACAATATAGTCACATACATAACAGAGTGAACCCCCTACACCACTACAGGAGGAAGGGGCCCAAATCATTAGTTACAGTGTGTGTGTGTGTTTCATGTCACTTTGTTTGTGTTGCTTGGTGTATTAGCACCTGAGGATATGAAACCAGGTACATTGTGTCTCACTGGATTATATAATTACTGAAGAGAGGAAACTCTTCAGCTGTTAGGCTCAATCTATCCAGCCCATACACTTACAGCACCTGCACTCTGTGCAGTTTCCTTGCTAGGAGAAGTGTGTGTGCTAAATCCTGTTGGACTGAGAGGCTAGGTTTGTAAGTCATGCATGCTGCCTAAAGTTAGGTCAAGTTTGTTTTGTTGTGTACATATATATATATATATATATATATATAAAAAAAATTTTTTTTTTTCGGTGCTTTTTTTGGTGCTTTTTTTGGTTCTTGCCTTCTCGTTTGACTCTTATAATTTTTTGGTGCTTTTTTGGGGGGTGGGGGTGGATGGAGGTGGGTAAATTTTAATGTTTTATTATCACTTTTTTCCTATAGTAAAGTGAACATGAATAGATTTGTACATTAATAGATTATCTGGTCATTAGGTAATGATCATCAACTATGTAGGGTTTATCTCTGTCTTTGTAAGTATTCATCTCTGTGAAGTGCTGTGTGGTTGCATGAGATATATGCACTACGTACGTCCTCCATTTTGTTGACTTCTTATTCCTGTTTCTTGTTATAACCAATCATGTGCAGAGTCTGACATCACCAATGGCAGCTGCTGATGTGTCCTCTCCCTCACCTCCACTCTCACAAGAAACCACACCTCCTCCCTCACAAGACACCACACCTCTTCTTGAGACGCTCCTCTTGAGGAATAGCAGAACTAATGGTTTATGTTGGGATAGTGGGATGAGTGGAGGTGGACACTCATCAGAGGATGATTGCAAGTCTGAGATGCAGAGTGATCAGAGAAAGGGTGTGATCAGGTGTGCCTTCTTTGGAAGCACACCAAGTGATAATGATGACAACCTTGGTGTTGATTGTAGCATACAACCAGACAGGTGTCTCTTACAAAGTGACGACGAATGTGAAGATGGCGATGATCAAGTTGACGGTGCTGTCAGTGAGGCCATCTCACCTGCTGTCCTACCTATCTCTCCTCCTCTTCACCTTCATAATACTGTAGAGGAAAAATCTGTTTCTCTCTCAAATAATGTTAACAAACTCATTGAGGAAGATCACTTGCCAGCTCAGCAGCGCTCTTCTCCCCAGGCTAGTTGTTCCTCTGTAAACAAACCAACTCTTTGTCACATGTCCAGTCACGCCCCTTATTTTGTGAGCGCGCTCAGTAATCACACAACGAGAGCCGTGGTAACCCGTGGAACGTATGGATCAGTGGAGGTAGAGGTTGATCCATTTTCTCGTGAGTTTAAACTTGGGCCCCGGCCTGAAGATTGCCTCATACGATCACACTCACCCATGCAAAATCCTTTATCTCCGCAAGCATCCATTTCTAATCAATTTTCAGATACTCTTTTCTCTCCCTTGCCTATTTCTGTCGAGTTTTGTAAGAATCATATTCCAAGCAAAGCATTTCAAGACCCAGACTTCCTGCTCTATATCAGCCGTTTGGGCTACCCCCCAGAGTTGAGTGACTATGTGACATACAAGATGAGAGTGATTGGTGACAAGATTGAGGAAAGATACTCCAAGGAGTTGAATCAGGCAATGGATGACATCCTCTACGACCTTCTGAAGGTCAATCTGACATGGAGTGGCTTTAGTGGTGCCTCTCGGAAGCTCTTGGTGGGTGGGGCCAAGATCCAAGATGGGATTTTGCTGGTTCCCTGTTTTGCTCGAAGGCTGATGGATGTGGTGCCAGAACTGAGCTGCAAGATTGGACATTACACAGAGATGATACTGGACAACTATGCGACAGACACAGTTCTTGGGATGGGTGGATGGGTAAGTTATTGATCTTCTTTCTTTTTTTTGGTTGTTGTTTTCATTTTTTTTGTATGTTTGGTTGTTTTTTTGGGGATTTTCGTTGTTTTTTTTTTTGGGTTAGTTTTTGGTTTAGTTGTTTCATTGTTGAAAGAGCAAGGATAATTGTGGAACATCAGTTTATTATTTTTTTTTATAAAATAGCATTTATATGTAAGAGAGGAGTTGACGAGAAGCTAAATAGTTTTCTTCTACTACAGGCCATATCTGAACTGCACAAAGCTCTCTATTCCTGATTCCATTTAACTTAGTGCCCCATTAATCTATTGTTGATGACCACACCCATTTTCATTTACACTTCACCTAGCCCTATTTCCCACTCACCCAGTACATTCAACCAACCCCAGTTAGTCATTTGGTTCATGGGCTGGGCAGAGAGAACCCTTTCATAACTCCAGCTGTGAAGTCAACTTTGCTGACCTGTTCAGTGGCTTTAATTCTAGACACAAAATACATTTTATGGAGGCCCCAAATCAGGTTTTCACCTCTGTGGTTTCAGTGGTGTACTTTGAACCTCAAGAAGTAAGTGAAATGAAGAGAGGTTTGTTAATGTTCTTTATGAAGTCTGTCTGTGCCACACAAGAGGAATGAGGATGGGGACACAGACATGACTAATGGTTCAGTGAATCCTGTCTTATTTTCACCTTCAGTTAGTGTGTCAAGTGACCTTTTATTAAGGGTCACTCCTGAAGCTTCTCTGGGATAGCTCATAAACAAGTTAGCTTGTACTCAAACACAGGAGCATTGTTGGTGTGTGAGGTAACTAGTGGGGGGGGTTCACATCTTGGTTTCAGCTGGGATAGTCACCTTAAAATAGTTTTCACTGCTTGAAGTTGTAATTTACAGCCTATTTAAGCACATAAGTACCATAAAATCGATAGTACACACTTTTTTCCCCACAAACATTTTAATGGTGAGTGTTCTGAAATGTTGAAGTGGAGTGTTTTTGGTGAGTATCAGCTGCCTTTACTGTGTGTTAGGTAGTGGTACATGTAATTGCCAATTTATTTCACTGCATTGTAAAGCATAAGGTTTCCCACCACCCAGATTTACTTAGTGTGACCCTTTACCAAATATGATTGTTTACAGGTTGTACTGAAATGTGACGCTCTCTCAAGTGTGATTATTTTTGACCAGTTGTTACTATTGCTCTTGCTATTAGTATTGTGGTGATGATTGTTGTTATTTATTCATCCTTTTTTTCTTCTTTTTTTTTCTCTTTCCTTTGTTTTTTATCTTGGTTTGCTTGTTGTTGTTTTTTTTTATTTTTTTTTTTTTATTATTATTATTAGTATTATTATTATTTTTACTTATTATTATTATTTTTTTTTTTTTTTTTTTTTTTTTTTTTTTTTTATTATTATTTTTTTTTTTATTGGTGGGGGTGGGGGAAGGGGGGTTAGATATGACTAATCTTTTTGTTACCGAATTTCCCTATTTTCGGATATGATTTCTGGTGTAAACCTTTGCTACAGCTTTTGTTACCCTTTACCACACTTTGGTCATAGTTTACCATACAACTGACTACCTTTTGCAATAACATTAAACACTTTACCATATATTGGTGATCCTTTACCAGGTGTGACCCTTCAGGTGTGATCCTTTAACCCTGCCAGGTGTGATTATTTATGAATTAGGCGTGACCTTTATCAGGAGTAATGGAAGGCCAGGTTTCATTCTTTTCAAAAGGAATTATCCAGTGTCATTCTCGACTTAAATGGAAGTGACCCTTTACCATATAAACTGATGGACTTTTTTTATTATGCAACATTTTTCCATATCATATCATGTTCTAACTTTACCATATATTACTAGTTTGCCAGATCAAACCTATGGCAGACACAGTCTGATGTACTTCAAATACTGTGCAACACAGTGTAATATGCTAGCCAGCTTCTTATTGGATATATTTACTTGCTATTTTCTTTCTATTTGTTCAGAGTTCCTTTATGGAGAGTTATGAAGATTACAGTGAGGGAGAAGTGAGTGTGGAGGAGACAGGAACTCCTGTTGACAACATGCCCCCAACTGTGCAACGTGTAAGTTCCTCCCTACAAACACTCACACATATGCACGCACACACACACACACACACACACACACACACACACACACACACACACACACACACACACACACACGTGGTTAAAAGCTCTCCCCTTTATTGCTGATAGAAGTAGTGACTATTGTGAGAGGGTGTGGCCTAGCCTTAACCTTCCTTGCCCTAGGAGATGCATGCATGGCATGAACTCCAGTGTGCACCTGCAGAGAACACTTCCACCCACTACTTATGTGAAGTTAGATAATTATTATTGATTATTTGTGTTTATATCTCTTTGTTTGTTGCCTTTAATTTGCCAGCCAAAAGATTGGAGGCTGAAACGTGACACACAATCTCGCAGTCTTGACCTGCCAGACATCGGCCCACCTCCTCCTCTCCCCGCAGTGTCGCGGTCACTGGAGCTACGCCAGATGTGCCCCCTGACTGACTATCCTCTGCGCCTGTGCAACAGTGTAGAGGTGCTCTTTGCTGAGAGTGAGGACGAGGATGAGGAAGATGATATGGAAGGCTTCCTTTTAATAGAGGGTAATTTTAATCTCAAGGCACATTTGGAGATGGAGCATTCCTCACCTCCCCTTGAAGAGATCTTGCCTCCTCTTGAAGAGATCTTGCCTCCCCTTGAAGAGATCTTGCCTCCCCTTGAAAAAATTTCGCCTCCCGTTGGACATAACTATAAACTCTTTTCTGTGAACAGTGTTGCTCTTTTGTTTGCTGTGATTTCTCATGTGGTAGTCGCAGGATGCTATTTGTTTGGCAAATGAAATTCCGTGTCACCATCTGTCAACATTTTGTTTGATTTTTGTCTTTTCCTGAGCAATACATTTGCAGCATCTTCCTCTCAGTTCTTTTTCTTTTCTTTTTTAAATCTTGATCATGAGATAAAATCAAAAAAGAATCTGTCGTCTATTTATGAATTTCCGGAATATAATTTCAGCTCACTACAGCAGATGTACATCATCTTTTGACGAGATCATGTGTCATGTTGGCCTGAGATTGGGATAGGGTAAAGGGTATTACTACCCCAAGAATTTGGCAACCCATAAAATATCTCCATTGAACTGCTGTGAATAATTTTCTCATTAGGTGCTACATAGAGAAATATCTGCCATACTGCAGATAATTATCAAGTGATGTAAAATCCAATAGATACATAATCCGCACCAACTTATGGACGCACAAATATATGATTCAAATTGAAAGAATAAAAGAATGTTTTGATACACAATACTGCTACACTGACTGACTGCCTTGATATGACTTCTGCTGCTGTTCCCCTAGTGTAGTGTGTGACTGACTAGTGATGGCATCTGGTACCAATATGAGCTTTTATAGTTCGAGAAGGTATGGCATCTGGTAAGGTGTGGACATGTCTGTGGAGCAGCAGTATGGGAAAGGTTCACAGCCAGCATTGGCACATGGCTGGATGGTCCTATTGCGGCCCATCTGGGTCTGAGACTCCGCCCACTCCAGCCGGTACATCAGACTCTGCCTAATCTGGGAGGTAAACAAAACAAAGTTTTAAAAATGTTACCATTGTTGTCTTGGTAATAGAAGGAACAACAACAATAATAACGACAAAGTGAAAAAAAAAGTTCAATAAACAAAGACAAAGTTTACCTTACAATTTGGCCTGTTGTGCACAACAGGAAGAGGGGTGTGTGTGCGTGCACGTGTGTGTGTGTGTATGCGCGTATGTGTGTGCATTTGTGTGTATGTTTGTGTACATATGTTATGGCTGACACTGACCTGCCACACATGGTCTAGGACTTTAGAAATTGATAAAAAGTCTCCAGTTGCATGCAGACTTTGGAATGATCAAAACGACATCCCCTCACAATAAAAAAAAACATCGTGTAAGTACACAAGATGTAAATATTTAACTATTAGCACTAAAAATACTGCAAGAGGTAGTGAACAGTACACAATGCCATACACACACACACACACACCCCCCCCCCCCCCCCCCCCCCCCACACACACACACACTGACTGACTGGGTCATGCATTACCAGTCCTATGGTCTCCACTATCTGAGAGTAGTCATCTGTCTTCAGTAGGAATATCTCATTGGGGTCAGAGTTCAGATTGAAAAGCAGTGGGGGGTTGTGGTATTCTGTGGTTGTGTTGGAACGACATACAGAGTCATAGTAGTCCTCCGGGCAATATCCCCTAGGGAGGAGGGGGAGGGGGAGGAGGAGGAGAGAGAGAGCGAAAGAGGAGGGAAGTGTTGTAAGTTCAGGTGGCATCATACTAGGAGAAGGGAAATGTAATTAGCATGAAGAGGTGGGAGGAGAGGGAACTATGCCATGCATAAGGTAAGGGATCAGTGTGAGCTTTAATGCAGTGGCCAGCATTTCCAGTTTCAACACTTGATGAAATTCACGATCTACAGATCATGTGATCTACTACTGGACAACAGTTAATGGTGAGTTGTAATTAGAGACATAAACCTCCAAATGTCATCTCTCATTCTCTCCTATGCTCTCTGCCTCTCTTACAAACACACCAAAGGTTACAGGACAAAGAATGTTAGAGAACTTTTGCTGGTGATGATGATAGCTATGCACCCTTTGGTGTAGAAGTGAGCCTTGTAGCCTTGGTACCGCACTGCATGGGGGCCTTCTGTGGCGTTCATGCTCTCCGGGAAGAACGGTAGCCAATTGCGTTTGAGCTGATGGGGGAGTGAGTTAAGAAGATAGAGAATACTAAATGGTGGTACTGAATATAGCACTGTGTGTGTGTGTGTGTGTGTGTGTGTGTGTGTGTGTGTGTGTGTGTGAGAGTGAGTGAGTGTGTGTGTGTGCGTGTGAGTGAGTGTGTGTGTGTGTGTCATGAAGTTATGAAACATCAGTGCCCAAGTATGGGTGCAGCCTGAGTGAAGAATGTGGGTGTGGCCTGAGTATATGCATGTGATGCTAGTCCTCACTTTGCCATTTGTCCTGAAGAGGACCTTGGTCATGTCCATGCCGTCCATCTTCCTGTCCTGGGGCACCTCTCCTCCAGACATCTTCATGATGGTGGGGAAGAGGTCCAATATGGACGCCAACTGGTGGGTGCGGCCATGTCTCACCTCCCCCATCCACCAAGCGATGGCCGGCAGGCGTACACCACCCTCCCATGTGGACCCTTTACCACATCTCAGGTGCCCTGCGCTGCCCCCTTCTGCCCCCAGCGTGAGGTCGGGTCTAGAGATAATTTGCGGATCGAAATCACACACACTTCAATACCAGCACTCAATACCAGCACTCAATACCAGCACTCATGTTTAGTCACTGAAAGGGAAAACTGTGCAGAAATTCAATGGATGTGCAAATATTAAAAAGAAGTCTCTCAACTTTGATAATGGTTACTCTGTCTGAGAGTGGTCCACATGTATGTGTGTGTGTGTGTGTGTTGACTTACCCGTTGTCGGAGGTGAGGAAGACGAACGTACTGTAGTAGAGTGAGTTATCTTTCAGAGCTTGCATCACTTCCCTGACAGTGTAGTCCACTTCACGCTGTAAGCACATTGTGAGACAACACAGACGTGTGACAGGATGCCATAGGATGGAGTAACATCCACACTCAAACAACAAAGTTGCTAGGCACAGTTTATATTATGTTTGATATGTTATCGAGCACGAGTATCCTTCACCAGTACATGCAGATATGGACCACATCTTTCTAGCTCACTAATGCATGTCATCAGTTCCCTGGATGCAGTCGTACAGAGAAGATCACTGTTGTTGGTACATTATCCAAAGATAATGGGGTCATCCATTCACACACACACACAAACACACACATCATACATACATACATACATACATACATACATACATACATACATACATACATACATACATATGCTCTATTTATACATGTTGATCATGAGATAGACACAAAAGATTCCTGTAACATCGAAACGAAACTGTGTATCATCACTGACTAGTAATATCATCCCACTTAGCAATCTGGCTGGTCAGATCAGAATTGATAACTTTCATTTAATTTAAAAAAAGTTAAGTTCACTACCCCCACTACCATTAAACCACACCTCTTCAATTAAGTAAAATACATGTTCAATAATTTTTCTTTAATACATGTGGATGTAAAAATTAAGGAATATTATAAGGTTGGAGGAATATACTTGAAAAATTGAAGTCAGAAAAATTATATTCCAAATTTGAAAAAATCTATAGTTTCAACGTGTCCTCCACCAGTTCATAGGATGTGGACCAGAGGGATGGTAAATTACTGCCACAAAAAAAGGAGACAATCTTTGGTCATGTTTTAATAATTTCATTATCTGCCAAACAACCAAGTCAGCAAAGTTCCATCAAAATTCCGCCAGCTATTACAGAGCCAAACATGAACATAAAAATAAGTCTATTACCATACTTCCTTAGGAGAGTTATTATCTGTGACCAACGAACCACCCCTGGATCTACTGGACCACTCCAGAATCAGAGGATGAAACCACACCTGAATCCACTGTTAGGAAAGAGGGTTCATTTGAACCCAACGAACCATACCTGGATCCAGCACTGTTTGCCAACTCCAAATAACACTGTTCAGGTTGTAGCTAACAGGTAGAGAGAGAGTTCCAGAACTTTTGTTGCAATTTTCTTTTTAATGACAAGGAGATAAAACTTGCATCATTACTGGCAGCACAATCCTCAAGATATGCTCACCACTCAAATTTTCAGCATATGTGTAGCCTGACACAACCTACAGCTGTTAGTACTTATGTGTGCCAATAGTTCATGTACCAGTGAGTCTCCAAATGGTCCTCTTGAGCTCGTGTTCCTGAACCTCTCCCCACTGAAGTGAGGTCTGTGTGTGTGCTGGAAGGCATAGTACAGAAAAAACGGCTTCTCCTTTGCTATAGGGTGAACAAGAGAGGGAGAGATATGGTAAAGAGACTTCATGCAAGAACAAAATTGTAACCAATGAATTATTTCAATTACTAAAGAGGACCTCTGCTACAGTTACATTACATTATTGAAGCAATCTGGGCCTATTTTTTATTTCAGAAATATCTACTTAATAAAAAGAAAATTTCCCCTTAAAGATCAAATTAAGCTTTCAGGATTGGCATTCAGCCATTCATGAAGTACACACACCTCCTGTAAAGGAGCTCTCCGTAAGTCAGTATGTGTTACTATTGCATGTGCACCAGAGTGAGCTACCTGCTTGTGTCTCTATGAAAGAGACTGCAGAGGTCCGCAGGGTAGCCGATAGGTTGATGAGGTTGGCCGGTTGCTGCACTATCTCCTGCTTGCTCCCGTTGCACTCAAAGATCGGACACGGCACAAACTCTGCAGGAATATTTGACCATCTGCAATGAACTATGGACATAACTAGTGGATGCATTTAGATCTCCCACAGACAAACTATATACACAGAATATATTTGCATGTGTGCGTCGAAGTCTCCATCCAGTCTTTGTTCTGCCAATACAGCACTACGGCTGGTAGTGTGTGTTTGAGAGTTGTGGTCACATGTATTGCAAACCTGGGTCACAGTTTTGGTTGCACCGCTGGCTAGGGTAGAAACATTTGTAGCACGGGCAGTTGTCATGTGAGTAAGGCAACCCCTGCAACATGAGAAAGTAAGAGAGAGATAATTGGAAATATAATATGCAATTTAGTCAACATGCACTTATCACATAAATATGCAAAACTTGACAGGGACCACAACACCCCCCCCCCCCACTCCCTCTTTCAAGTTACATAGTCGTAGACACTGATAGACACACACCAACAGACATGCAGAGAAGATACTCATATGCGCCATGCAGGGATGTGTGTGGAGCAACTCTGCACTCCGACATACCTTGTAGTAGTCAAAGCCGTGGTTGTTGGGCAAATGTTGACCATCCTCACCAACACCCTAAATAGTGCACATCATAAGCGAGTTAGTGAAGAATATAATGTGTATTCCATTGTAAGGTAGACACACCTGCACTAATAATTAATTCATACATATCACAGTAGTATATACAAGACATACACACACCAAGGCTCCCGGCAGCTGCCATTAGCATCAACTAGTCATCTCCTGCCATAGACCTCAAATACATTACAAGATGTTGCATGGAACAACGGAACCACTTAGCCAGTGTCCGTACAGAATGTCCACACAGAACACAAGGGACAGAAACAACCTATGAACAGCCATTGGTCAATAGACTCTAGGGAGTTCACAGGTCCATTGTCCTCCCCACCACTAGAGTCAGAAGGTAGTCAAGGATTCACTCCTTGTCATATGGAACAGTGCCTCAATACATATCACACCTCAGACTAAATAAATTTCAAAAGAGAAACATCCCAGAATTAGTTCAACAATGTTGTAACACATCACCTTATCCATTTAGCAGCTATTGTGGAAATGCGATACTCACCAACTGCCAGTTTCCGATCATCCCTGTGTTGTAGCCAACTCTTTTCAACTTTGTGGCGATAGTTATTTCATCAGATGGAAGACCTGATAGTCAAATACCAAAGAAAAGGGTAAAAATACTTCAACCTTCTATTATAAACACATGGCATGCTATTAGAAAAGAAAGTGGTGGAATGACAAACTAAAACAATAAAAAATTTTTTTTTATCTTACTATAATTCATGGTTTGATTGTTTGTTTGTTTCTTCTCCATCTCTTCCCAGACGCTCTACCCTAGAGGTCAAAATTTTTATAGGGGTTGATGGAGGTCACCCAAAGTTGGTTTTAGGTGGAGTTTGGTGAAGATCAGAGTAAAACCCTGCAGTAGGGTTAGTTATTTTTGGAAAATTTCCATTTGGGGGGGGGGGGCTCAATAATATCCATGAGTAACCGCCAAGCTGCATTGAGACTCTACAAACCATGATTATACAAACACACTTTAAGTGAGAGGTCAGCAAAACTGTGCCCAAAGCTCTTCCCTTCTCTTTTCATTTCTTTTTTTTTGAGCCCTGTAGGCCCAAGTGTCTGTGAGGAGATAGTGAACAAACAGTGTTACCACTAGCCCAAATATATAAATAAATTGTGAATCTAAGACATCTTTGTTACCACCGGAAAAGGAAAGAAAAGTGGCTCATCAACCTAACAATATACCTAAGCAGTCTGAATTGGATATGTCTGGCTCAGTGTCCCTGAGACAGACAAATCCAATTCAGATGCTCGTAAGTGTGCTGTTCGGTTGATGGTGACTACTCTCACTATTTTTGTGAGGCACTTTATCCAATTCTAAATTATTGTTTTTTTCACATTTCAATATTGGGAGCTTCCATCCCTCCTCATTGTAACTTGGTTGACAATATGCTAGCAACAAATACCTAATTTTTTTAACCCTGAAAGATTAGACGCTAAAACAATCTCATGATTGAATACTCTATCACACACACACACACACACACACACACACACACACACACACACACACACACACACACACACACACACACACACACACACACACACACACACACACACACTCACTCACTCACTCACTCACTCACTCACTCACTCACTCACTCACTCACTCACTCACTCACTCACTCACTCACTCACTCACTCACTCACTCACTCACTCACTCACTCACTCACTCACTCACTCACTCACTCACTCACTCACTCACTCTCTCTCACTCACTCACTCACTCACTCACTCACTCACTCACTCATACACTCACTCACTCACACACACTTACTCACACACACTCACTCACTCACTCACACACACACACTCACTTACTCACAATTCTGAAAATAGTGTGTGTATACAGTATCACAGGGAACAATAGGTGTAAAGGCGGTTGGAATATAAATGATCATTTTTTTTGCAGGGAAACATTTATGGCCACACCTCCCAAGTCATCTGGACGGAATCCCCCAGGATAGACTCCTGAGCGGGTCGGGTACCGTCCAGTGAGGAGAGCAGCTCTAGTGGGTGACCCCATGGGGGTCGGGGTGTAGAACTGGGTAAAGAGAAGTCCCTCCTCTGCCAGCTGATGGATGTTGGGGGTGATGGAGGTTGGATGGCCATAGGGTGAGAGGTCACCATATCCCAGCTACAATTATAATTTAAAAATGAAAAATAAATAACATTAAAATAACAATTATACATTTAATTAAATCTATTGATTATGGAGATGACACATACTGTGCAAATTTGCTTTTTAGAAAACTTCACCTTAGTACACTCCCAACATGCTTCCCTTTCAACATGAAATATATTATTATTTGATCTATGTCTCCACTTGCGTGCACACCTGCACAACTATCCAAAAAAAAAAGTTCAACCACCGATCTTACATCAAAATTAGTATGCAAAAGTTATGGGCCAATTAAAAAAAAAGTACTTGATACTTCTTGAGGGGGGGGGGGGAAAGCGAGAGAATTGGTAAAGGGTTGAAAGTGAATGGAAAAATAGCATAATTTCCAAACAAAAAGCAAAAAAAAAAAAAAAAAAAAAAAAAAAAAAATCTTATAGAAAATAAAACTACCCTGGATGAGAAGCTGAGGATAAAACACTTTCTATCCAGTAATACTAACACTAATGGGGATGAACAACAACAGTTTCCTATAATAGCAATGGTTGCGCTTGTTGGGTGACTGGTGGCTTGATTCTTGCAAGAGAAATTGCAATAGTTCTGTGGCAACAAATGGAACGTCTGAATTAATTCCTTCAATTCTCTGATCCCTGAACTTTAATACATTACTTTTGATCATCAGCCATTCTGAGCAATCATGGTCTGATGTAGTTCTCACTCCACCCCAGCATTGCCTCCATCCATTAGAGCAAATCATGTCTGATAAGATATGTGATGACTTGTTCACTCCATTGCCAACCACACCTCTTCCACCTCAATAAAGTGGATACAAAAGTGCACAGCATATGATGAAGGATCCATCATATGATGTGGTGGGAGGTGGAGCTCTGACCTCAATGCCAAAGCACAAACATTTACGTTACTCACAATGATAATATTACCAAATCAACTATTGAGAAACGTTTGTAGAATTAATTTTTTTAAAATTAATACTTATTACATTAAAAGGTAAATTTATTTCAAAAATACCGTAATGCTGAAAAAAAATGCAGCTCAAATACTTGGAAGCTAAAGAAAGATAATCCCCTGGGGAGTCTGCAGGTGTTTCTGTTCCTGTATTCACAGACCTTCAATCTCCTCCTTGTGTGGAGGTGGAGTGAATTGTAACAAAGCAGCACTTGCATTGACCAGGTAGAGTGAAGACACAATACAATACATTGACACTTTGTTTCTTTAGATTATTTTATATCAATCTCAACATGTGCAAACATGGAGTTCCGAAAAACTGTTTTGGAGAGAATGAATCAGAGCTGTAGTAACTATTCAACATTTTTCCTTCCCCACAGAAGAATGGAGATAAGTGGCAACACAGCAACAATTTGTCAGGTAATGAGTTTGCAGGGAGCCAATGCAGACACAAGTGGGTTGGAAATCCACAAAATGTTTTTGCAGGAAAATAGCATACCATCTATCACACAATGTCACCAACATACAGTATGCCACAATTGTCCTTCCTCTCCTGGTAAGAAAAACCCAAGAATTTCCCTTAACTTAAAATAAATTATAGTCAGATACAACAACAGGATATCTGTATGGCTCCAACAACCTTGTCTGGAACTGGAGGGCTTGGCCTGACCAGCAACCACAGTCTAATGCTCTGAAATCATAGCATCAAATTGCCTTTAAGCATGTGCAATAAATAGATATCCTATTCTAGATTCTTTTTTTCCCTCTCTATCAATTTACAATATTGCTGCTAAGTATTGGGCAGTAAAGAGGGAGCAGAATAGTGCCACAGTAAATCAAACAGCCCTAACTGATTTTGACTTCAATTCCAGATTATGACGTGATTAAACAAATTGACATACTTCAACTCAGTGTTACAGATGGTCAGATGTTGACATGTGAAGCTGTATGGCTAGATGATGACGTTATTGCTGCTGTACAGAATCTGCTGAAGAGACAAACCAGCATGAGTGGAGGACAGCCACCATGACTAGGGCAGATATTTGATGTTCATCATAAACAATAGGAGGGAAGAATTAACACAACTTGTATGTAAGTTAAAATTCCATCATTCATGTGAAAGTAATTCAATTGACTTGAAATGGATACAGGTGGGAACTATGACTGTGGATTCTTTGCAGTTCCATTTGGTGTTTCTCTGGCTCATGGGAAGCCTCCAGAACTAAAATGCAAAGACACCGACACAATTGCTTGGTAAAAGGAATGCTCATTGAGTTCCCCACTTTTGCAGAAGAAAAGTTATGCTGTGCCAGTGTTCTGTTCTGCATATATACATGCCAGAAGGTGACTGTGCCAAATAGTGCAATGCAGTACCTCCTTCAAAGGGTTTTATGCTGTGTCCATGATACTTCTTAAGTTGCATCAGAAAAAAAAAATGTTGGTGTTGTATCAGCTGTAAAATATTACGATAAACTATATCATTAAATCTATTTTATTGCTATGTAATGTTCTTCCATGATTACCGGTTAATCTGCAATGTCCATTCTAACCATCACCAAGATCTGCTGTAGTATGAACGTTGATGTTATTAATACAATATTCATAAACTATAGTATTATTATTATTGTTACATCCCTGCCTGCCTGCCTGCCTTCCTGCTCATTGAAAAAAAAAATCTTTTTTTTAGCCCTAGCCCAAGCCCTATTGAAGCAGGAGTCACACAAGAACCAACAACACTACATTCAATTCTCTACATCAGAGGGTCACTGCAGATGGTCTCAGAATTTCCACCAAAAATAGGCTGTCAAAAAGTTATCAACCAAATAAAAATGGTACTTTGGGCACATTTAAAAAATAATTAAAGTAGTAGAGCATTTTTCTTTGAAAACAGCAGATAGAGAAGCGACATTGTGACTTCCAACCAAGAAATGAAAAAAGGGAATTGCCAAAAAAATACGTCTGTCAATGTGTGCAACTGAGGGGGCAAGCAAACAGAAAAGGACCAACTCAAAAATTGTACTTTTGGCACTGTCTTGGAAATTAAATTGGTAAGGGATCAACAATTACCACCATCCCCCATCCCCCTCCCCCCCCCCCCCCCAAACCCTAAAAAAAAAAAAAAATAAAAAAAAAAACCCTCCTCTTAAGATGAAAAATAGAAAAGAAATTAAAAAAATTAAAAAAAAGAGTCTTGCAGAAAATGAAATTTGGCTGTGTGTGCAGCTGAGGATATAACACTTTATATCCAACAAAACACTACACTACACTAACAGGGATGAACATGGTAAAGGATTGTCAACAGATTCTTATAATGGCTGAGTGGGGAAAGAAATATTCGGTGAGAATATCTTTGCATGCAAAACTCAGTCCAATAGTTGTGTCTGTTGGACACCAGGTGCTGGCTCGGGTTAGTGCAAGCAAAGCTGCAATGGACCTCTGGTAGTGAGCAGAGGCAGTGAAAAGCATGCATATGGATTGAAGGTCTATAGGAAGTCCTATATACTGTCTCATATCATTATAGTAACTCCATCAATTGACCATGATGGAGGATGCTTATCATTTGATAAGGATATTTCTTATAAGATTTTCAGAGTTGTAGGCAAATTTATTGAATGAGGAGTAAATAATCTTCTCTTCCACACTCTCTTGCTTTTCTTGATTTTTGTTCCACCATACTTCTTTATTTCTCTCCCAAACTCCTCCCCTCCCATTGTATAGAATACAATTAATTAAGTGAAAATATGAAGTTGTATTACACTGTAGCTACCTGGATAAAGGTGGCTATGAATTTTAAAGAATTAAAAAAAAAAAACAACTGAGAAATGGAATATCCACACCCTACACAGCCAGGAAGAAGTGTGGCATTAATTCCAACTTCACCAAACCAAGCTAACCTTAACAATGAGCTGCAAGCAAATATTTGGGTAACATTCTATAGATAGGCATATATTCTGTGGCTATGTAGATTGTGTAGATCTACAGAAAGTATAAAACATGTATAAATAAAGATCAGTGGTCTTAAAGGTTCTTCAGGAATGATGATTTTCTGATAGCTTTTATTTTATTTAATATGGATATTCTTGCAGTTCAGCACTCCAGGTTCTCACCATCAAAAAATGTTGGCACTGCTGAACACCCACGCCCAATTAAGCACATGGGCTTGCATACCTTTCAAGCAACCCTAGGGCTAGGGCCAGGGTTGGCTAGGGCTATATAGCTTTCTTTAAGAAATATCTTCCAATATAGCCCTAGCATAACATAGCACAGGGTAGGTAGGGGTGCATGCATAGTCCAGTGTGTGGGGGTTCCAATTTTCTTGCATTTTTTGACAGTGATACTGGGTCTGCAGAACTGCAAGATTACCAAATAATGAACTATAATCTAATAAATTATAATCTTCAGTCTGCAATCCCTCCAGCTTAGCTCAGATTTAAAATTATATATCCTGTTATCTTATTATTGCTGTCTGGTCAGCAGTATCACCCCCGGCATGCAGACCATTGGAACTGCAGCACCTAGCCCTAGCAAACAGGCCCAGGTAACTATTCCAGAACCAGAGCTAGATAAATTCTCACGTCATCCACCAGGAAAATTATGACGTTAGGCCTTTTGGAGCGGTCCTCCACCGTCCCAAGGCTGCTCGTGCTCCAGCAAAGAACTAGAGCAGCCACACCACCCAGCACACTCAAAATCTTATTTACGGGCATTCTGGAAGTGCACCAAATTAATTCCTTTAGTGCCGTTTATATTATATTGCTCAGGTTGGGACCGCGCCCACCTAGGCTTGTTAAAGGTCAGGTAAGCCACGCCCTAACAATTTCATTTGGAGGTGGGGCTCTTCATTTGGTGATAGGTCAACTTGATTTCTCTGCTTGATCTTTGCAGTGTGCTTCAACCTTTTTTTTTCCTCATGACCTGGCAGAATTGTTTGGCTTGACCATGAGTGGGAGAGTGCTGGCTAGGGTTGCATCTGCAATCTCCTTGAGGGCGAGTTGGGTCGGGTGAGTAAGCTGTGATAGGGGAAGGGTTAGGGGAGGCGTAGGGTGCTAAAAGCTAGAGAGATGATTCATTAGTAACATAATTAAATACTACCTGATTGGCTGGTAGAAGCTTTAAACAATGTGCAGGTGGTGGTGGTGTCACATCTCTGTATCTGTGCACTGCAGTTGCACTTGTAAAGCTTGTCCACTGCCACTGGCAGGCTTCCCTCCACTAGCCTTTGCTGTTTCCCTGCAGAAGTGAAGCAAGGAGTATCTACACTGGAGAGTAGATGAGGAAGGGAGCTGTGTGCAACTTAATTACACAAACACTTCAGATTTAGTACACAGTACACAGGGATTGGCTCTACCTCACCTAATGCTATTCACTCACACTTTGTCGAATGTAATTGGTCAAAGTGATGAATAGAGAACTAGCATAAAATTTCCATTGAATCCATTCCAACTCCATGAACTGATACTGTCTGGGGTCTCATTTGTGTCAAATTGTTACAACTTTTTTCAAGGTCCGACTATTGTGAGCCGCTGCCAACATGAAGTGACTGCTCGAGCAGCTGTTCTGACATTGCATTTCTTTATATTTAATGTTGTATCTCCATCTTCCAACTTTTTTCTTTTCCTATGATCATATTCAGTTGGTTGGCAAATCATATGACCTTTGTAACTGCATGTGTCCATATCACACAATGTCACATTCTTAGTTCCATCCCTACCATACACACAGGATGCTTCGCCCCATAAGCTCCTCCTCTTCCTCTCTGAAGGAGCCCGAGTGTGGCGTAGATCCCATGGAGAAGGGATTGTTCACAGAGGAACACCAGGAGATGATGGCCTCTCTCAACAAACTCATAGAGAAGGAGATCAACCCCTATGTGGACGAGTGGGAGGAGGCTCGCATGTTCCCTGCCCACCAGGTAAGCCTTGCAGATCATAGGTGTGCTTTATTTAGTGAGGGGAATAGCATAGCACTTAGCTATAGTCAACCTGCCCCAACCCGGTGTGATGTTGGTCTAGTGTGTGTCCCCATAAAGTTATTGTCAATGTACTTCTATCTGCCCCAACCCAGTGTGATATTGATCCAGTGTGTGTCCCCATAAAGCTATTGTCAACATACTTCTATCTGCCCCAACCCAGTGTGATGTTGATCCAGTGTGTGTCCTGATAGGGTTTTTGTCAACCTACGTCAACCTGCCCCAACCCAGTGTGATGCTGGTCCCATGTGTGTTCCCATAGAGCTATTGTCAACCTACTTCAACCTGCCTCAACCCAGTGTGGTGTTGGTCCAGTGTGTGTCCCCCATAGAGCTATTGCAAACCTACTTCAACCTGCCTCAACCCGGTGTAGTGTTGGTCCAATGTGTGTCCCCATAGAGCTATTGTCAACCTGCTACAACCTGCCTCAACCCAGTGTGGTGTTGGTTCATGCGTGTATCCATAGAGCTATTGTCAACCTACTTTAACCTGTCTCAACCCAGTGTGATGTTGGTCCAGTGTGTGTGTCCATAGAGCTATTGTCAACCTACTTCAACCTGTCACTGCACTGAGTAACTTTTTCCTTTAGTTTTCTGATAATCGTTTAAAATTCACGATTTGTTTGTGTGTCCAAAGCCTTTTTATCCCACTTCCTTTCTCTTCTTTTTGACTCCTGTAGGCCCCTGCATCTGGGAGTAAATGGTAAACTAACAAACAAACATACAAATCTTGAATCGTAGTAAGATGTTTGTTTGTTTTGTTTTTGTTATTGGGACAGGTGCTTTGCTAGTGGTTTCACTTTTCTATGACTAGTGTTGGCCACTAGTCATAGCATTCACCCTTGCCTGGAAATATCAGCCTTATTCACCTGCCCAAACAATGGCCCTGATTCCAGACCAAGCCTTGATGGAATGTCTTATTAAAGTTTAAACATCGCCATAGCAACAAGTTCGTTAACCGTGTTGTGTGCTAAATTGATAATTCAATAATGGAAATACAAATAACAACTCCCTAGCAACATGTGTGATGCACGGAGGGAGAGAGGGAGGGAGAGTGAGAGAGATAGTTAGGTATACTAGTAGAGAATTGTAAACTCTGGCCGCAATTGCTTGCTAAACCCAACCCACCTTTATTTGGCTGTAGTTACACTGCATAGGAGTTGAGATATTTTCGTGTACAACAAACTATCTTTACAGGCAACACTCCAAGATTCATATCTGCTAAGTTTTGTCAAACCTTTTCAGCAGCTTGGCCAGTTACAAGTAAGATGTATCTCAGGAGATCCTAGGTGAGGGTGCAACACTCTTGGTAATTGTTAAAATTCATTTGCCCCGTTCTTATATATGACATCTACCATGAGTGGACATACAAGATAAGGGATTGTCAAGTTCCCTCTAAAGTAGATGTCGTCAGGGACATTTGAGTGAGCAGAAACACTGACTGCAGCTAGAAGTATTGAGTGCACTGATATTCATCAAAAATGATTGAGAAAGGCAGAATGAATAAGTGCTTTAGCAGCTGTTGGCTTTGGGTGTACTCCTTCTGTTAGTGACTTGGTGAGCTGGAAGTAGGTTTAAGCATAGACGATAATGGAAGTGAGGATAATGCTCATGTGTGAATTCTGACAGTCTGTGTCTCTATGAAGTACACAATGTAGGCAAAAGTCGTGAAGAGCTCGTGTCATTGTGAAGTGGTTGACACCTCAAGGATGATACCATTTCCAGCTGTCCCCAGCCGCATCATTCTATTGCCCTCAACTCTCACCAAATCCAGTAAACAACTTGTAATGGTTTTTGCTCTCAAGTGAAGGCAATAGTGAGCAATGGGCAGAGGATGTGATATACTTGGCAATAGAAGTTTTCTTTGCACTTACTTTTTCACTGTCTGCTTGAACCAACGGACAAGATATTGTAATGCATCTCTCTCCTTCATGTTTTTTTTTTTTCACTCAATATTTCTACAACAGACAACTCCGCTATCAAATTTCTCCTACATTTATTTATTCATGTGCCATCCCCCCCCCCCCCCTTCCCCCTCCTCTTTATCTCTCTCCCACCTCACTTTATGAGTGTGATATAGCTACATTGGATGATCCTGGTTTCAAGATAGTGGTAAGAACAAAAAATGAAACCTTATTATCTCAGTGTAAATTAGCCTTTGTGGTTGAGCATTGAGATGGCAAATTCTGTTGACACGATTCCAGAAAATTCTTTAATACTTGCTGAGTTAGTAATGAGGCTGGGGACAGCTGGAAATGGTATCGTCCTTGAGGTGTAAACCACTACAATGACACGAGCTCTCCACCACCTATGCCTGCATTGTGTGGTTCATAGAGACGCAGCTACTGCCAGAATTCACACATGAGCAATTATCTGACTTTCATTCTGCCATTGGCCAGTGGCTGTACTGCCATAGTATGATTAGTACTCACCAAACAAAGAGCTCTGTCTTCAGTGCTTATGATGAGATGTCTCTTCAGTGCTTTATCATCTGTCCACACTTCTTTCAGAGGGAGAGGCAGAGAAATGGTGTGAGACCTCCAGCAATGGTGGCCGTGCCTCTCTGTGCATCCACTATTGCTTTAACACCTTCAATCCATTGTGTGCTCCATAAGTCACATATGTCATTAGATTTACATTTGCCGGGAAGTTCCCTCCAATATCCACATAGTATCCTCCACTTCAAATGTCTGTTTTGTTGAGCAAGAAGGTTGGGGCGTGTGTTTTCTTAGGCCACTGGATGAGTAGGTAGGAAGCACTTGGAGAGAACGGTTCAGTATAGTTGTCATTAGTCCATCACCAACAACATGAGAGAGTTAGATTCCTGCCTCTCCGAATTTTTTTTGGGTTTTTACATTACAGTATCCTGCAGAAGGACTTGGAACTGGAAAAAATGAAAAGAAGTGCTTGTGGCAAATTTCTTGTATGAAATTGGTAAGGGTCTACAATGAAGCGAGAATGTCTTAAAAATGGCAAATAGGAAAGATGAAGGTAGGAAAGAGTTCATTCCTCAACTTCCAATGAAGGGATAAAAATGGACATGCAGAAAGTGAAATCCAACCAAATATGCAGCTTGATGTAAACACTATGCCCACCAAAACTTATGCTTTGTGTTGATAAAAAGGATAAATGCATGCCAACAGCTTCCCTTAATGATTGAGAGGGGAATAGAAACATTAGGCAAGAATATCTATGAGTGCACAAGTCAAACCCTTCCACCTAGACAGCAACGAAAGGAAAGATGCAATATTCCTTTGTTCTGGACAACTTGACTCTCTGGTATCTCTGTTTGCTGGGTAGCTAGGGGCTTGATTATTGCAGCTGCGTCGGGCCTCTGGTATCCCATACTAGGATTAGTGTTTGAGCCAATCCCATTTGAAGGATTATCTGCCTCACTGTAGAAGCACAGTCTGAATATTTATTCCTTGTCCTGGTATAAATATCTGTAGTGCTCAGGTGACATCATCTGACTTCCACTGCTTCTGTTCTCCTTCTGTCTATAGGTTATCAAGAAGCTTGGGGAGGGAGGATTCCTGGGGCCGACCAGGGACCCCCAATATGGAGGGCTGGGGTTGGACTACTCCTACTCCATGGCCATTGCTAAGGAGCTGGGCAACATACGCTGTGCTGCGGTTCCCATGGCAATTGGAGTTCACACAGGTAAACCACACCCCTTTAATGTATTTGTTATGCATTGTTTGCACCATCTGCCCTGTGGCACTTACACTTTCCTACTTGGCCACTGAGTACATGTGTCTGGTCTGGGAGCGCTCAAAGCATGCGAGGAAACTAGACAGCACCCTCGATAAATGCTGCCGAATCATCACAGGCTGTCTGAAACCAACAAGGACAGATCATCTGCACATCCTCGCTGGTATTGCCCCACCAGGCATAAGAAGAGCTGTTACTAGTCAGTCTGAACAGGTTAGGCAACTAAACGACCCACGCCATCCCATGTTCCAACACACTCCTGAAACATCACGCCTGATTTCCAGAAGTAGTTTTATCTCCTCCACTGCTCCCCTCAATGACTCCACTTCCCACACATGCACCTGTCTATGACGAAATCCCCTCAATACTCCGAACAACAGCACACTGGACATGAAAATCACTGCAGTGGAGAGACTTCCAGACGGCGCTTACCTCGAGTGGACTATTTGGAAAAGTCTTAACCGCCTGAGGAGCCAAGTCGGATGCTGCAAGACCAACATGGTGAGGTGGAATTACACCACTGGGCCTGATGCCTGTGACTGTGGCCAGTAGCAAACAATGCAACATTTTCTCGTCTGCCCACACCTTCCATCACCAGTCACAGCAGACCACCTGCCACAGGCCAACTACACAGCGCTCCTGTGCGCAATGCATTGGAAGAACTCCATCTAGGAAGGATGGACATGATGAGGAAGAATGATTCTGACTGTCGATTCAATCAGCTAGATACAGCTGGTAATAATCAGTTGCTCCATTCATCCAGAAGAAAATTAATCAATGGTTCTTCATACAAGAGGGATGTTCAGGGGAGAGGGGGTGGGGGGGGGGGGGGGGGGGGGGGATGATGTCTAGGATGTCTGGGATCACTCCCCCCCTGAATGAATTCAACTTGTCGATACTTGTTCACGGTGCTACTTCCTGAATGATCACACACACACACACCTTGAACCTTGAAAGAAAGCCATCCGAGAAGATGATGCCTCTGGATTAAAGTTTAGACTAAACAATTACTGTCGCTCCTTTGTAGCGAGTCGTCCGACACTTATGCCTCGCAATGTCCTGCCTTCTCCTGAATGATCTGTGGCATATGTCACACACAAATGAAGTAGTGGTTGTGGTAGAGTTGGTGTCATGTCTGTCAATAGTTGATGCTGCCTCCTTCCTTATCCTGTCCTCCAATCTCTCCTTGGTGCAGATATCTAAACCTCTACATTGTGCTCTCCATAGACCTCTCTCCTTTGCATCTCTATACCATCTTCCTTCATCAATCTTGAACCTCTTAAGGTCTTTCCTTACTCTGTCCCTCCACCTTAGCTTACATCCATGCATGGGTCTTGGATGAGATAGTCAGCCAAACAAGAGCCTCTTGGGAATGCGATCCTCCTGCATTCTAGCAACATGACCCAACCATCTCAGTCTCCTTGCTATAACCACATCTTCAAGAGCTTCATCCAAGCCAAAATTCCTCCTCATCTGGACACTGCTGATGTAACCAGCTCACTGCTCAGCCCTACTGATGTTCATGATGCGCCGGAGACATCTGTTGTTGAATGCCTCAACCTTCTGTGTGGAGACTCTCCTGGTTGCCCAAGTCTCAGCTCCATTGAGCAGCACACCTAGCACAGCAGCACGATGGACTATCCTCTTTGTCTTCCTGCATGGACTTCCATTGCAGAACACAGGTCTACATAAGGCACCAAAAGCACGAAAGCACACACACACACACACACACACACACACACACACACACACACACACACACACACACACACACACACACACACACACACACACACATTGATTTATTATTGTGATTTTATTTATTTATTTTTAAAAGTATTTCTTACCCACAAATTCACATGGCCACCATTCCCTCCTCCTGTTTGATAAGCCACACCAGTATGCATTGCACTTTTAGGAAAGGAGGGGGGATTGTGGAAAACCTTCAGAACACACCAGTAGAGAAAAAATGTTTCCAATCCACATGATATCTGCAGCATGTTGGGACTGCTTCATCTCATATATGCATGTGGTGTGTGTGTGTGTGCATGTTGTTTCCAGACATGGCTGTGCCTGCTCTGGCTAGGTTTGGGTCTCACGAGCTGAAGCAGGAGTTCCTGGCCCCCTCTGTGGCGGGGGACATTGTGTCGTGTCTTGGGGTGAGTGAGGCTGGGGGAGGGTCTGACGTGGCCAACATCAAGACCTGTGCAGTGCCCAAGAAAGGTACAGTGAGAGACACATGCAACATGTCCACACTAAGTCATCAATGTTGGAAATACATCTTCTCCTATTTATTCATCAAGAAACCTCAAGGTGTTATTTGGTAGGTGGGTTGAATGTTTCTCCTGCCACAATATATGAAACTGCATGAAAAAATTATGTGGTTGTGCAGACTGATTTTGTACTGTATCTGTGTACACAGCTCTAGTGTGGGTTTAAATGCATTTAGACACACTCTGGACCATTTAAAGCCTGTAGACATATTTATCCAACACTGCATTAATATTTTAGCTAGGATAAAAACTGCCAAGGGCAAGTGGATATTTGGACGATTCCATGTATGCTAGTAAGTCTGTCCTTGCCATACTCAAACTGGTCATCCATTAATCCTCCATCTTTTCAAACAGGAATATCCGTCATTAATACTCCCATATCTCCATCACATGCACTCAGTCATCTTCATCATTACTCGCTTGTCTTCCCGTATTTTCAGGGACAGACGACCTTGTCATCAACGGCAGTAAGATGTGGATTACCAACGGCTTGCAGGCGGACTGGATGTGTCTGCTGGCCAACACCAGTGAAGGAGCACCGCACCAAAACAAATCTCTCATCTGCGTGCCCATGAACTCCAAGGGAATCAGCACCAATAAGATCAATAAGATAGGTAACTATTCCTCAGATACTGCCGAGATATTCTTGGAAGATGTTGTGGTCCCACGGAGAAACATTATTGGCGAGGAGGGGCGTGGCTTCACCTACCAGATGATGCAGTTCCAAGAAGAGAGAATGTGGGGCACTATGTGTGGTAAGGTGTGGGTAGTTGTTTGGGGTGGAAGTGTGCATTAAAAAGATAAGCTACTCTTTAAAAACTTTAAAAAACATTTATTGCTCACCATTACATATTAAAATAGTAACTTTTGTGTATATCTCTATCTAATGCACACTCTTCCATTTCTTGCCTTGTAACTGTTTTCTGTTCTCTTTTTTAAACAAGTGACAGTATTTTTTTGCAGTTAGAGGATAAAATAACCATGTGACCACAAGGTTTCCCTCCAATGCACGACAATAGAAAGGTTAGAGGTCATGTACTCTAGTGACCCTCTGCACAGAAAGCAAGCGCTAACAATGAGGATATCCAAGAACTCTAGTCCTGCATTACGTGACTGCAGCCTTCAATGCCAACATTTTGTGCAAAGAAACTTGTTGATAATTATTCCAATTAATGCTGTCCCATTTTAGCAGCTGTTGTACAGGCCCATATGAAGTGAGCATATGTGTGTTGTAATCAAGTGTACAGAGCTTTCTTTCAATTAAAGATACTTCCAATTACACACCAGCTAATGTGCATGTCATACATGTTGGTAATGGATTCTTATGAACTATGTTTCTGTCTGTAAGTTGCTATTCTGTTGTAGGCCCTGCAATAGTGTCTGTACTCTTGAACACCACCACAGCAGTTGATGTTCATTAAGTAGTACATATAACTTATTTCACTCCATCAATATGGCCCCCCCCCCCCCCCCCCTTCCCCCCCACACACACACAGTTCTTGTCCCCATGCAGAGATACCTGCAGGAGACCATTGACTATACCAGAGAGAGGAAGATATTTGGGCGGAGTGTTCTTGACAACCAAGTGGTTCACTATCGATTGGCTGAATTGCAGACAGAACTGGAAGCACTTAGAGCTATGATCTACAAGGCCATCGGTGAGTTGTTGTTTTTGCTGTTATTATAAATACTTGAATTTATGATCTACCTAACTTAGCAAAGAATCTTCTTTTGATATTTTTATGAGGAAATGCAGTGGTATTGCCTATGTTGAATCAAAGGAAATAAAATGTAAATTTTTTTTAAATAAAAACTATCCTTTACCAATAATAACCAGCTAATTTGGTCATTGCACTGCTTATATATGGACTCAGTGAATGATTGGTGTATTTCACTGAATTATGAATTGGTAAAGGGTAATCTCACTTGTAGTCTACCTTCCCCATAGTATAATCTTTTAAAAAAATATAATTTAAATAAATTTCTAGTTCTATCATGATGTGTCATTGTTGTGGTTATTTTGAGACATGTACTCATTTCTGTTGCTGATGCTTATTTTGGCTACACCTAGAGCTCTTCATTTCCGGCCAAGATGTGACTAAGCTGGCATCCATGAGCAAGTTGAAGTCAGGGAGACTCGTGCGTGAGCTGGTGGATGCCTGCCTGCAGTATTGGGGAGGGATGGGCTACACCGAGGAGGTGCAGATTAGCCGAGCCTTCAGAGACACCAGGCTTCTCTCTATTGGAGGTGGCGCTGATGAAGTGATGCTGGCCATTATCTGCAAGCACATGGGCACGCTGCCAAAACAATGAACTGTTAACAACAGACCATGTGTCTAATCATGAGTGGATATGCTCACCTGACCACTACTGTATGCATGTATAGTATAATTACAATATATATATATATATATTTTTTTTTTTTTTTTTTTTTTTTTTTTACAATTTTATTGTTTGCTTTCATCAAGAGACAGTCCTTGTTATTTCATTAAATCCTTGTTGGTATGGACTAACTGTTCGTGTTTATTACAGGCAGTCCAACTTGTCACAAGTTTTGAACAAGAAAGGATTTTTTTTTTATACTAATTGTTTACTGTTTGGAAATACCAAAGTTTGTTGTTACAACTAACTGGTTACAGCTAAGTCTTTTTACTGTATGGAACCCTGTGATTGCATCTTAGGGCTTCTTTCTGTATAAAATTGTAAAGCTTACCACAACTTTTAACCTAATTTTAAGTGTTAAAAAAAATATTATTTTCCTGGTGTACAACAATTTGTTTTAATAAATATTATAGTAGTTAATTTGCCACAGGTCTTAGTGCGGGGACCACTCTTGTTTTATTCCAATTTTCCCCCAATAGACTGTAATGCCCCCTGTGCTATTCCAGAACCTGATTTGCTGGCTGCCACAGAATCATAAATTTACTGAGGGTGATCAGGAGATATTTTAAGGTGATAGCTGCTAGTAGCAGCAGCTGATTGCAGTTGAGAGATGTTCAGGTTTTGCTTTAATACCACTACTATTGTGCTCATCATTTTAGTTGTTATATTTTTAATTTCAATATGTTCTCAAATATTCTTGAGGATCATGTTCTTGCAGCTCACTGAAGCCTGCAGTTAAGAAGAAGAAAAAAAACTAGAACAGCACAAAATAATAACTCCTACTAAGGCTGTAAAAAAATTTTTTAAAAATAAATAGATTTAAAAAAAAAGAGGAAAAGTTGCTAAAGAGCATCCTCTTCCTTGCAAGGGCAAGGGTGTGTGGCTAATCACACTATAATAGATCATTTGTCAAACAAATAAGCTTAAAAATGCTTGCATGGGCTTCAATAAATGTCTGACAAACTTTATCCACTGGTATGCATCCCTCAGTGATAGCAATGACAAAAAATTTTCACAAATGCTCCTAATTCATAGTGGACCTCACACAGGTCTTTATTTTTCTCAGAAGGGTAAACAGATCTTTCTGACTCAGCAGTAGAAATAGGTAGTGTGCAAGCATTTACTAGGGGGCAGTGAATATTAGGAAATGAATCCTATCACAAGCACAGAGAGATAGGAGTAAATTACCCTACAACAAGAAATTCATTTTACATAAAAAAAATCATTCAGATTTAACAAATTTGACCTCCAGGGGAAAATCATGTCATCAAAATAATCTGTTCTAATAAAAAAAATATATAATAATTTTAAAAAAATTATACTGGTGAGCATATAATGAAACACTACTCTACAGAAGGATCTTTGATGTCATTCACTGTAAGAGGAGCAATCATTATGTTCTCTGGTCTTGCTAATGTTTAAATTGTCATTCCTTGCTTCTTGAGTCCATTATGCATGTTACCTATGGTATACTATGGGAGCAGTCCAACATAATAACTCCCAATTTGCCTCAATTTCAGACAAGGTGGTTAGTGGTTGATCCATGATACCTCATCAAAACTCCTGCTTTTTTTTTTATTCTCTAAAAACCACATTCCAAAAAAAATTTTTTTTCCTGTCTGTTAGTCAGTTACTTAGCACCAAAACCACCATGGTGTAGGTTCTTCTAACTGCTGATACACCATCTTAAGATTTGAAATGGAGGTTGCCCATCTTCTGGCAAGAACACAGTAGCAGTTCCTATTAGTAAACTTTTATTTCTTGCTGCAATAATCTGACCACTGCAGGGGCAGATCTAGGATTTCAAAAAGGGGCCTCTTTTTCCTTCCCAACAGTGGGTGTGGCTTCTCAAATTCAATAGGGTATATATATATTTTTTAATTATCATCAATTTTTTACCAGCAGAGCTCCCCAGCTTGCCTGAGTAAAACAATATTGAATTTTCAACCAAAGTCAGCCACAGTGGGGCACTTCAAATCTCCTTGGAAAAGGAGACAATTGCATTTTAAAGAATAATGGCAATGAAAACTTAGCAAGCTAATTTTTCTAGGGCACCAACAGCTTTCAACCACTTTTTATTAGTGGCAGCTGCTTACCATTGCCAATTCTCACCTTTTGGCTATTGTTTTTCATGCTTTTTTTTTTGTAAGGAAAATTTGAATTCTTTGTTCCTCCACCTGGGGTCACTTTTGTTGTTTCAATTTACTTTATTATCTACCCCAGCTCCAGTGATTATGTATGCAAATTCTTATCCTTATAGGTTCAGCCATTAGTAGCCTTATTAAACTTAAAAGTGAGCCTATGGATTTATGTGTGCACAGATTATATCAATTGCATATACAATATTTCCAAATTTCAAAATTTTGGAGGTGTTGGGTGCTCCACTCAGAAGTTAAATTTTTTTTGGTTCCAAGGTATCAATATATAAATAACTCTTTATCTGTGCATATATAAATAACAATAAGTTATTTCATGTGTACTAATCAGCAACTGCATTGGAGCCATAGTTCATTACAGCTTTTTTGAAAAGTCTTAACAAAAGAACAGATTGTGTTGTTTCTCATGGCTGAACTTGGAGGACAGAAGGGATTCATTTTGGAGAGGATTAGAAATGTTAAAAAATTTAATAATTTTTGTGTTTAATTAGTGAAATAATGTTTCTAGGTTTTCTGGAGTAAGCAGGTGGTCATGTGGTGGTGGTAAAATCAGAATAGTATAGAGCACAAATAAATTGAGGAACATGCAAATGGAGCCTTGTGCTTGGCATACCAATAAGGAATTATTTGGCAGGAATAGAAGTTTGGGGGGGGGGGGGGGGGGTTGAGATCAGACTCCAAGGGAAGTGGGAGCTTGATTGGAGGAACCAGCTTTCCTCTGGCAACCTTTTTATGGCTGCAGCAAGAGTTGGTATCCCTCCTCACTTTCACATAACCACCAGCAGTTCCTCAGATTAAGAAGTAGGAAATTTTGAGCACTTAAAAAAAATGCTTATCAATTGATAGATTTATGATAAGTTGGGGAGATAAAAACAAAATTTAGATGACATTCCAATCTTGCTGGCAAGTGGTCTTCTAGTACAGAACTTATCAACCTTTTCCAATTCTATTCAATCCAGCCCATCTAAAGAATCTTGTCACCCCAAAACATTGGGAACCAACAGGAGTCCACATGGAGAGAGAAGGTGGGTGGCAAACCAACAGCTTTTAAGCTAGCTGATACTTGTTATTTTAATATATTTAGACACTATTTTGATAATTTTTCCAACTAATTTAGTCATACTCATCTGGTGAACAATCACTTACTTTAGCAGGAGGAGGGGTTGAAGAGGATTTGAAAAAAACCTCAAACTTTGATTTCGTATGAAAATTTCATTTGAAAGTTGAAATTCTGAAAGACAATTTGGCTAAAGAAGCTTCAAAACACCCTTGAAATAATAAGTTGGGCTTTGTTTTCACCAGCAGAAGCTTTAGCAAAAGTTAAAATTTACCAGGGTAATAAAATTGGGTGAGGATAATAATTGTTTGAGTTAGCTATGTGGAATCAATAGCTGAAATCTGGATTTGGTAAATGAATTGGTAAATTAAAGTTGGAGAAAAGGGGGCCTCATCCAAGACCTGTTGAACCACCCTGGATCCACCACTGCACTGGTCTATAATTATTCATGCATAATGCCCCCATTTTGCATGCATATTGGGTATGCTTGTAGATAAAGCCCTGTCCACACTAGAAACGGGTCTCCAGCAACACCTGGTTCCAAATGTTTCCTTGGTTCCAAACGTTTCCTTGCCTCTGCACTGGCATAGTGCTGAACCTGCTCCACATCACATGTGTGGGCTAAATAATCTGGCTTGGCATATTAATTGATTTTCCTCTACCATGTATATCTATATGGGTTATTTTCTTTTCTGGTGTGCTCAATTGCTGTGTCCCTTGCCCTCCACAATGTCATCCAATAAAGCCACAGTTATGTTGAATAAATCTGAGCTGCTTGAAACCTACCCTTCTGAAGATTTCAGGTGGGTGGAACCCATTGGGATGAAATCAGGTTTAGTGTGGACTCATGGGACCCGTTCAAGACACAGGTGAAACAGGTTTTATTGTGCAGTGTGGACAGGGCTTAAGTGTGGATAAAAAATATGCTACCTTTGAAAAATCATGCCATCTAATTCAGGTATTAGTTTATGACTCAACGAATTTACATGATTAAGATGCACAAACCAATTTTTTTTTGCTATAGGGCATCTTGTAAATGTGTTTCCATTTCCGAATAATCAAATTCATATTCATTGTCAAACCAGAGATCATTCCATTTTTGAAGTTCATTTGTCAGTGGCATTGGAAATGGCAGGACATAAATCCAGCAAAGTACAATTTTAAAGTCACAGTGGTCAACAGATTCATTCACAGGTGACAAGATAGAGTAAGCCATGAGTATGACACTGGTCTTCTGAAAGTGTTCCTTCATTTGACCTAGGAGAGAACCCAAGGGACCAAGAGGGATAGCTATTCCTCCTCCTGTGGGCCTTCACTTACAACATTAATATGGATATGCTGAAGGCTCGACTTTCTGGGAACACTGTCACAAATACCAATGGCATCAGCAAATGGAAGGATCTCAGAAGTGTACCAGGAGCTCAATATTTCACCAATGCTATCTCTAGTAGACCTGATATTTTCTATACTGACATCTAACCATCTCTCATGAGCATCAACAATATCATGATTTTGCTTCTCTAGTTATGAAGCTAGTGACTTTACTTTATTGAGAACATTTTGTTGCAATAAAAACAGCAATGGTTTAAAAACAACAAAGCGAAGACTTCATTCATTGAGCTTTCACATTTGTTTATCTGTTCCGATTCCAGTTATTCTCATTCGAAAGCAAATTTGTTATACTCATTGATCTACCAAACCCAGAGGAGGACTGATCAGATGATGAAAATCTAACCCTGAGCAATATAAATGTAGTGCAGAGAGGATTTATGTTGATAGGATAACTAAGACAAGTTTAAAACAACAACAACTTGGACCCTATTGCATCTGCATTGTTTTTTTTTTTTTTTTTTTTTTTTTTTTTTTTTTTTTTTTTTTTTGGTTTTGTTTGTTTTTCTCAAATAAATAAAAAATTATAGTAGTCAATAAATGATACTAATCAACCACACAGACAATATTGCTAAAATAGACACACCAGATATGATTTAGAGCTCAACAAAAGTTCTGTCCACACTAAAAGGTAACTTTAGCTCTGTTCTTGATTAAAATGATTGATTAACTAATACAAAATAAAATTTTATTTGAGAACCATAAAAGGGGGAGTAACACCCTCTGGATCTGTCCTTGGTAATAGTATAATAAGGAATTTGCTTTAACCCAATCTGTATGTCATATCAGCACTGCTCTTTCTGTTTATTTCAACATAACAGTATATTATGGAGTTTAGCTTAAAGTTTGAAGGGAATAGTCACTTGATATCTATTAAGTCAAGTAAGTAAAAACTATATTTGATATTCAGGAGCCTAATGCAATGACAAAATTGGCAAGTGTTTATTTCTTTCTATTTATTAAATTTTTATTTATATTATTTTTGCTTGACAATTCGCTATATAACTGGCATAATGAATCAACTAAATTTAAAATTTTAAGAACAATTCAAATTTTTTTTTTTTTTAATTTAAAAATTTTTTTTTATTTTTAGATTAGACCTTTGACCTCATTTGGTAAATACGCGGTTAATCAAGGACTTATTTACTCCCGTTACAATGCTGGATATGTTTACTTGAAGGATTTGTTTATTTGGGAAACCCTAGCAGCATACAGTGTGGTAAATAATTGACGGAGCTGCGGTTGTCAGCAGTTATATGCCCAGCAATGGACTGGATGACAGTGCTGCAGACAGAACCTGGAGATGTGGAGCGGGAGGAAACCTTGCTGGAGAACCTGTATGGCTTCTTTACCAATGAACAGCTGCCTGGCACTCTGGAAGGAGGTCGGTTCATTGAGAATCAGCAGAAGGAAATGATCCCCTTCTTTTTTACACTTGCACCATTGTATGTTCAATGCAGTGGCCTCATCTTCCATCCTTTATACTTCCATCCACTTGACAAGGAATAGTCAACACTCCAGTCACCATCAGTTCCACCTCTCATTCCTTCCCCTTAGGCCACTCACTCTAACTCAATTAATAGTTTCTCTATCCCTTTCAATATTAGGAAGAGCTACAGTGCCTATTTTTTTTTTGAATTTTAAGTGCTAAGTACTATCTAAGAAAACAAACTTGAACTATAAAATAATGAATTCACTAGTCATATACAATAATCGTGGGTAGCTAGAATCATTCTACGTGATGTTGTTTTGTTGCCATCCACATGCATGCATCATGGAGACACTGGACAGAGGTAAGATATGACTTTAAAATATTAAATCATCATCCATACCTTGGATTTAAAATTATTATTACTATTTATTATTGTTATTGTTATTTATTATTTATTTAATTTTTTTTTTTTTGCATTCAGTGGGGACAAGAAACACCAAATTGAATTGCAGTGCCCTAATATACTTCATGCCGCCTTCGATATATTGAACATAGCCTCTCAAAGTATGATATTTGTTCCCTCCCCAATATTTTTTGCAGCTGCCCCAGAGTTGCAAGATGATGGATCCTTGCTAAAATTGGTGCAGCTGCTCGGAGCTGTGATGAGAGCGAAAGGTTTGGAGGTAGAAGCTGCCAAGGAGGAAGTGAGAGAGAGGCAGATGCAGAGTGACTCCCTGGTCATCCCTTCAGACAGCAGCTCAGAACTGGACCTGGTGAAGCAGGTGATGGAACTGGAGAAAAGTCTGAGGCACAAGGAAGAAGTAATTGAGCGACTGAAACAGCAGGCGAGCCACCCGGCCTCTCCCTCCATCATGACTGAAGTACGCCACCTGAAGGATGAGCTGGAGAACGTTGAAGTAGAGAGGAATGAACTGAGGCAATCTCTGGAGCGAGAGAAGGATGAGAATAAGATATTAATTGGAACTGTTTCGTCTGAGAAGTTGAAGTTCCGTAAGGTAGAGCGGCAGCTGGATGAAGTGCAGCACAATTTGGAGGAGAACCGCAAGCAGCTGCAGTGGCAGAGGGAGCAAGGAGCAGGTGTGGTGGGCAGGGGGACAGTGGAGCCTGACTTCAGGGAGAGGATGAAGAAGAAAGACATGGAAATGGCAAAGCAGCTCGATAAGATTGAGGTGAGGAGGGGAAGGGAGGGAAGGGGAGGGGAGAAGAATAGTGACCAGAATGGAGATAGACTGACAGGACAAGGGGAGAGAGACATGTGTGCTGTGATGTCATTGAGACATGTTGTGTGATAAAGGTAGGAGGTTAGATGTCCTAGAGTTGTCATCATGGCAATACCACGCGCTAAATTACCGCCTACCTTAATTGTAGTCATCTGCCCCACAAACAGAGGGCCACTCAGTAGCAAACTATCAGGGGACTGAAGGCAAGCCCTCCAAGCAGTTACCTTATCTTCGCACACTGAAGTGACCCATTCACATATTTGGGGGGGGGTGGGGGTGGGGGTGGTGGTTTGCATGTATGTCTTATAAAGCATCATTTTATTGTTTGTGCTTGGAACTCTATAATTTATAATCCATATATAATTAATTCTGCGCTTTTCTGCGTTTTAACGGTATTCTTCTCTGGTTGTAGGAAAAGGAGTGTCATCGTACCATCAATTTTGAAAGTGTTAGATTATTTTTAAAAGTGCTGACATATTCAGTGTACTATTCACTTATTTATATGAGGGAATTTGTGTACTTGGAAGCATTGTGATGGGCATGCCCAGGAAAATGTCAAGCAGACATTGGAATAACAATCAGGATAGACTCTATTAGTGGCAAAGGATGGATAAAGATATTAGCTGTAAGGTAAAGATCATCAATTTTATGTGTTGATACAAAACTATTCCATAACTTGTTAACTGAAACTTAACCAAAAAAACGTTTGCAAGTTCAATTCTCATCTGCTTATTTAAAAAAATAATAATAATAAATTAAAAAAAAAAAAAAAAAAAGAATAATGAAATAGAAAAAGATAAAAGAATCACTATTAAAAATTGTAGTTGTTTCTTGCCTGTCCTGGTGGGAATTTAACTAAGGCCATTATTCTTGATGTTGGCTTGCTTGAGTGCTCTCAACAGTGGCCACAGTGGCAGACATCTGTCAGTGTCAGTGTCAGTGTCGGGTGTCAGTGTCAGTGTCAGTGGGGGCACAAGTGGATGATGAGGGGGAGAAGGCAATGGAGGGGAGACCAGTGCACTTGAAGGGAACCCACAACTTTGTTATGTATAGAGGTGGGTTGGGGCGGAGTGAAGAGGACAAGGGAGGGAGAGCCATGGGTGGGGGGGGGGGGGTGAGCAAGGAGGGAGGGAGGGAGAGACGAACGTATGTAAATACAAAATGAGAATAATTACAAGAATAGAAGTTAATGAATTACCAACTTGTGGGGAGTGGTAATGGAGTGAGGAGAGAGATTTTTGATATGTTGTGTGTTATGTTGAAGGAGCTATTGGGTAGCCATGACGATATGGAGCAGCAGCTGGGAGAGCTGACCTCACAGCTGAGCCAGGCAGAGGAGAGGAGACTAGCAGCTGTCCAGGACATGGAAGCCATGAAGGTAACTCCCTCCCACTCCACAGTGTGCAGTGTCCATAAGAAGATGGCACTTCTCCCCACTGCTGTATTGTATGTTGTTTATATATGTTGCTATCTCTACTAGCCACCAGATACATAGCAGCCATGCCTTAATGTATAACTGCGTTTATTGAGGAGTGCAGTATAACTTTGCGTATTAGATTGACCATCCTTTTTTAGACCAGAAAATATTGTGACTCATTCATGTTTGTGCTTTGTTGGTATGCATATGGTGGCTCGCTTTTATTCCTTAAATAAATATATACTAATAATAATTCATCGATATCTTTGCATGTATGTGTGTGTATGTGTGTGTGTGTGTGTTAAGTGTGCTTTGATATGTTGTGTGTGTCTGGGAACTCCTAGACATAGGACTAATTTTGATGAAACATTGTGTGAATGTATCCTATGGCCCCAGTTTGGGACAGAAAAAATATTTTGAAAAAATATTTTTGGAATCATTTTGGCAATTTTTTCTTTGAAGTTAATTCTGATAATTTTGGGATTTTTTAAAAAATTAAAAAAGAAAAAAAATTTTTTTTTGGGGGCTGGGTCCCACCAGGCCACACCCCAGTCCATGTGTGTTTCTGTTTGTTGGACAAGAGGGGGGGGGGGGGGGGGGGGGGGAGCACTTGCAAAATTGCTTCCCCTTTCTGATAATGGAATTCTTTTTTGCTACTACCAAAGAAGATATAGTAATTATTGATCTAGCATATACAAGTGAAAATCAAAAACATTTCTTTGAAATAAAAATGGTAAGTAGGGATGATATGTCAGCAAAAAGTGCAGAAACAAGAATTTTGTGACAGTACATGTTACAAAATTCCCTGCTTCACTGATTCCACATTCTCACATAATGTGTAAGATGTGATGCCAAAAGACTGCCACCTCTTCAATTAGCTTGTAGCCAGCTCATGTAGAATAATTATTTTAAGTTCACAGGAATTTTGCAAAACAGACTGTCATACTATCATGTAGAATTCTAAGGTCACAGGAATCAGTGAAGTAGGGAATTTTGTAACACACACTGTCACAGAATTCTTGTTTCTGCACTTTTTGCTGACACATCATCCCTACTTACCATTTTTATTTCAAAGAAATTTTTTAAAATTTTGCTTGGTTCCTTTAGTTTTTGCACACTGTCAGATAGCTGGCTACAGTACTGGATTGGCATCTTGTATACATCTGATTGGCATCCACAAGTGCGCACTCTACCTGCGCCTCTCCAGAGGGAGTGCATTCTCCCAGTACAGTACTCAATTACTCTTAATTAATTATCAGGAAGTAACAGTTAGCTAGCTATAACAATTCTATGGCTAACTGTAACAAACTTAGTTACTGAATTTGACTTATATTATTTGCAAGTGTAGCTCTGGTAATGATATTCATAGCCTCATGCACTAACTGGTTTTTAATTGTGTGTGTAGAATTGGTAGTGTCAAAATGGCAGTTTCTACTAACACTGCAGCTATTAGTCTGGGATATACTTCAGTAGTTTCTTAGCATGGCAAAGCAAATGAATAGGTCATGGACCTAGTCCAAAGAAATAGTAAGCTGTTAGTATAACTATTGCATGATTTGCTGTAGCCAGCTAGGCTGTAGCCCTTGAAATTAGGAATATAAAGAATAAGTAGAAAGATGGTGAACATTTGGTGATTTTGACGAGTCTGGGCTCGCTACTTTAGCTATTGATTTGGAGTACAGAAACTATCTTGGTAGTTTGTGTTGCAGCTTATATGGGCTGCAGGTGAGTTTTGTAGCCTAGGTTTGTGCCATAGCAGAGAAAAAGAAGCTTTCATTTTGTATTAGTCTATGAGGCTGCCATTTTTGTTTTTGTGATTATCCCTACTTAGAGAGTACTAACCTACTCTCTGATATTACAGTCCATCATTCATACTAAATCACGAGTCCAAAAGAAGCAGATGTTTGTCCTTTTTTTGTGATTTGACTTTCCTCAATTTTTGAGATTTATTTTCATTGACAATTTTTCCCAATCACAATGACCCTGGTACATTTTAATGGAATTGACCTGACCTGATCATAGTGATTGTAGTAAAGATTAAACCTTAGTCATCATCGACAGTGTTGTCTTGTATTATTATAATTCTAGTCATGTCAATCATCAGTTATAATGTCACCCATCTTCTTTGGTTTAGGGTATCTGGCATGCACCAGTGCAGGTCTTGTACATCCACTTCCTTCTTTATTATAATTCCAGTCCATGTTAATCATCCTCCCCCCTGTTGTTGACTGCATATAGTTTTTAAAGTTGTCTGAGTGCAAACATACACATTCAGCCTCACAAGGAGTGACAGTTGCTGTGAGAAATGGTTTAAAACCAAGGCAACCATAGCCTGTGGCCAGGCTAATTGTGTTTGGCATGTAAATTGTTTAAAAACATATTTTTTTATGGCATATTTTGTTCACCTTATGGTAAAAATAAATCTTAAAAATAAGTAAATAAATTTTATTTTCATGGATGCTGCCCTGCTTACACCACTGTATAAGAACCACACATCTCCAAATATAATGATCTAATTACTAGCATTAATGTCATGGACCATTTCAAACTATATCCACATCATCTGTGAAACAAGTAAGGAAATAAAACTGCACCCACATAGCCATCAATTTAAAGACCATTACTGGTTCATATTTGATAGTTTATCTTTTTCTGCATTAAATCAGTAAAGATAAGACATCTGATTAGAATTGATAAAGGGTAATTTAGGATGTGATGGACATGGGTGGAGTCTTGCTTGCTACAAGAATTTCTTCCATTTAAAAAAAAAATGATATATTTCTTTTTTGTACAAGTGTATTAAATATCAAATATGTGTGTGAGTGAGTATATATATCTATTGTAATTTTATGTGCAATTTACTGATGAACCAAAGAAAGCTCCTTTATATATTCAATTAGAATCAATGTATTTGCTATCTCTTAGTAAATGCTAAATTCCATTAAGAAAGTAATAAAAAAATTGAGATAAACATTTATCAGCTTGAAAGGATCATACTTGCAGAGTACCGTTGTAATCAGTTCAGAGGTTTGGCAATGATAGTCGAAGAACTGTGCAGAAAAACAAAAACCAAAAACGCTTTTTGTAAAAATAATAAATTTTATTCTACCCTTTGTAAAGGATCACCAACTCTTGTATGAAGAAAGACTTAAAACTGTATATATATATACATAGATTTCAATTTATGTATTTGCCATCTGTTCAAGAATACTAACTTCTGTTAAAAATATGACTTGGACCAGCCCACCCATTCCCTAACTGGTTGGTGTCCACTCACTGACTTAACCTCCCTCCTCTCTCACAGATGGCTCTAGCTGTGTCTGACGGACGTTGTGATGAGTTGGAGAGGGAAAGTGAATTACTGGAGGGCAAAGTGGCAGACATGCAGCAACAACTGACAGGGCAAGCTGAAGCCAACGAACTCATGATAGGCGTCGTCAACAACCAGGCTCAGGAGTTGGAGGTATTTGATCATGTGAACACCATGTGACTGTAAATTACACTGACTCCTTGACTATGGATGATAATGTCATTTTAATTACTGTATTTCCAGTTAGAAGTAAAAATGTGATTCATCTTTGTGATCATATGAATATATATTTCATAGATATACCTCAACCCTTGTGGTTGATCCAATAAATGTTCTTGTCAGGGTAGGGGATATGAAATCAAATTTAAGGAAAAGGTTAAAAATTGTTGCCTGTTATCCTTGCAATTTTGGTTGTTAATTAAAAAAAAAAATTATTAAAAAAAAATTGAAGTAATATTTAAGGGGTAAAATCCAACAATATATAAGTAAAACATTAATTTGTTGGTCTCACAACTTGGCCTGATCTCCTCACACATGACAGCCTCACACCCACAAACATGATGTCTGCCTTCATTACATGTAGATGGCATACTAATAGCTTCAGGGGCAGCAGTGGTTGTTTCTTGAGGGTGTAGTGATGACAACATCTCTGGTGTTCATTTCCCTACTCTCTCACTCGCCCCCCTCCCTCAGGGCATACTGATATCCAAGGAGGAGGAGCTGGAGAAATTGCGGGAAAAGGTGCAGAGGATGGAAAGTCATGTGGAAACTCCGCAGCATCACTCAAGCCACACCCACACCATGCTGCTGCAACTGAAAGAGGTAGGCACAGAGTAATTATTAGTCTTGACAGTCACTAACAGAGGACCCGCCCTATGGGCGGTTGCCAAGTCGGCCACATGCAATAACAAACATTTTTTTATTTATTTTTTCTATATAACATGTATGGATTATTGATGCTAATATGACTAAACCACCTTAAAATTTTCGTGAAGTTTTCTCCAGTGGTTTGGGAAGAGTTTTAGTCTGCGCACACAGACAGACAGACAGACACACGACAGACAGACAGACAGACAGACACACGACAGACAGACAGACAGGCAGACAGACACACACACAAACAGACAGACAAACAGACTGACTGGCTGACAGACAGACAGACAAACACAGAGAGAGGTAAACAAACTGTGAATTATGATAAGATACTTTATCAAACTGTGGGGCTTACATAATATCAAAGAAGAGCCAAAATATTTACATTCATTCTATGTGAGGATTCAAGTAGCATCAACAATGATCAAGCACTGGGATAACAGTATTGGTTGGTTGGTTATATTGTAACTAGTTGTGATATATACAACCTGGTGTGTTGTGGGTGTGGTCAGTACTACTCTTTAATTACTGTTAAAATATCAAGAAAATAGTCTGGCAGTGATGAATACTTTCGGAGTTTCAGGTTTTTAGAAGGTTCATTTAACTGCATGGCTTTATGATTATTTGCAATATTTTACTGCATTTTATAGAAATTTTCCACTGTTTTATTTTGGTGAAATTTTAAGTATGCTTTATCTTACAGTGCATTCTTTAAATGGACCAGGAAGTTTATTTCGATGCCTGCAGTATGCCCGCCTACATGTACTTGTGAACTACAAGAGATTATTTGTGTACACATCTCTGTTCTGCAACTTTTGATAGTGAACTTTATGGACAACCTCTAAGCTGGTGACTACACCTTACCAAATAATAGATTAGGAATGTGTTGTGGTCCGGGAAGTGCTGGTCACTCAAAATAGTTTTTAGGGAAATTTTGGGATATTAGGGGGAACAGTAAGCACAGCCACACCAGGCACAACTCTGCCACTATTGCTAACCTCTCCCCATCCCATTTTTCTGCTAACATTAAACTTATACCCCCTCAAAACAGACATATCCTGATATGTGCATGTGTTATGAAAGTACCAGCCATATGCTGACGTGGCACATGCTACTGCCTGTACCTACACTTGCAGGAGTTGCAGGCCAGAGAGGAAGAGCTTGTTGAGGTCCAGAGTGATCTGGCTGAAGCCACTGAGCACATTGAAGACCTCACTGGGAAGCTTGAGCAAGCCAAGGAACAGGGCTCACCAAACACCGTCAACTCTGCACAGATGCAGGTTCATAGTGAAGGGGTGTGGTTACCAAAGGTTGAGTGATCCGGTGGGTGTATACATATGCAGATACAACACACATGAGCATGTGGCTCTGAGTGTGTGTGCGTGCTCTATCTATAGCTAGTAGTGTGGGGCACATACCACAATAGGAATTTATATTTGTTATTCTATTTTATGCTCAGGAATATTAAAATCTCATTATAAATTTCCCTTATGTGTATTTATTTATGTATTTATTTTTGTGGTGTATGGACTCCTTCAGTACCCAATAAGATTTGTTATCTTCGGTACCAATAGCTGAGAAAATGTCCAGTGATTGTTTGTAAATTGGTTTCAAAGACGATAAAGCTTTGGATTTGCCATGGATAGTGCTATGATGAAAAATATAAACCACCATTTGCAAACATGAATTAAATAGTGTATGCTAATTTGAAAAGAAATATTTCAATCTATCAAATTTGTTAATTTTTTGATGTGAGCATTCCTGTTGGCATGGCCAGTTATTTTCTGAGCCTATGTGTTTGAGATTTCTTCAGGATATGGCCAACAACCTGTAGACAGTGAAGCATCAATTAATTCAGTCAATCATTTTTAGAGCACACCCACTTCTTGGTCTACCAAAAATGGTAATTTGCTGTGGCTTTGATATGTGGGGTGTTTCAACAGACAGACAGTGTTGGGAGTGGAGTAGTCGTGGACGTGCAGGAGGTGGCAACATTGTCACAAGTAGTCAAGACATTGCTGTTTGAGTGGACTTGAGAAGAGACAGAGACACAGAGAAAGACATCCCTCCTGACATTATTCTGTTCTGTGTCTGCAGGAGCTGCAGGCAAAGGATGCACTGGAGTTGTTGACAAAGGAGCTGGCCAAGGAGGTCTGCCGGAGAAAAGAGGTGTGTGTATATATGTGCATGAGTGCGTGCGTGCGTGCGTGCGTGCGCGCGCGCGTGCGTGTGTGTGCATGTGTAGTGTAATGAGTAGTGTGTGTGGACATAAAGTGAGTTTGTACATAAACTCAATTTGTAGCATTTACTCTATGCTTTGTGAACTCTCTGTATGTCCTCTGTCATGCACCACTCCAGGCTGAAACTGAGAAAGGAAGCAGAGAAGAGGAATTGGCTAAGGCTCTCGGAAAGTTGAGTGAGTATGAACGTGTAAGTCAATGATGAGTAATTTTTATCCACTCCATTCTGATACCAAAATGTCCCAATTCCCTTCCCATATAATACCTCAACTATTGATTGTGCCTCCAACCCTATTCCATATGCTCTGATGGATAGCCTGTCCTCAGTGATTGTCTACTCCTGATCATGGGCCATTAGTTAGTGTATGACGTGACCTGTCGTAATGTAAAGGGAAGACTACTGGAGCTACTTTTGTGGACTGCTAGTGTTACTGTGGCTAGATAGTGTATTGGGAGTAGATCATTTGAACCTTGTACTCCATATATATATATGTCTGCCAGAACAAAGGTGCTCCTCCTCTCTTATGTGTATGTATGAACATGTGTTTTTCATAGTGTCTAATTCTCTATTGCACATCTGTAGAGGTCCGACTCTGTTCCTCACCATATCACTCCTCATAACATACTAACTAGCTGCCTATGACCAGTGTACACATCCCACTCCCCTCCCCTCCCCCTCCCCTCAGGGTGAATATGGTCTGCATGAGGCAGTGGTGGAGATCAAGGTGAAGAAGAAGGAACTTGCCATGAGAGACGAGTATGTGTGGCAATATCTACTTGTGTGTGTGTGTGTGTGTGTGTGTGTGTGTGTGTGTGTGTGTGTGTGTGTGTGTGTGTGTGTGTGTGTGTGTGCAAGTGTGCACATATCTCATCTATGCTGTGTGATTTTATGCTGCTGACTTTCAAACATCATCATTGAACCATGACCAGTACACCAGTGCACATGTGTATGAGATGACTGTTATTCGCTGTGTTGCTGCTGGTTGTGGTGGACATGATGACATGCCTGGGATAGATACATGAATGTATCTTGAGAGTTGTGCTCGTATCATTACCACATGGTGATATTCTTTTGGCAGGGACATGGCAGAACTGACTCAGCACTTAAACAAGATGGAGAATGACTTGAACGGGTTGAGTGAGAGAAATGAGGTGTTGAGGGCTCGTCTAGGACTGCCTGAGGACAGTAATATCGACATTTCTGGTGTGCGGGTGAAGAGGGTGGAGGAACTTGACAGTCTCCGCAGACACAGCAGGATGATGGGCGAGGAGGTGGGTGTGGTTATTGATGTTGTTATGGGTATGGCAGATACAGCAACTGGAGTAGCTCTGCTCTTGGACAAGAACCTCATCTGTGTGGGTCTGTGGGAGCCATGCTGAATTAATTTATTTCAACTAACATTATTATGCTGGCCCAGGATACAATGGATCCATTACACCTTTTCATACGGCAGTGACCACACCCTCCAGTCATAGTTATATGGGAAAGGTAGCGAAGAGGCTGATCCAGGGAAAGGGGGGGGGGGGGTAATGCAATTGCCATCTCTTTTTTTCAGTGGGTATGAGTGTCATCTTCTGATATCTTCTAGTGTATAGGGAGAACAAGCTTCTTCTGGTTGAAAAGATTCATGAGAAAAAGAAGAAGAAATTAGATAGAGGAAATAAAGGGATATGGTTAGTTAGTTGATTAAAATATAATTTATCTATACATAATCCTAGCCCTAGCCAATTTATTTTCACTTTTTTTTTGGTTTAGCCAATTAATTTTTTTGTCTTCCTGGCTCTATTTTCAGGTTTGCACATGACTTTTTCCAACCAGGGAGGCTCATTCTATACCCTATCTATTTGTTGTTGTTGTTAATCTTATTAGCTGTCAATCATTCTATCAGTTGCTTAATAAATTCAATAAGCTCTCTCTCCTATTTGGTGTGTCCAGACCACACACAAACTAATCTACTCTCTGGCTGTTGTGTAGTTGGAGAGATTAGAGGAAGAAAAGATGTCTCTAAGGAAACAGCTACTGGAACACACTGTAGTTCGCTCTACACCTGAACACGTTGACTCGGGGTTCCATGCTCCATCAAGCAGTCACCATGGTGACCACACCCATGTTATTGCAGGAGAAAAGGCAGCATTAGGATCAAAGATACTGGCACTGGAAAAGGAATGCAAGGAGGAAAGGCGTGGTAGGGAGGTGTGGCAAGGTCAAGCAGAAGTGGCCATGGATCACCTGAAGCAGACGCAGATCAAGGTAATCATCATCAGCACACTCTCTCCTTAGTGGTTGTGGGTGGGTGTGGCCAGTGTTACCATGCCACACATGCCATGCAGCTGGTATCCATGGAGACAGTGTTCCAAGATATGCAAGCCAATCTGAAGCCTCAGACCACCACAGCCGATAAGAAGGCAGAGCAAGAGCAGCTGCACCAGCAGCCGTTGAAGCCAGAGCCTGTGTGGCAGAACAAACTGATGGAAGTGAGTATTCTTGCCTGAGGGAGTGTGAACATCCCCTGATCAAAGTTTCCCCTCCCTTCTCTGTATTAGATTAAAGAGATTAGATTTATTGGTTAATTGGAATAATCATTAGTAAACAGTAATGGGGTTGGGGAGGGTGGGGGGTGGGGGGGGGTGGGGGTGTTTTCTTAGTGCCTCCCATCATATTATTATTTACTCTCTCCAGTGAAGTACAGTAATGATCATTTTATTAAGAACTCTTTTTGTCTTCCATTTCTGTGAGAGGTTGGACACATATGACGTTACACTACCCAGGCCTTAGAAAGTGAAGATATCTGAACAAACCTCACTTGGTTGAAGAATAGGGTCAGAGGAAGGGCTAGGGCTATCTTTTAGAATAGCTTCATTTTAGTTAAAGTTGTGTGGATAATCTTGTTTAAGATTGTCCTGTATATAGTTTGTCTTATCCCTCATTCCACCTTGATCAAAGTTTACCATCTCACCTCACCTTCAGCTGTAATATAAGCTTCAGCCTTTCATAAAGTAATTTTCACAAATACTTGCAAAAATTATAATGTTTAGCATGTAGTACCGTGTGCTTCCTTATGTAGTCATGTATTGTCATTAGTTGTCATGTGATAACAGCAACTATTACAACTTGTGAACTCTTCCATGTCTGCATGATTCCATCCCACAGTTGTTTGATTTGGGCAGATCTCCTCCTGCTTGCGAAGACACCAACCCTACTCCCCAACTGGAATCCCAACTTGCTCAGATCATTGCACAGAAGGAAATCCTCCTTCAGCAACTTCAACAGGTGAAGCAGGAGACCAAATCTGCTCTGAGGGCAGTGGAGAGGAAGCATTCCAAAGTGGAGTCCCATACCCAAGATGTCTACACATTCACGAAACAAGCGTTTGGTTATATGCACATCCCCTTGCCCGAGGGATTTCCCCTTCCCTCAGGTGATGTGATGACAAGTCTCAATGAGCAGCTGCTTCATGCCCTTCAGGCATTGCACGGACGGGAAGTGGAGCTAGCTGAGGTCAGGGGAGTGATGGAAGGGTTGCAGCGAAAGTTTGTAGTCATAATGCACCAATTGGGAACCCTTTACCAAGAATATATGGAAAGGCGTAGTGAATGGGAAAGCCACAGGAGTGTGTTGGAAGCTGAGAAGAAGAAATTGTTTGGAGAGAAGGAGCAAGACCAGATCAAAGTTAAGGAGCTGGAGGTATGTAGGAACTATGCTTAATGTGTGTAATCTCGTGTAACAAGGTGCAGTCAATTATATAAATGTTCACTAAATACCATTATGTATTGACCGAGGTACAGTTGATGATTGTTGAATGTGTGAGTGTGGCAATGGTTGGTGAGTGATAATTGATGCATGGTCTTATAGAATGTTGGTGAAGGATCTGTGGCACCAAATAATTAATCACTGGCACACGACATTCAATAAAGGCTAGCTGAATGGAATTTTCTATACAATCATGTGCAATATAAAAATAAAGAAGTTGACAGGCACAATAGTTGATTGGTAATACATTTGATTATCAACTGTAATAACCACGTCGATTCCCACCCGGAGAAAACTTTTTCTGGAGATTCTTCCCAGGCCACCAAGCTGTGAATTGGTACAGAGTTTCCCTGTGATGTAAGATGGCTGACCATAGTGCTGACCACACTGTCAAGAAACACAGGAACATTACTCCCTCTGTTGCATAGATCAATAACTGAGTGTCTCCATGGCGGCGGCGATTTAGAGATTCCTTTGATTTATAAAGACATGTGCAATGGTAACATTGCTGTGTTGATGGGCCTCTTGTTGGTACTATTCCAGTTGCCTGGTTTGAGAAGCTGATGTGATTGTCTCATTGAGCAGTGTAATATTATGGTACTCCTATTTCAAACCTCGCTGAGATTTATTCCAGAGACATATTACTTGTTCATTTCAGACTGCCATAGGAGAGCTCCTTTTACATGCTAAGTTGCTGTATCAAACTCTCTCACTCTCTCTCTTTTGCCCCCTCCACACCATTTCCTATTCCTTGTGGTATAAGATCACTGTACTTCCTCTTTCCCTCTCCATAGCTAATTATCATCAGTGGGTAAACATAGGCAAAACTTTACATACTTACTACCTTTCGTATCTCCCTACCTCCCCACAACCGTCATTCCCAGTTCAAGGATCCATATTGAGCTTTGAGGTACTGTTTGTGCATGCATGCATGCATGTATTTGGTCACCAGATTCAGTCATGTGACAACTCCAAGTGTGTGTATTCCCTCCCCTTATCTGGCAGAATCTGCAGTCGTCTCTGGCCGGTGGGGAGGAGGAGGTGAGGAAGAGGCTAGGGGAGATGTCACGAAGGCTCACCTTGATGCAGGTGAAGGAGCAGGACACACAGAGAAGGGCCCAGCTGTTGCAGGACAGAGAGGAGTCACTCAGAAAGGTAGCAACATGCAGATCATCCCTTTAGAGTACTCCAAGTGAATTGGGGACTTAACAGAGTAATAGTTAAGTAGCTGATAGATTTACACAATCACATTCCACTTGATCCATAATAGTGGTCCACATGATCACACACAGTGATATATTGCATAAGTAAGTTCAACCTGTTACACCATCAGCCACTACCTTCTATAGTTCCTCAATAGAGACCCCAAATGTATTTTCCCCTTAAGTGTGTAATTGTGTTTCTGTGCAGGAGAATGCAGCTCTTGTTAGGGACAAGGTGCAGATGGAGAAGGCCATCATAGAAAAGATATCTTACCTACAGCGACACAAGGTGAGCTGATGTAATGGTGCCATGTTTCTTTTCCACAAGCACTTCACAAAAAGTCGTTATATTCTAGAGAATTCCTTAGTTAACATTAACCTTGAAATGGGTTTGACCCTGTCTGTGGTAAGGAAGGTGTGCAGTATGATATTCTATGTAATGTATATATGTCATTTCTTTCCAAAAAATGCTGGGTAGGGTCAGGTCTATTCCATATTAGCAGTGTTTCCTACAAAGAGGAAGGGGGAGGGGGGGAATGCCCCAAGATGTCCACCCCCCTCCTCCCAGATAAAATTCCCCCCCCCCCCCCCCACCTAATGTAAAATCCTGTCCACACTAGAAATGGTTCTCCAGCAATGCCTGGTTCCAAATGTTTCTTGCGTCCACACTGGCATAGTGCTGTACCCACTCCACATCACCTGTGTGGGCTAAATGATTGGCTGGGGATATTAATTGGTTTTCCTTCATCTCATATAGAAATGGGGTATTTTATTTTCTGTTGTGCTCCATTGTTCTGTCTCTTTTCCTTCTCAATGTCATCGTGCAAAGGGAGGATAGAGAAGGGGGGGGGGGGGAGAGCTGTTAGTAGCTAAACTCCTAATATCGAACATCAGCAATAAAGCCACAGGTATGTTCAATAAATGCGAGCTGCTTGAAACCTACCCTTCTGAAGGTTTCTGGTGAAACTGGGTGGAACCTGTTGGGATGAAACTGGGTGTAGTGTGGACCCCATTCCAGACACTGGTTAAACCAGTTTTATTGTGCAGTGTGGATAGGTTTTAAGATTTCCTATAGGATGTAACTGCAGCTTATGAAATATACAGTACACCTACCTACCAGAATTCATATGAGAGCACCTAATTTCAATTCTTTTTCCTGAGGGTGGGGCGGGGATGGAGGCATGCCCTCAGGCATCCATAGAATGAGCTTTCCATGAAAATTTCTTGAGATTATATATATTCACCTCCACCTACCCCTCCCCCCCCCTCCCCAGGAAAATTCATTGCACTCTCACATGTGACGGAGTACTATATTGTGACTGGTACAATTGTATGATCATTAATATCAGCTATAGACATCTGATATATGCATACAAACTATGACTGACCTTCTGCTGTTAGTTGTTGGATATTAAGAAGCCACTTGTGCCAGAGATAAGATAGTGACTCTCCAAAATGGGATTATAATAAAGTCCACAAAACATTTTTAATACTGCAGCCAAGGCAGTTATTGTTAGTCACATTCTAGTCACACAAAAGACTATATTATCATAAGTATTATGTGCAGTACAGCACAGAACTGAAGCATTGTTAAACATTATCACATTACTCAGGAGAGCATGAATTGTAATACCTTATATATTGACTAGTAATGCATAATTGGAGATTTACTTCAAATCCTGTGTAGTACAGACGTTATGTTAGGCACTTATTCACTCACAGTTGCTGGCCTATGCAAATGCCCGATAGTGTGTGCTACCAGATTAATTAGCAGCCACCTAGTTGCTCCACTAGAATAGCCACCACTGAAAGTATCTGTCAAATGTACTTGAAGCTATTGCACCTAGAGAACTTCACATCACAAAATACAAGACTCAAGACTATTATAATCCTCCTGGGATCAGCTTCCTTTGAATAGGGTATCTTCTCAATGGAGATAACAATATAACACATATAACTCATTTAATGATCAATTAGTTCATAAATTATATTGTTTTGAACAGTAAATATGATATGCAAAGCAATTACTAGTTGACACTTCTATTCATTCAAACAATCAACTTGCAATCATACATTAAATTAGTGTGTGTTTGGAAGACTGAATGTTATTTCATACCAGGTCCGACTTCCCTGACATGTTGTGATTCTCATGTGACACTTATTATGCTCATGTGATGCTTGTGTGATGCAGGAGACTGCCCTATACAAGCTGAGGAGTTTGCAACAGGAGTTGTCTGAGAGTGTTCCGTGCTCTGAGCTAGAGCAGGCTAATCAACAATATCACCAGCTAGCAGGGAAATACAAGCAATTGCTGAACCAGCAGAATAGCTACACTGCTTCTATGGCCACCATAGAACAGCTTCAGGTGTGTGGTGTGTAGATTGATTTTATCTTAATTATGAGTGCATATTTGTAGCATGTGCTTGATGCCGACTCAAAGTTACAACATAATTGTGCAATGTTCTATGAGGTATAGTTATGATGTGCTTGTTTTACAAAAAGGTGCTTATATATGCATGCATGTGCAGGTTGAAGCACGAACCTTGAGTCATCAGCTGGAGGAGGTGAAGGGAGAGTTGTCAGTGGAGAAGAGCAGGTGTCGGTTTTTGGAAGGAACATGTGGAGTAGCTGGTGATGAGAATGTTGACATCGGAAAGGCTGACAAGAAGCCGAGAGAAGTGGGGTCTGACCAAGTAGCCACCCTGGAGATGAATGCACTGAACGCTACACAGAGAGCAGAGCTTGCATCTGCCAGGTGAGGAAGGGAGGGAAGGAAGGAAGGAAAGGGGTGTGACTTGGAGTACCTGTGTAGAAGAGGGAAGGGAGGTGGAATGAGAGAACTAAAGATGGTGAGTGTGTCTGTGTGCGTGCGTATGTGTGTGTTGACTGTAGGTGCCAGCAACTACAAGAAGTTGTTGTAAAACTGGAGCAGAGAAACACAACCCTGGAAACTAATTTCTCTGAGCTGACTCAGCGGTTGCTTCAGGCACAACTCAACGAGTCAGAACTAAGGGACCAGATTGCCTGTTCTCTTCCCCAAGATCAGCATGTTGAGCTGGAAAAGAAAATTGCTGAACTCAGCCAGTCTGAAGCTCAGTTGACCATCACCAACAGCCAGCTAAAGGAAGTGGCTGAAGTTGCTAGACAACAGGCCCTAGCTGTGGAGATAATGCAGAAGACGCGGGACCTGGAAGTGTGCTCCTTGCGACAACAGTTGCTAGAGGAACAGGGAAGCAGTGATGAGAAGGCAGCCATGGGGCGTCTTCACCACCAGTTGCTGATGCTGCAAACAGCAGAGGCGATGTCATTGAAGAAACTGGAGATGGCAGAAGCAAAGGTCAAAGTTTTAGGTTGACTTATACTGGATGTGATGCATAACTACATATATCTTAATATAACACACTATTAGTTTGTGTATATATGTGGATTCTTATCTCCTTCCAAACCACTGGATATATTTTCATGAAACATTAAGGAATTGATTAGTGCACTTCACTGCTTGTCCTTGCGAAGGTTTCTTTTGGATTGGTCGAGGGCGAGTGATAGGGCAAGCATTTTCCAGTAATTTTGACAATTCTGATAAAGGGTCATCTGATAAAAGCACTGAAATAGGGCATTCTCCAACAAAAAATTACCCCAACATATTAAACTAACAGATAGAAAAAGTTCGTTTCTTCAAGAGGCCGTAGGCTTACTAAAAATCTACCCGTACTATGGTTTTTTTCTAGTACTGATTTATTATTACAAGACCTCAGTGAATTAACATCACACTGAGTTATGATGGGATAAGTGCATACTTGTGGATGTCTATTTGTCTATAGGTGACCAAGTTGGAAGCCTGTCTTCTCCTCAGTGAGCGTGAGAGAGTGCGAGAGAGTGAGGTGGTGTTTAAGGTCAGAATTGAGGACAACAACAAGTTCAAGCATCTACGGGCAACCATCCAGGTTAGATAGCAGACATGTGACCAAGGAGATAGAGTGAATAAAACTTTCAGGTTTTATGTGTCCTAGAAAGTTGTTACCCTTTCTTTCTTCATATCATCTGTTTTGTTGGCAAGGAAATGAGATGTTTTAAATTATAATTTCATTTATCATATGTAATCTAAAATTCTAAGATTACTTGATATGTAAGAGGCTGACCTGTTTTCCTCTTTTTTCCCCAATATAATATTCCTGAAGTCATTGAGGAGACAGTATTCTGGGGCTATACCTCTCTCTGAACATGAGAACTTTTCCTTCCTGATCCATCAAGCACGAGAAGACAGAAAGGAGACGAGGAGGCTGCGGGAGGAGACGCAACTAGACAGAGATCAAGTGAAGGTTAGCATGAGTCTGTATATTAGTTGCATGTCTGTTGATTGGCCTTATGATATCAAAGGAATGTCTGAACTAAAGGCTGTACATTTGAAAAGATTCCTATTGGCCATGACTCAGCAATTAGTACTTGCTGGAAGATTGTAGTCACAATTTTTGCCCACTACCTGGTTCATGGGAGTTAGCTCTTTGATGTACTTCCACCTCATTCACAAGCTCCATAATGTAGTTATAGTTGAATTTAATTTGATCTATTATTGTTTTTCATTTATATTTACGATCAGAATGTGAGGTTAATTTCCAACAGGGAATAATGAAAAAGGAAAAGAAAGGGAAAAAATTCAGTGATGAATTTTGAAAATAAGCAAGTGTTTGCTCTCCCAGTTTCACGCGTTGTATACTATTAATCGTATTGGGTCGCTGTTCAATAAATACAAAATGCAAGTGATTGTAATCACAATAATAGTGCAGACAATAAGAATGTGATGATGGTGGTAATGGTGATTCTACTCTTGGGGTACCCCTGGGCATTAATTAGTTATTTCATAATATACACTGTGTTTCAATATAGATATTTATATTGCGGTAGTGAGGAAACTTTAATAATGTTTTTTATGGTGAAAGATTCACTAATGTTTTTTTTTAAGTTACTTTTTCTTTCCTTTCAGGACAAATTGCTTGATCTTAAAGTCCAGCAGGCGAATTTGGAAGAGCTTGTGGTGTCACTGCGACAGTCTTCACCTGACAACACTGCTCCTGCCACTATCACAGAGTGGCAGTCAAAGTTGGGAGATCTCCGATTGGTGGAGTTAAGGTTAACACGGGCCAATCAGAAGCTGCACGACAAAGTGAAGCAACTGGAGAGTCTGATTGCATGCAATGAGACATCCTTGGCCAAGTTGGAGGAGAAGCTTGTTGCTGTCACTAAAGTAGGTTAAAGAGATTCCCTTCTCATCTACCATCTCACTTGGGTTGATTATTTATTTGCTAGTTTATTTTTTGGCCAGTCCAACTCAAATAATGGTTTATTATTGCTCTCAACGATAACAATGCATGCTGGTGGGTTGGTAGGGGATACAAAGAATAATGCAACCCCTCCCCCCTCCTCTTATTGAATCCAAGTACTTCAAGTACTAGCTAAGAATGCAAACTTGAGCTATCACTATGTGGACACAGTATATTAGAGAATCATGGATAGCTAAAATCACTTTACCTGATGATGTTTTGTTGCCATCCTGATGCCTGCTTGATGGAGGTACCGGACAGAAATAAAACTCAATGTTAATAGAAATGAAAAGAAATAAAAGGATACAGGCATAAATCTAGGAGGATGAGAAACAATAATGTAATGAAATAGTTTAGTTGTCAAGTTTGAGCAAGAAACTTATTGCTGCTGCTGTTGTGGTGATTATCTGTTCTATGGAGCTATGTTACCCAATGATATCAAATATTTATCTGAATGAATCAAAAATCACCACAACATCCTTAACAAATCATATTTAACAACACAAGATACCATTGCATTACATTTGTGTTATATCTGTTGTTACCCAGCCTGATTAGCTCGCAAACTCAAACCCAGCTTACTATTTATCAATGCAGATGAAACTTCACCTTGAAAGAATCAAAAAGTCTCCTGCAAATATCGTGTTGCAGTATGGTAATAATCATTGTACACACAAAATAAAACACTAATAATATACATCACATATATCAAATAATACACCAAATAATCATGAAATCATCAATTCATATATGTAGGTTTAATTACTTTCACAATTGCTATTATTCACCGGCACAATTGTTCATTATTGCCACAAAATGTTTTCAGTTATTACAAAATTAAACATAACCAAGGAAGGGTACAACTTCTAAGTCCACTCACTTGCCCTAGTGGGTCTCAATATACCAATATACCTAAAAGAAGGTTCTAGAATTAACATGACTAATTACTGCTACTGTTGTGACACTGAACTCACTGCAGAAACCAATATTGAATCAATTAGTAAGCAGGAATAGAATTCCTACTGGGGGAAAATAAGATGCCCTATTATTATTATTGCATTTGTTTATGTATTTCCAGGAGTATGAAGGGAAGCAGTTGTCATGGGAACAGAGAGAGATTCAGCTTGAGAGGCAACTAGAGGCCATGACCCCATCACAACCCCCTATCACCAGCAAGTCTGCGAATGTAAATCCAGGAAGTTCCAAGACATATTACCAGTGCACCAGCCCTTGGCTTCATCACAATCTGTTCCTAATTGACTCTTCAGTAGAACTACTGGCAGATTGTACCACACTAAATATGAAACATACCAAATAGCACTGACTGGATCAAATGTCGAATCGCAATTACATACACAAATATATTTTAGTGGATTTGATTTGAATTAACTTATTTCGTGAGGATGGCTCCTATAGATAGTGCATGTGTGATCAACTACTCCACAGTGTATATTATATATGTTGCTATAGGAGATACAGTTGAGGTTGTGATGGCAAATGTTGGCTTCCTTTTTTCCATTGCCAATGGACACATCTTTATGCATGGATGTGGGCATGTAGCTTGTGGTCTTCATGTCTTTCTCTCTGCTGTGTATGTGCATGTGTAGCTGGACACTCCCTCGCTCCTCCATGAAGCCTTGGGCCTGCTGCAGGACAAGACAAAGAGCGCCACAGTGGATCCCAGTATGCAGGGGAGAGAGAAGGAGGTGGAGCAGTTGGGGACTAGCCTGAGGCATGTGAGGGCAGAGCTGGATGGGAAAAACGAGACAGTGGCAACCCTGAAGAGGGAAATGGATAAATTGCGTAGAGCCAGTCAGGTGGGTGATGCTGGAGTGACAGAGATGTTCATTTGTGGTTTTTATATTTTCAATACACATAGTCTATATCAAGTGCTTTGAACAACACACAAGCACATTTTTATTTTCACTATGGACAAACTGGAGAAATGCCAAGGTTCTTTGTACGTTGATAACAATCCCATTGCTGCCAGTAATAGCACCTACTCTATTAGGTGTCAGTTATTTTCCTCACTATAAGCATCAGAAGATGTGAAGCACTACAACTGTCTCAGCTCAATATCACAAAACATGCTTCTCTCTATCTTATATTAGTATACCTGTTTTATAATTGCTATCAACAAGCCAAAAAATGAACTGATATCTATAAAACCTTGGTACAGATGCTCCTTGCATGCCGGGGAATGTTTCAGTGTGGGAAATATTATTCTTTTCCAAATTACTGGAGGTAGTTTTTCATGATTTAGAACAAAAATGATTTGAAATTTTTAAAAAAATTGTGATTGGTAAATGGACAGCCTCACGATACTAACTGTGATTATATAGAGTATGTTTGCTGATGGTGCATTACATTTAGTTTTATGGCTGGTAAAGGATCTATGCTATGCTTAAGAGCTAAAATTTTCATCATGCCAATGAAGAAGAAGTGGTGATTGGAACAAAATTGTTTACTGAATAATTATGAAAGTCCTGTTTGTTAGAAAGTGAGGAAACAGCATCACAAATTGGATGCACACACACATCCACACACACATCCACACACACACACACACACACACACACACACACACACACACACACACACACACACACACACACACACACACACCCTCACACACACACCCACACACACACCCACACACACACCCACACACAGTGTGTAAAAGTCTAGTTGCAGCAGCCCAGCAAGTTCAGCATACATATTCACTCTTACATCTGCCATCATTGAAATGAAACATGTAAACTGCTAGGAATCACATTGCAAAATATGAAGAAATAGCACCACCTATTAATTTCACTATTAATTTACATTAAAAAAAAATGGTAGCTTCATGTGTCATTATTAACATAGCAGCTTGAGTTGATTTACAGGATTTTGGCCATGCACATTGCAGTGGATAATGGCATGGAAAAAAGGGGAGGGGGTGGAGAGGAAGAAAAGAGGGGCTCATTGGCAACAATCATTGCAATGGTAAAGGGGAGAAACACAGGTGGAAACATTACTGAAAAGGCCCCCTTATCCTCACTTAGGCCACATCTATTGCAGTGGAAAGGGGGCAAAGGATTTGAACTAAGTATTTTTTATCAAGAGCTCATGTCCCAATAGGTGAGATAATATTGACAGAAAATACACATTTACAAAAAGGATAGTTAAGTAAAAATACTGTAATTTCAAATATCATTATTTAAAACCATCCCAGACCCACTTGGATCTCATGCCACATTTTATCCCATTCAACCCAGCAGTTACATAGACATAGAAAAGATAGGAATTTGGTCTGCGATGTCAATATAATCGGGAGAGTGAGATTACCCTCCTTAAGGTGTGGTTATGGGTGTGGTTTGTAAAACAGGCTTTAGTATAAAAGTAGTCACATACTTCATATGGTGCTGCCACTCTATCCACTGCTAAACTAGTCATGTAGCAGCTAGTGCTGGAGGTGGAAGGAATCCTGGATAGATTGTATGGTTTCTATGAAATGCTTTTACGGATTACTTACTGTTTTTTTTTTGTCTTGCATTATTAATACTTTTTTTAAAAACGTTTTGAGATGTGTTTGGGAGTTGCTACTAATGTTTCTGTCAACAGGTGGCCATGGCTGACCAAGAAGAAAATGAAAGAGTGCTGCAGCTTACCATGGACAACACCAGGCAACTTAAGGTTGGCTATACTTTGTTGATTTATCTCATGTTTGTGACCATTTGTTTGTGTGTAGTGTCAATATTTATTACATGCACTATGATATCTAATTATGTACATGTGCGTGCATAAATGCATTCCAATAATGCTTGTGCATGTGCACCTTTATTCAGTGAGCTGAAACATCTTTACACCTGCCATGCACTGTAACTTTATGCATGTATGCAATCAGATGCAACTCTTTGAGAAAGAAGAAGTGGCTGAGAAATATCAGTCCATGCTCCAAGATGCCAGAAAGGAGCTGCAGAGAGAGATGAAGACCCATGAGCAAGAGCTAGTGTCCTTGAGAGCAAAACTACACTCCCAAGAGGATGAGTATGTTGCCAAACTCAAAGCACAAGCCCTGGAGGCTGCCAGAACACCTGTAGCCATCCTTCCCTCTGACAGTCAGCTGGAGAGATTGCTAGTCCTTGAGGAACTGACGTCCTCTCAGGAAGAGGAAATTATGAAGTACAAACTGCAATTCGAGGCAAATGGACGAGAAAATCGGATTAAGGAGAGAACCCATGAGGCAACTGTAAAGAAGATGCAGATTGAAGCTAATGATTCAAGTCGACGATACCAAGTGGAAGTTGAAGGTATAAAGAAAAATAGTTGCGCACATGCTGAGATTTCTCTCAAGGGTGAAGTTATAATCAGAGAATGAGTTGTGCTCTATAGTGATTATACTATGGATCGGTACTTAACATGGCAATAACCATGGGTTACTCGATTCACTATTGCCTATGTTAGTTATAATCATGTTTATTTGAAAGTAAATATGGAGTATACTCTCCTATACAAGTTATCAGAATTTTTTTATCACTGAATGTGCTCTTTTTTTTCAGCACAGGTTCAAGAGGTTTCATATCCTTATTCATGTCTATTTTGTGCCTGTAAAAGAGACATTTGTTTGCTTGAATAGATTTGAAGACATTGCTATCGGAGAGCAAACTTCATTCATCTAACCTTGAACAGGAAGTTGAGGTGTTGGAAGGGGATCTCTCAGTGGCTCAGGAAGCAGCCAAGAAGTCGCCATCACACACCCTCAGAGCCCTTGTTGAACGTCTGCGCAATCAGCTGGCAATCAAGGAGAAGCAACAGAGGGTACATAAAGATGACACTATTGGAGCTATTGTGCATTCATTATCAATAGCTCAAGTTATTGTGTATCCCTTACTACCTGCAGTTGTTTTGTTGCAGATATCCTTGCAGTTCTTGATTGTAGATTTTACATATGCACTTCCAATTCCATGTTGTCCACAGATGGTGGAGTTACTGTTGACATTGGCTTATTATCCCGGGATGTACATGGATATCCCACTCCTCTGATCCCTTTGTTGGAGTATGTGTAGATGGTAGAGTTACTGTGGATGTCCACAGTTTCTCTACCATCCACAGATGCCGACAAGGGGTCTGAAGGAATGGGTCATCTACATACATCCCAGGATAATCTGCAAATATCTGCAGTCACTCCACTATCTGTGGATCATGTGGAATTGGTAATGATTAATGTTTCTGCTATAGTGTCCTTTTTTGTAATTTTATATATATATATATATATATACATGTATATATGTATATATATGCATATTATTGCTACAGTGTTGCTGTTACCACTATTCTTGTTCTATTGTTCCTAACCAGTAAGGTTTCCTTTTATAGTATATGATAGTTCATGTGACATTATGTGCTCAGGTGCTCAGTGAGGCCCTGTTGCAATTGCGTGCTGACCTGATGCAGACGGCTCAGCGAACACTAGAGAAAGAGACAGAGAGAGAATTCCAGATGCAGGTTGAAGCTAAGGATATGAGTCGACAACACGAAATGGAAGTTGAAGGTATATAAGTGAAATAACTCTTGACATGCTAAGTAAAATCTCAGATATGAAGTTTCAATCAGCGATGAGTGGTGCTACTGTATTATGTTATGAATTAGTGTACTTAGATTATAATTTTCTCTTTTTTTAGGCAGGACCCAACAGGGGAGGGGGTACTTTCATTCCACTCCCTTTGGACATTTTTGGATCCCCCTTTCTACTTGGAAATCTAAGGAGAACATTAAGGTCAAACTTCAGTTTCCATTTTAAATACTCATATAATCTGAACCAAATTCCCTTTAATAGTGGTTTTGTGCTAAAAAGGTGGATATCTCTGTATGATATAAATAACATAAAAATATTGGCAGGAGGAGGGAAGATAGTGAGGTACAGAGGCAGTAGCATGGAAATTTTGAAAGTGAATTTTTTCTTTTAAAAAGTTTAACCCAACTGTCATGCTTCAATCAATCATGAAGTGCTTATATGTAATATAATTCTAGCATTGTCATAGGAAAAATTAATGGGCAAGTTTAGTTTCTATACTACAGGATATTTGAAAAATACACTAAAGCTTAGCTTAGTTTTGCAATTTATGTACAATAGTGTTCCTGGAAATTCAAAGGGAAATTTTCAAAAATGCTTGAATTTAGCACAATTATTAAAAAAATGACTCTGATTTCGGCTAGACTGGTACCAAAACATTCTTCTGGTCTTGCTAATTCCAAATGGTAGAATGTGGATTCATGAATTGAACTGTCAGGGTCTACAGTAAAAAGACAAAAAAGTGACAAAACAGAATATGTACATAGACGATACAGTAAAAAAAAAAAATTATGAGTGTTTAAGTTAAAGTTCAATTTTGAAGTAAAAGTGTTTTTAAAATAGCTTGATTCAGAGGTAAAAGAAAATGCATAATGTAGATGATAAATAATCAATTTTTTTAGATGATTACCGGTTTCATACAAAAATCTATCGTGGCTTTCCGTTCCAGACTTTATGACCTCTTTCAAGTCATGCATCTTCAGTTCGTACATCATGACAATCTTCATTAGTATTGATAAACTCATTTCTTCCAGGTGATTCTGTGTGATTTTTAGAAATTATATTTTCTTTTATTACGTGTTTTGGGATGGTAACTGATCCTCTTGGAGGGGGTGAATGGGTGGGGGTGTGGTGGGAGGCAAAAAACCTTGGTTTCTCCTTGCCAGGTGGAACTGTAATAATAATGAAAATTCCTTCTATATTGCTATGTGAGGGCTTTTAGAATTCGCTATATCTTAAAGTTCCACTAGAATGGTGGCTCCCTCACCCCCCCCCCCCTATGTAGTTCAATTTCTTCATTCCCCTCTCCCACCCCTCTCCCTCTTAGGAAATTTCCTTAAAAATTCCTCAATAATGTTTTATTCTAGGCACTAATACCAACCACCCCCCCCCCCCCCCCCATTTCCATTATCTTGTCATCTGATGAAGGCATCTCATGTATTCTACTTTCTTGACAAGCAGTCCCAATTGACAAGATTTTTAGTATCCCGTATTTTGTATGGTTGTATTTTGTGTTACTTAACCTAATCCTTTAAAGTGGATGTGAAAACTTCCATTGATAATGGTTGCATTGATAATAGACTTGTTGTTAGGGGGCAGGTAAGGGGGTATGAGGGGTGGGGGGGGACAGGGGTTCACTATACTTCAGGAACTATACATTCTGTCCACCTAACTGTGTCCAAAAAATTTGGTAGTTCTGTAAGGTGTGTAACATAAGTTATAATTACGTTTGTTTAAAAGTATGAACTAAATTTAATTCTACGAAGATGCCCTGTGTAGCAAATGTTCAACACATCTATTTCCCTGTACACGTAATATGTTGCTATGAGGGAAATATATATATTTTTTAACAGAGTTGAAGTCATTGCTATCGGAGAGCAAACTTCGTTCAGGTAAACTTGAACGGGAAGTGGGGATATTGGAGGGGGAGCTGTCAGTGGCACATGAGGCAGCCAAAAAGTCACCTTCACACATCTTAAGTGCACTTGTGGAACGTTTACGCAGTCAGCTGGCCATCAAGGAGAAGCAACAGAGGGTACACAAAATTGGACAGTTTAATTTATATTTAACTTGTTGAATTAGCTGTTAATTACATTGTGTACCAATCATTTTATTTCTTAATCCTAAATATCTATTGGTTCTGTTGGAGATACAATAGCAGCTGATAATTTTTACATATGTAATTATATGTATTCACATGACTGTTTATGCTGTTGTTTCTTTTTTACATTATTTTTTATATAATAATTTTGTTGTTCCAGTTTAATTCAATCAATATTTAAATTAATATTGTTAATACAGTATTGTTCCTGCTATATTTATTCATGGTGCCATTTCTCCTTATTGTTACTAATCAGTGAAGGATTCATTATAGTATACTATTGTTCATGTGACATCATGTGATCAGGTGCTTAGTGAGGCCCTGTTGGAAGTGCGTGCTGATGTAATGCAGACTGCCCAGCAAACACTAAACCAGGAAACAGAAAGAGATGCCCAGAGACAAAGTGTGGAACTACTTGTCTCACGGAAGACACAAGAGCTTGAGGTGAGTAAATGAGTGGGATAGGTGTTAACCAAGGGTATGTCTCCAGAGAGCTATATTCAACCTGCATTAAACCCAGTGTTACATTGATTTAGTGTGTGTTTACGTAGAAATATTTTCAACACACTTATTGGTAATAGCTGAACTGGGTTATATTATTAATAAACACAGTATATGACTTTCATAATGAATTAATGACTTTTTTTATTTTTTTTTGGTTACGAATAGCTTTTTACAATTAGTATTACATAACAAGGCTGATACAATGTTGTATGTGTGCCATAGAAAGGAATACTGTGTAAGCTCTCAACTTTTTTTCCCTACAGGTGAAACAAATGGCACTGATTTTAACAAACATGAAATATTTTCCCACACTAAAGGCAACTCAAATATCAACCTGAGTTTGAGTCATGACAAAATGTGAAGTATGGGCCTACTAGGGTTGTAACAGTATGTATATCTTTTCTAAAAAATTACATTATTTTTTAAGAATGTAGGTATCCCACACAGTAGACAAGTGAGCATTGAAGGCATGTGCACACTGATAATTTTTTCACCAGCAGTTGACAAACTGGGTAATGGCAGTACTATCTAGTATTATGCAGTCGTATGATCATGGTAATTCAGCCTGCTTAGATTACTCAATACATTTCAACATACAACATGCCAAAGTCAGGTAAGGAAGGGTAGAGGTGTCAGAGGATGGAGGTGTGGAATAAGGTGGGATAATTCAGTAATAAAGATTATTTGGATCCTAAAAATTTCTTAAAATGTTAAATTACTTTAGTATTGAGTTACATGTACTTAACTTCAATACAATTTACTGTGTATATTATATGAAACCTCTATGTACCATGCACACATACAGATGGAAGTCCATGGGTGTTAATATTCTCAAATTTTATTATTTTCTAACTGTAGTTGGAGAAACACACGGTGATGGTGTTGCAGAATAAGGTCAGAACCTTACAGAGCAATCTTGAGGCACAGGAAACAAAGTTGAGGACACAAGAGACAAAGTTGAGGACACGGGAGGCAGAACTGAATACACATCTTTTGTCACATGATAAGACATTGCAGTCACCTGACTCACACATATTGAATAAAGCAGCAGTTGGCAAGCCTGCTGATATGGCTGTTGTTGCTGAGGAATTGCCTCCCCCCATGGTTGATAGCAAGGTGAGGCTAACAAGATGCAAAAATTAGCCTATACCATTGTGAACTAGTTTTATTGCTACTTGAACTTTTAAACACTTACACACACAAACCCCCCCCCCCCCCCCCCCCCCAACACACTATCAGTTATGTACTTTTGCTCTGCAGACATGTTTAATGTTATTTGGCAACTAGCCTTCAGATATATGTTTCCTCATTTTCCTCATTGACTACTCACACTCCCAACTGACCTCATGCCTTCAGTTGCTACACTCTTGAGCTGTGCAACCAGATGTGATATGTGTATGTCATCGTTACTCACTTCAACCTCCCTTCCCCATACCCCCTTCCAGCAGCAAACCTTGGAACTCTTGAAATGGGAGGAAGGGAAGAAGTGGCAGAAGAAGCTGAATAATATCAAATTGAAGTTGGGAGACACATTACAAGAGTTGCAAACAGCTCAGAAACAAGTTGCCAATCTGAAGGAAATGCAGACCAGGTGAACCAAACTGCTCAGTATTGAGTGAGGGTGTGGGGAAGGTCGAAGGGTGGTGAGGAGGAGGTGTGAATGTTGTGGAGGAGAGTATGAGGAATGTAAGATGTGGTGTGGGTGAGTGGAATGTACAAGTTTCTTTTAAGATAAAAACTTATTTCTGTTCAAGAAAGGCCTGTTCACGCTGGAAAAGAATTGATATTTTGCTCTCTATCCAAGTCGCTTCACTTCAAAATGTTTGTAAGCATCTTGGTCTTATCTGCACTCTACCTATGGTTAAACAGGGAAGTGAGAGTCAGCTAAAAAAATGGCAATAATGTTTAAAAATCAGAGGTAAACAATGTTAAAGCGAGCCAGTTCAGTTAGATGAAGTATATGCTACTAGTTGGTAATTTCCGACTACTCCATTCAAATAGTCCAGGGATTGTGCTATAGAATTGTGTCAGCATCTCTATATTTTTCATGAGAAACTATTCTATTGGAAGTGCTTGGTGTGTGTCTCATTCCAAACAATAGTTGGAGGCTGTTGTACGGAGTGAGGATAATATATACTAGAAAAAGAACTTGAATATGTCTCGGGACACTTTTATGATATGTGTACAAAGTTACGACAATTATATAAGAATAGTCAAACATATTTGCATATTTTAACATGCATTTATATTGTGTATTAGTATACTAGAATAGTGACCATAGTCCTGTGATGCAGTGGCTATACACCTGCTTCCTATGTATGTTTAGGGTGACAAATTAAAAGAAGTGCTAGTAAATTATGAGACATAATGAGGTTTTTCAGTCTAATAGTGACAGTTCTTTTGGCAGACTCGAGATGAGAGGTGGATGTATTTATCCAAGCTTTTGGACTGATGGCAGTGACTTGCACACTGCATCACTGGTGTGTGACAATAGGAGATACTTTCAGAAGGAAAGGAGATTATGCATAGTAATTATCATCTTTACTGTAGTAATTTCATGTATGTTTGCAGAAATGTTATTAAACTAATTAATTCACCTCTATCTTCATCATCACAATAAAGCCTTTATATGGCTGAAGATATGGCCTGATGAATGTAGTACTAATTAAGGGGATGTGTGTGAGGCAAAGATGGTGAGGGGGCATGATATGGGATAGAAGGAGCATTAAATATATGTTCTAAATGAATAAATTTTTTATGAATTGAAATTAAATTCATTGTTTCATCATGCGTGGACTCTCTCCTCATGACCTTGTTCCTGTTCTTTGGATTGTAGCTCATCTTAAAGAATCATTGCTTTCCTCCGATGATCAGCAAATAGATTGAGGGACTGATTGCTCATTGAGCTCACCCAGTTGGTTATGAGCTCAAAAGGTGTGCACTCTCTTCTGCATTTGCTTTCACCACTATTGTACAGAAAGTCGTTCATACATAAAAATGAAGGCAGTATATACACACAACAAATGATGCCATACAGTTCTTGGCTTAGCTCTTGTCCCTGGCTCACTTTGGATTTCACCACCACCAGGACCACCACTTGTCTCAAATGCATTAGTGCCACTGGCATCACCATTACTACTGTCATTGATCCCACCTCCACTTCTCACCTCAACTCTTATTCTCTTGTCCCAGCTACTCTTCCTTTATTGACTACACCAGTAACACTGCTATCAGTGGCACCATCATTCATGTTTTCTCTCTCAGTCACTAGTTCTACTGCTGCCATCAGCCATAGCAACCCTATCATAACTACTGCCCCTACCATAACTACCACCTCTGGCACTGCTTTGCTGAGTCGCAGTCACATAAGTGTCATCATCTAGTCATAATATAAAAAAGATTGGAAATTTCCAGTCAAAAACCCCAACCTATGATTTAATGTTTCACTTAATCAATTATGCACTTGCTGTCAGAGGAAGTTTCATAACAAGAATAAGAAGAACAGCATTCCCAACAAAGTAACATATAGGCTCCATGAACGTGTTTAAGTCCTTGGGTCAAAATTAATAGTAGCATATTTATTTTTAATAAATTAAAGTACCATATTCCTCTTCCTCTTCCTCCTCAAATGTGGCAGCAAGTGGGCTATTGATTGAAGGTGGTGTTGTGGTACTTCTAACTGAACAAAAATGTAAACAAAAATGAGTAAACTTATTTAGCCAAAATTTTTTTTTTCAAAAGGAGGAATAAGTCCATATACACAGTAATTCTCTTTTATCCAACTGATCATCTCTGAACTGGAGTATTCCAAAAGTACTGCAGCAGAAGAGCAATCTCTATGTCTTCATAAAAGAAATTGTAGATCTACCAAATATATTGCTAATCACAAGTATATGAAGGAAATATATATTTTTTAAATTGTATATGACACTGCTGTCAGGATCTCTCTACCCAAACTTCAGGAACTTACTTACTATTGCTGGAATACTATCTTATTCTCTATACTCCATCTAGCTGCTGCTGCACACAAACCTGACCCCAAATTGTGATAAACACTTTGGTATAGTTTTAGCTCCATCCACTATGTATTAAGAGCAGCATTAATAGAGGCCAAACACATATAGTAGCACATTCACCTTTAGTAGAGCCATGACATGGCCTGAAACAGACCTCATTTCTAAGTCAACTTTGAAATTGTATTATGGACATGGTAATAAAATAGTTTAGATGTTGTTTTGAGAGTGCACTGTGGATAGGCGTTATGTTTAAGATTCACCCCACCCCTCCCCTGTTTGTTTGCTGCAGAAGTGATAGAGAAAAAATTGCCTTGCAGTCAAAGATGAAGACATTGCAAAGGAAGATTCATAAATCTCTTGCCCCCCAGGAGAATATCAGAGCATCTGATGATACAGGGGGTCCGCGTGTGCTAGAACTAGAAAATATTGTCATGACGATGAAGAAAGTTATTGAAAAGCTGCAAGGAGATAATGAGAAGTTGAAGAGAAGGAAGTCTACTCTGGCTAGAACAACTGGAAGCAAGACCACAGAGGCTGGTAGTTGTCTGCATGAAGAGAACACAAAGTTGAAGGTCTATGGTTCCTTTATTTGCACTTTTTACTGTATATTGTAGGTCTTACATCTTATCTCCATCTTTTCAGCACTTGTCTTTGTCATTCTCCATCCCTCTCTCTACTTTCCTTCCTTTCACATTCATTTTTCTAACATCCTCCTTATTACCACATCCGTCTATCCCTCATCCTCCATCTATGCCTTTCACCTTCTCTCTGATCATACATGTCGGTATTACTGCCTCTCTATCACACACATTCACCTTTACTCTTTAGGCTTTAGTACAAAAACTGCAATCTAGTGTGAGTGCAGCCGAAATCAATAATTATCCCAAATCTCCGCCCATAAAAGAAACTTCATCTGAGATTGAACATCTGAGAAATAGTCTTCAAAAGGAAGTATCTCTTACAGAAGTCCTGCAGTCTTCTCTCAATTCCCTCCAGCTTCAAAATAGCAATCTTATTCAGGAGATGGAAGATCTGAAATTAGGCAAACTTGACATCCTTGCCTCCTCTCAGAGCAGTGGTGATCAAAAGGTGGAATTGTTGGTGAAGATAGAGGAATTGGAGGCAGAAGTGGAAAATAAAACATCCATGTTGATTGATGTGAAGAAACACTTGAGCTTGGTAGCTGAGAGGGAAAAGAAGGGCATGCCCCCTGACACATTGGTACGCAGAAATATAGAAAAATATGTAGTGATGTCATAGTTATTTGTTTAGTTCAACTTGGTTGTACTCTAAATTTCCACCAATAGTGACCAAGAATCACTGGTCACTTCTGTGAGTAGAAACTTGAGCAATGAAGTCGTAGTATTAATGCTGTTATTAAGTGTACACTTTATAACTGATTTAATGAGCCATTCGCAGTTTCACAGTACAGAATCGTTTATACATAGACATGCATGGCTGTGGAGATTGTGTTTTAAAAGTGTTTCTTGTTTGTTGTTGCTAGAAATATTTGGCAGTAGTTGACAGAGAAGAGGAGCTGAAGCAGGAAGTAGATCGAGTGAGTAACACTGTACTTACTTCTATATTTCATTGTTTAAAGTTAGATAATAAACTAGCTCTTAATAAATGAATATATTGCACTGGTTATTTTTTTGATATTGAACAGATTATATACTTGACTAAATATTGATTGATAGCTCATGTAATAGTTTATGACAAGGTATTCAAATGATAGACCTATTTTTCTTTTGGCATGGATATTTGGTATATGAATGTAATCAAGCGTATGTAGTTACGGAGAAAACGTTTGAGGTATTGTGACAGTTCTTGTTTGTGCATGTGTGTGTTTCTTTATTATTATAGATACTAAACTCAATATATTGTCAACTAAAATTCAACCTGCCTCAACCTAGTGTGATATTAATTCAGTGTGTGCCATCAGAGAATTTACTAACGATATAAAATATACGTAAATCCAGTGTGATGTTCTTCTAATAACTATCCAATAACTCACTCACCACTACATCTCTCATCATAATTTTATACCATATTCATGCATTGAAGGATCTGTGCTCTGATGCCATATGCATTAATTTAATGTGGCAGTTGCTCATAGCTTTCTCTGCTTTCTCGCGTTATGAAAAATAATCCTTAATTCTTTTAAGTAATTTATGAACAGCTATTTAAGAAAATATTGTTTTTTTAATGAATATAGGTAATTCATAAGTTCTTAGGAGTTAACCCTTTACAATACTACTAGTATCCCCAACCATAATTACATCATTACATTTCCCCAGAGTCGCTCAATCAGATCATGAGACAGGCAGAGATCCATATTGACAGGTGCAGAGATTTAGCATGGCTGGCAATAATCACACTTCTGGTGGGACGGTACTTTTTTGTTACTCCAGACTCACCTTGGTCCTGACATGTGACTTTCATCAAGCAATCAAAGGTTAAAGTGCAATCTCTGACATCAGTGTGTTCATACACACATGTGCAACTGGATCATTGGACAGAGTCTGCAAATGTCTCAATGGGACTGCGGTGAAATACTGTAGCAGAAGCTAATGTTTTGTAATTCTAACATTGGTTGTGATCGTATAGACTAATGGCTGAAGATGATTTTGAGGATTGATTTATAATTTTCCCTGGTTAAAAAAAAAAAATAATTTGCAGCAAGAAGGAAACCAAAAGAATAACCAAAAGAAAGATGCTTTCAAAGAAAGACTTGATCCCATATAAAAAAAAAATCAAGGATGAAAGGGAAAAAGAACGGCGAACACAGAAATAGACTAATGAATGAGTTCCAAAAGGATTTTGTTTTTCTTATGAGCTATTATAATTGTAGTTACTTAAATAAATTAATTTATTTTAAAATGTATCCTTGAATTATCCTCTGCATTTTATTACCTGTAAATCTTGCTATGACCTTTTCCTACTTGGGAGGGGGGGGGGGAGTGGTTATAATTCAGAATTGTGAGAGTGGCTTTGGTATAGGGGTTGCCTACTTCCAGCGGTATCCTTGATATCATGTGCTATATCATGTATGCATAAGTGCTAAAGTGCATAATCACATTCCCCAACATACTTCTTTTTGGTAGCTGACTCTAACCTTTTTTTGGTGATACATCAGACACTTTCTTCACTACTGTTTGAATGTATTAGTTTATGATGCTTTTGAATCATGATTTTCCCTTCAGTTACGCAAGGAGCTGGATTCCTTTGACCCAGCCTTCTTTGAGGAGATTGAAGACTTGAAGTTCAACTATCAAGTAGCTGTGAAGAAAAATGTTGAACTTGAAGCTCGGTTGGCACATGTTCCTCAAGATCATGAGAATACCATCATATCTCCACCTCTGGACTCCAATATTTAAACCACTTAATTCTGTTAACCCTTTATGTATTTAATATATGCTCCAAAAAAAAAATAAACTAAATAATTCTATCACTAGAGAGAGAAAAAAAAACTGCAATTTTTTTACCACAATAATTTATTGCATATAAAAAAAAGTTTAAAAACTTGCATATTTTATAAAGGATTGGTTATTGTTGTTCATGATTCAGCTTTTTGGATCACTTCTGATGTGCGTACTAACACTCCCATGTTAGTACTGTCGTAATTCTTCAGTGAGCTGCATTTGTATACTGGATGCCATATTCTATAATTTTATAGATAGTATAGTATATTTTGAGATTGTTTATTACAGGACTTGGGCTGCAGGATGCACTGTTGAAGAAATATTGTGAAAACAGAAACTCTTAATGTTTTATCAAACTTTAGATGCTTTTTAGCTGAAGTCATGGTTCTGTAGTCATAGGCCTGTAGCTCCATCCTTTTATCTGGCAAAGGATATCATTTTTGGCTTTTTTGGGAATCAGAGGTTTCACCATATAGATATAGTACTAGACCCATAAATCCATATATATATATATATAATGGTGATCCTGATTAAAAAAAAAATATATATATATATATATATATATATATATATATATATATATATATATATATGGGTTTATGGGTCTAGTACTATTTTTTCTGGCAAAGTACTGGTTTTTTTTTATACAGAAAGGGGTGTGGTCATATAGATATTCTTGTAGTGTTCCCCTGGTTACAATAATTCTAAATATATATGGATTCATGAGTCTAACTTTGACAATTTTGAGCATGAATTATGGACACACAAGACACAGGACAGGCTATTTGCACTTCATAGTATAAATGTTTGCTGTTAGTTTAAAAAATAATAATTTGTGAGTGGATTAGTGGTTATGAGTTGGTGGCACAGCACTATTATTCCTTATAAATGAGTGGGTTACAAAATAAAAATGGACAGCTGGAATACTCAACATTGGTATTTGTGGATCAAATTGCCTAAAAGATAAATGCCCAAGCTTTTCTAGACACGAAATTTCGTCTGGATTCTGTCACTTTGCTCAGTTTTCTTTAACTGTATATTTCACTTATATGAAGGTGTTTGGCAAAGATTGTCAAGCCTCTCTTTCCATAAGGCAGCTCTGGTATTTTCAGCTCCGCTGGGTTCAACTTCGTTGAGAAAGCTTTACCTAGACTTGAGCCGTCTCTTTGCTGGTTTATGGCCGAATAAGGGATGTCACTCATCTGTGGTCTGGCGCTGCTGTTCTCTACTGCTTGCTGTACTGCGTCGAATCTCTGGTGGTGCTATGCCTGATAGGAGGTATAGGCTGTCTGTTGGTGTTGGTCTGAGACATCCAGTGACTAGGCGGCAGGTAGCATTGATGGCTGGGTCAATCTTCTTAGCATGGGCTGATCTTTCCCACACTGGACATGCATACTCAGCAGTTGAGTAGCAAAGAGCTAAGGCAGTTGATCGTAGAGTAGATGGGCTGGCACCCCAACTGTGTCATAAGCTGCCGAGAGGTCGATGAAAACTACGCCGGTTACCATCCCTACCTCAAAACCATCTTCGATATGCTGAGTGAGGTTGAGTACTTGGCTTGTCATGGACTTGCCGGAGCGGAAACCAGCTTGCTTTGGGATGAGGAGTTTTTCAACAATGGGTCCAATTCTGTTGAGTAACAGTCGTTGGAACAGCTTGTACGTATGACTCAGAAGTGAGATAGGTCTATAACTCTTAGGAATCAATGGATCTTTTCCAGGTTTCAGGAGTGTAATTACATGTGCTATCTTCCAGATCTTAGGAAGCTTGTGTGTGGTTAAGCAGTGGTTGTACAACTGGAGCAACCATTTCTTTGTTACAGGTCCGAAGTTCTTAATCTGCTCTGTTCAGATGTTGTCTAGCCCAATAGCTTTTCCTGGCTTCAGTGTAGAGATGCCCTTTTCCAGCTCTTCCATAGTCATAGGTCTAGTGTGACCAGGGTCTTTGCTGTACTTTTTGCAGTTTAGTTTGAACTTGATCTTGTTTTTAAACTTTCCACTTTTGCCATTCAATAGCAGTTGGTTAGCAACTTGATTTGCAGTGACTTTGGGTTTTACAGGTGGTGCTTTAGGATCGCCATGAAGCTTTCGGATGGTAGCCCAAGCTTTTTTGCTGTTCTTTGACATGTCAGTTGACTCTATCAGGGCATTCCAGGTCTTACGGCACTCCTGAGATATGCTTTCCATCACTTTCTCTCCTGCTTCAGTTGTTTCATCAGAGAAAGGATCTTCTTCAAACATGGTGACATACTCTTTATATAATTCAGAGCTTTCCTTAGAGAGGCCAGGTACGTACTCAACTCTACAGCCCCGTGGGATGTGTCTTCTTGCAGTCTTCTTAACAAGTTCAGCAAAGCGGTCATAGTTGCATGATATTGGTGCAATCTGTTTCACTTTCTGTTCTAGCTTGTCTGTGAACCCTTTCCAGTCAGCTTTCTTGTAATTGAAGTGCCGCTTGAAAGGCACACTGATTGGTTCTATAGCTGCATTGACTTGGATGCCAATTGGCCGGTGTTGGCTTGATGGGATTGGGTCCATCACGATCTTCTGACACAGTCCTGCAATGTTACTGGTGACGGTGGCTAGATCTGGGTTATAGCCATGTCTCCATCGGGCACTGTTGAATGACGATGGTAGCTTGGTGTCATGGATGAGACTAAGTTGGTTGGTGTCCATCCATTCCTCTACTGCTTCTCCATCTTTGTTGGTTTCCTTGTACCCCCATTGGGTGCTATGGCTGTTAAAGTCACCAATGATGATCTGTGGTTTGTTGTGTACTTGTGGAACAGAGTACGGGAACTTGAAGTTAACTGCTGGTGGTTTGTAGACAGATGAAACTACAACACTGCTTAACTCAACTGTTAGTACTTCGATGTTGTCATCTTCTGAAACAGATATAGCTTCTATAACAGAACTTGTTTTGACAAAGATAGCACTTCCATACTGTTGGTGTGGTCGCTCGGTGGCAAGAACCATACCAGGTATGGATGGGCAGTTGTTGTCGCTCCCTCTATGCGCCTCCTGCAGGCAGAGGACATCACAGTGGAGATTGCTGTAAAGTTTAGTGATAATCTTACAATGTGCTGTCTGCAGATTTGAAAAAATGTGAGGGGGTCACCCATCCAAGTACTGAGCAGGTCTAACAGTGTTTAATTTCAGTAAGAAATTTAATTGAAATCAAATTGAACAAAAGAGAGAGTTTGACTGCAAAATTGTCTGCAGATTTGAGCAATTGTGGATTCTGAATGCATTTTTGGTGGGATTTTTGCAAAGTAATAGTCAAGTCACCAGCGATTTGAATGAAAGATAGACATAACATTGCTAAAAAAAAGGACTCAAATATAATGATCAATTATGAATAATGTTTCACAGTGCCATTACTTCAGAGTTACTTGTAGCAAGGTACTGCTAGGTAAGAGCCAGCCTTTCTGCTGGAAGAATTTCAGCTTTTACTGAGCTGCTACATCTCCCATGGATAGGATATGGACTAACCTATTCCAAACAAAGTGGGCAGTGTCTATTCATACTTAGCTAGCTATGGTTAATAAGTTTGAATACCTATGCCCAAAAGCATCAAATCTCTCCTTACTCATAATGAAGTATCTGAAGTGATTCTGTGTGTCACACAGCCTATCTCCTGCAAGAGATTGTGGTATTCTTCCTGATTACTATGTGCTGAAAAATATATTGAACCCACATCCTCTTTTTCCTTCACAGCATCCTGGCTAATGAGAAAAATGAGAACTCATTCTTCTGCGCTGTTTGAGCTACTAGAACTACTCTGACAGGAACTAGAACTAAAGTCTGTTTGCGCTGAGTTAAGCCCTGGGGAAATGTTTATAACTTGGCTAATACTTAATGGATTCAGAATTTCTAGGACCAACAAACTCATGATTTTCCAAATGTTGTTTTGGCACTATTCCTGAAGAAGCTGATCATCCCTAGGTGAAGTTAGCTGTATGTCCCATAAGCAAGTACACAACATTCCATCAAGCATTCATTGACCATATGGATTGCAAGTGCAATAATATCCCTTGGAGGCTAACCTCCATCACAAAACTTTTTCAGTTCTTTGAGTTCAATGCAGAAAAAGAGGCACAGAATTGATTTTTCCTTGTTTCGGCTGGACTCTAACTATAAATACACATACCTTTTAATACCTTCTTGCTCAAGGCAAGTGGCTAAAAGTAAAGGTTTAATGTTTATGCCAATCTTCTTAAAGTGCAGTGATAAGTGTCCAATTTCAAGAAGTTTGTCAAAAGGAGTAGGGAAGGCAATATCCATTTCTTTTGTAATTTGTTCCAAGGACATATAGCCAAGTTTGTCATATACAAATATCTTATCATTAAATAATTTATATTACTTCCTTATTTATTTCTTATATTCGCTACTTCTTTGGTATGTTCTTCATCATTTCAATGAATGAATAAACTTATGTAAGACAAATGAAAATAATAATAAAGAAATATTTAGAGGAAAAAACAACTTCTTTTCATCTTTGTTAATTTTGTTGAACACATAGGAAATGAAATCCATATCAAAAACCAATTGTGAGATACATAAAGTAGTGAGCAAATGATGAAGTGTAAGTAGGTAAATGTAAATTATGAATTAATGGATGAATGACAAAAATGTGTAAATAGCTAAATATAAGATACACATATTAATGATAAATAATGACCAGGTGAAAGCTTAAGGTGGAATATTACCAGGGATGATATAGTAGAATTAAGGTTAAATTGGTTGAATAAGTGTTTATTTTTTTGGTGGAAAGGGATGAAGATATTCTAATGTGAAGTGGAAGATATTTCCACAGTTCTGTGGTGGGGGAAAGGAAGAGAAGGGGATTTTGATATTGAAGGTATGATATTGACGAGAGGATGGGATACAAATTAATGCTGAGTTGATGATGCCTGGAGGGAAGTAACTAAGATTGGTAAATATTCCAATGAGTGTCAGAGGCTTGGTCTGAGCACAATATCTATGATAGAAGATACACCAGTGTGAGAAAAGTGAGTTGGGGATGGGACAAATTGATCGAGGAGAAAAAATAAAGATCAGAAATTCAGTTCATTTTTTCTGGAATTCAAGACAGCAATGAGTAGTTGACATTGAAATCACCTTCAAGAAAAAGACCTTGAATGGAAAAGTGAAGGTCGAGAGGAGGATAAAAAGAGTGGCAAGCAAGTGATCTAAATGATCAGGTGAGAAGGGGCGTCTAGTACAGTAAAAGTTATATACAAGTTTCGAAACTATTTGTCATATTATTTTTCCATCTGTTAGTCCATGTTTTGGAAAGGTACTCAGTCCAGTCTTGCCAGCTACACAAGTGTCCCTATGCTGAAGGTATAAGTTCTTCATGTGACCTGTTTCACTTCGTTGAGGCATACTGAAATATGTATCACAATGACGTATCCATGTTTGCATTGCCGAGGGGTTCAACTTTTTCAAAATCGCAAGAAGATAATTCTCAGTACTATCCCATTGCTTGTGAGGGCAATAAATCTCTACACTTAAAGAAACATGTTTCACAAGGTTTTGTTCATCATTGCTGTATTGAATGGTTCAATTCTCCCTGTACAGAACGAACAATTTGCTAGGATATATTACATATTCTTAACCAGGATTTGATGAAGGGTCTCTTTTGATTGTTAGGCTTTGTTGTTTTTCTGTGTAGTGCTGGTTATGATACTTGTAAGGAGTATTGGAATGACATTCCACTCAGAATACGGGAGGTTAGATTTGGAAGGGTTGCTAGAATGGCTGTTTCACTTGGAATAAGAGAACTGCTCCTGAGACACGTGGTCAGTATCAGAGTTAATAGCATAGCAGCATAGCAGCACAGCAGAGAAAGAGCAGGCTCTTTAAATATATATGCATATTATCACATAAATAATTCTTAGTCCTAAACATATATATATATATTTCCCCAATGTTAGTCTGGCTCTCACTTGTATAGGTTATGAGGATAAGGCAAGTCTGAACACTGTTGTGATTGTTGTAGAAGTTATAGTATGGTAGAAATGTAAAGGTGCACATTTTAACACCATTAAATATATTGTTTTGTCTAATCACAAGAAATTGCAACAAAAACCAGCCACTGCAACTAACAACAACCAGCCTCAGCAACAAAGAACACAACCAGCCACAGCAACTAACAACCATAAACCATAGCAAATAACTACAACCTGCCACGGCACCACCAACAACAAAATGCAAGCATAGCATTAGCTAACAGAGTCGGCATGATAAAAGACTATAATAGCACAGCTTATGTGTCAGTTCATTTTTTCATGCAAGCATACCTTATACTTCTTCTAGCGAAGTTAATAGGCTGAAGCATTAATTAACTGCTGACTTCAGAGGGCTCAAGTCAGTGTCAAACAGACATTAGCTATATGTATAGTCTGATAGCCAGTTCAGAGCACGCTACTAATTACAAAAGCTGTACACAATAGTCACTAGCAAGCTTGGCACACTGAAAGACTATTTTAAAATAACTTTTGGCATATCCCATAGTAGATATTCAGGATTAATCACCTGACAGAGACTTTTTTTACAACAAAGCGATAACCTTAAAAAATAGTTTAGATGCAACCTGCCAATAGCAGCTAGGGGAGAAGAAACTAAAGAACTTAACTTACCAGAATAACTTGGAAGCAGATACTACCCACAAATCTTGACCTTTTCTCTGCAGAGCACTTTATTTTTCTGCACCTTTATCGCAGGGACTCATCACTTTTTTTTCAACACTCAGATAAAAAAAAAAAATTAAAAAAAATAATAAAAAAAAAAAATATATATATATATATATATATATATATATATATATATATATGTATATATAATAATAATAATAATAATAATAATAATAATAATAATAATAATAATAATAATAATAATAAAGAAGTAATAATTAAAAATAAATAAAAAAAATAAAAAATAAATAAATAAATTAAAAAAAAAATTTTTTTTTAATTCACCACGTGATCTTTCATGACCAAGGATCAACCAACCAATCCATTCCAGAATCAGAACAAAATTTATGGGTTAACTCAGTAGGTCAGGATTTGTGAATCTCCTCTCTTGGGCCACTAACTATACCTATACTCACTGATGCCATGAAATGTTGTTCCACCCATTGAGGAGAGGAGATGTAGGTTCTTATCTCACTAAATCTCCTCACTCAGACATGTGTTGTGGATGTCCTCAATATCGCCAAGAGCTGTTCCATTCCTCATTGAAATGAGTGGTTACATGTCCTATTGCTGTGGCTAGGAGCTGTGCATCTACATCTAGTTCAGGCAAGGAGGTTTAAGATTTATCACTAAAAGCTTGAACTATAGCTATCTTAACCCACACTATGATATGTGCATATCATTTCTTAGAACAGGGATGGCAGTTCTCCACCCTCAGTCCAGGAGATGTGGATCCTTTGGCTAAAAAATCACCATACTTCTCTCTGATCCTGCCTGGAGTTCCATGGTGATCCTCATTCAGGTTAGGAGATAATTTTCTATATCATAAGGTGTGGAACTTTGCACATCCTCACTCAGGACTGGAGCTATGTATCTCCTACCTGGACTAGGAATTCTAGGTTATTAGACTGAGTCCTGGAGTTGCTATTATTTACAATCAAGCTGAGGGATATGTGTTTAGTACTCAGGTAAGAATCTATGGTTCTCTTCACTCATGCAGGGAGCTGTTCTTCTCCTCACTCAGGCTTGAATATGAGGTTCTCTCTGCTCTGGGTAGATGTAGATGGTGTTGTTTATCTCCTCATTCAGGCAGAGAAATTTTAATTGGTCTTCCCACTTAACATCAATATTCTGGATTCCCCATTTGAATCGATAGCTGAGGACTTTTCCTTCTGGCAAGGAGTTCTGACTCTCCTCAATCAGGTAAATGGTTGTGGGTCCCCTCATCTGACCAGGAGCAAATTTTTCAACCAAAGTCTCTTCCATAGTCTCTTAATAGTGATATATTGATTGTCCATAAAAATTTATCTAGAGGAAAGGTGCCTAACTATTGTAAATCAAAAATGGCTACCAATTTCAGGAGTGTTAACATTTATTTGGCCTTAACTATTATTCTGCTATATTATTTGGATTATTTTAAAGGGAGAGAATATACCTGTGAACAAGGTATATAGTACGTGTATGACCTTTTTTTCTAGTCAGTGATGATGATAATCATATCCAATTTAGGTAAGGTTCATCACACAACCAAATAAATTCAGTTGAAGGAGCTGATCTCTCTTATTTCATTACATTTCCTTTGAGTATACAAAATAAACTCAAATGAATTATTTTAATTTCTGTTTGAAGTAAATAGAAATCATCACATGAAAGCAGGTTTATAAAACAGTGGCAGGTAGTATGGAACCTGAGATACATTTTTCCAGTATTAGACCATACACCTAGCCTGACCACATCTCTAATTCCCTGTTCAAGAAGGAGCTATAATTTATAAGTCTTCTTACTCAGGAAGGAGCTATGTTTCCTGTGTTGGTGTGGTATGCACTGCTAGAGTCAAGTTTGTTATGTATACCTAATTGTAGGTCTGTATCTCCAAGAGTTTAACTTCCGAATTACCACTTTGGACCTTTTTTTGAACTGATGTAAGCACAGTAAGGGCTGTAGTCATATAGATTTACTCAATGTGTTACCAATTGCAATAGATTCTGAATATATGCAGGTTCATGTGTCTAACTGCTTCAGTCAAAATATTATTTCCGAAGTTCCATTTTTGGCAATTTAGCATAACATGCCCAGAAACTGAAGTCTGGCATGGTGAAACCCAGCCCATACTACAAGCAGTAAATAGTATGGTCACAGCAATCAGAACCAAAACTAATAGTCCTACAACACATACACAAGTGCATACACTACTAACAGACTTTTTAATTGAAATGATGCAAATTACAGACTTCATAAAAGATTAGTATCAATTGTAAAACCCAAAAAAAGGAACCCTGCTTCTGGACATTCATAATCTCCATTTGAATACTTTTTAATGTTGTGTAAAAGAACTGACTAATTCTAATCTTGCTATAGTTGGAGTGGAATCATAAGGGTTATCATATACCCTAACTGGCTGATGCATTCATATAGTAATAGTAGAGATGGTTACCCAGTGGGCATTGCCTGTGTGCGTGATCTTGATGAAGTCACCTGCCCTGGAAGAAAAGATCATTGCAAGACCCAAAATGATATCTTCGAGTCCTGCCATATTTAGAAATTTTAAAGCTAGCAGAGAGTGAGCAACATTAATTATCACATCGTTGATCCAAGATGTTGGATAAAGTAGTGCATCTCTGTTAGTCACTCTAAATGTTAAATCAGCAAGCCACAACTTCAGCACCTTTTGTATGCGTGAGTTGTTATAAGCACACAGATGATATGTGGAATGTTTCAACAAGCACAAAATGTTAGAAGATCCAGCTCATTAAAACCACATCCTTGACCATATTTTGGTGCTCAAGTTACAGTTCATTATTGGCAGGAGCACATAATAAGTTTGCAGCTTCCTATACCATTTTGCTGAATCATTTTATTGTGGGTTGTTTTAGTTTTCTCCATTATTTTTGGTTTCTTTCAAACTGAAACTGTGCCTCATATTTATAACCATCACAATTACATAGAGCAACCAGAAAATTAGATGTGCATGGGTCTGCAAGAGCTCTATTTTATTGACACACTTGTGACTTCAACTCATTAGTTACCTATTTTCCTGGCATTAATCTCCCTGTAAATAGGCAAAACCCATTAGAAAAAAATCTTGTTATGTAGGCAATTGCCAAAAATAATTCTTGACCCTCGTACATTTTTCTACATTGCCACTCTCTTAGCTTATTGCCTAAACAAAGCTTTGAAATTATATTCTTATCAATTAGGCCCTATGACTGATTCCACCACCATCCATAAAGGTTTACACTCATAGACTCACAAATGTCTCCTTTAATCCTCTTATACTCCTAATGATGTGGTGAAATTACTGTGGAAATTCATCTCTATTTTTTTCTTAATCAGAAATATGATAGGGGAAGGCACTAAGGCTTATTTCACCTGAAGTTAAGTATTAATACTCCCATCAAAAAATATTCACTGGTTCAATGCCTATATAGCAATCTAAGTCCTTTTGTATATGGAAAAGCTCAACTTTGAGAGTTTAGGTAGAAGTGCAATTCATCACTTTCAAAATAAGCATGACTCATACAAGAAACCATCAAGGCTATTTATATAGAAATCAAATGACAAGTGAATAATCTAGGAAGCTGACACTAATCAAACAAACAGATAACACTACAATGTTCAACTAAGACAAATAACAGCATTAATGTTCTAGTCAGACAGCTAACAACAATATCAATCATATATAAAATTATTAAATACAACATTTACATTACACATTAACACTTATATATTAATGTTCTATTCAGGAAAACCAACGACAATCAATCGTATATTAAAATATTTCAATTAACATTTACATTTATTAATTTAGTTCAATGCAGTCACATAGTCCCACACTAACAAGAAATCTGTCCTGGATTTAAGTCCCATGGGGTACAAAAATTCCTAATTGTTCAGGGGGTCTCCAATTACAATGGGGATAGCGACGTTCAGGATTCAGCATTGGAAAATCATCATATATCTCTGTGAGATTGGTGCCTGGTTGCTTGACAGTCTGCATTGGAGTCTGTGGTAATTTTCTCTTCTGTTTAGAGGCTTTTGGTAACCGAATTCCTTCTGGACATGGCTTAAGTCGATCAAAGTGCACAACCAGTCAATGCCATGATGAGGGAGAGTTCTGAAGGCAGTATACTGAGTCAGACAATTTCTTGACTACTCTGAAAGGCCTAATCCAAGGACGGTGGAGCTTCTAGACCCATTCAATGAGGGAAAACTTTAGTTTGTAGCCACACCAGATCATCTTTCTTTAAGTATTTCCTATGAATTTGTTTATCATACAGTTCCTTTTGTCCATCCAATGAATATCCCACAGTGTTTTGAACATGAGTGTAGGCTTTTTCTTTAGTAAGTTTCACTTTGTAGTTGTTTTTATCCTTGGCATTTGTAGCCATTCTTCCAGGTAGTCTCCCTGCACTAGCCAGACCCAAGAGGTTCAGTGGCTAGGCATCTTTATGAGTAACCTCATTCAACTTAAAAAAATCTATGCAAAACTGGAAACTATGGTCTTCCTTCTGAACGAGCACAATTGGTGAAGCCCGAGGGCTTTTAGAGGGTTGGACTACTCCTTCATTGAGCATAGTATGCAAAAGCTTCTGCACTTCCTGCCTACAATGGGGAGAGAGCCTACAAATAGCCTGCCTAATTACAGTGCTAATACCATTATGTATTTCATGCTCAAGCTTACTAGCTCTCCCAAGATCAGAACTGGATTGAGTGAAAACATTACTGTATTCTTTAAGTAGAACAAAGAATTTCTTTTTTTGTTCCTTACTGAGCTCTGCCCCACTCTCTTCCATAACATGCCACAAAAACTCATCTAGTTTTGGATCAGATTGGACTGGACTCGTAGAAGTATTAGTTGCAACCTAAAGAGGAACATTCACCAATTCTGATCTACCAACTTGTACATGCTTTGGGATCACAACTACTTCAGTTTTAGGATTCAGTAATCTTATGGGTACTTTACTATTTCAAGGTTCAACTAATACACTGGCAATTGAACATGCCAAACATTCCCCTGGCTTTTCCTCTACGATATTTGTCCCTCCTTGGGTAAATTCATCTGAAAAGTCATGACAATTATCTCAGATAATGGGGGTAATTTCATGCAGTCTATGAGGCAAACACTACTTATAACATGTGGAGACTGATTGGGCTGATGAATAGTTATTGGGCCTTCCCTGTTTATGTTTATTTGAGCTTTTCCCAGATCTATGGTAATTTTATGCTTCATCATAAAATCTAGCCCTAGAATGGCCTCAGTATTTAATTGATTCACTTCAACAATGCCAGGTTCATTATTGTTGCCATTCATCAAGAGATCCATACTTGCATGTCTGTATATTTGCAGTGGTGTACCATCAACATTCACCAGCTGCTGTTCTCCATAGGGCTCCAAGTCGATTTCCTGACCCTGGGTTACTTGGTCCCAGGTATCCTTCTGCATTAAGGTAACTGCTGCTCCAGTGTCAATTAGGAAAGAAATAGCCTGTCCATCTATTAACCCCTCTAAATGAAAACCACTTATTGGATTCAATACTGATATAGTTAGATCTATCAGTTATTTTTTGTCATATCTTCTCCACCCTCCTGCACTCAACTCTGATTGCAGTGGGTAATTAGTTCCTGAAGCTTCTTTCTACGTGATTTGCACCACCTAGCAATATGTCTCCCCTTACCACAGTTCCAGCATATGATACCTCTGTAGGTAGTAGTATTCAATCCATTCTCCCTCCAACCTTGCCTGACCCCACCATTTTCTTGGCATCCTGTTCTTGTGAAGAGTTTACCAATACCTTCTGAACTCCCTGCCTCAAATTTTTCTACTGTATTAATTAACTTATCCACCAATGTAACTAATTTATAATTAGAAACACTTATAGCTTCAATTTGTTCACTTTCTGTGATCTTCTCCTCCTTAACACTGAAGAAAACTGCCTTGTGACTCAGATAGGATTCCAACTCAAGAGTTGCAGCTATAGCAGCATCCAGATTAGCAGGTGTTCCCTGCTTCACCCCAAACGCCACTTGAGGGTTGTCCAGAAGTCCTAGGTTGGCATTGAGGGCAGAATGTCTCCCTTGCATTATTTTCCAGGTCAGGGTACACCTTGTCTGAATACAGCTGGAAGTCTTCTGCCATGCCTGCCCAGCTCTCAGTTTTCTTCTTCCTAGGGTTTGTAACTCTGCCTGATATCTGGTCTTCTGACTGGAAGGCTCAAATCTCTCCTTTAGAGCAGCTAAAGCTAATTCTAGACTAGCCTGGGTTTCAGTTACTAGATATTGGAACACTGGCTGTGCTTTACCTGTGAGTCCAACTTGAGCCACTTTAACTGTGCCTCCTCATTCCAGTCATTAACTGTCACAACATTGTGGAAATGGTATTGCCACTGATTCCAGCTCCCCTCCCCACTGTAAGCATCTGGAGCCACCAGTCATTTAGTTGTCATTTTGCTCAATATAGCTATAATTTTGCCCACTACTCCAATATGGAAAAGTTCAACTTTGAGAGTTTAGGTGGAAGTGCAATTCATCTCTTTCAAAATATGCATGACTCATACAAGAAACCATCAAGGCTATTTATATAGAAATCAAATGGCAAGTGAATAATCTAGAAATATGACACTAATCAAACATGTATATAAAGAATTTACTAAGTAGAAAACAACATATAAAGTACATGTTCGTAATGTCATGTTCTATTACTATATGTTAACTGTCCCTAGTGGTCTGGGTCAGGGTGTAACTGCTTAACACCCACATCCAAATATTCACATGGGTTAGTTAGCCTGCTATCAATTCACCTCTATGGCTGGTGCTAAATATGTGCTATATATATCTTAATTTAAACAGGTATTATTTAAACATGGCCTTAGCCTACCCAGGAAGGTGTGTCATTAGATAAAATAAATGAGTTCAGTCAATGATTTATCAGACATGTGTGTCCCACAGTTCCTGCATTTTTAATGGTAATAATTTTTTGTTGAGTTTTCAGTGGTGAAAATCTGAATTGAAAGAAAATAGTAAACTTAAGTGATACCTAAAGTCTGCAATATTCATTGCAACTATCAAATATAGGACTTTAATAAAATCCTGAAAATTTTTTTTTGGGTGACAGAAAAACTGATCGTGATGCAAGCATATTAAATTTGTAGTTTTTCATAAAATGCTCTGCCAATACTATGCAACATGACTAAATATGTAATAACCACTGTAAGATGTGTAATAGTGGCTCAGATATTGTTGGGGTGAAGATCATTCTTGTTATAGGAAGGATGTCTACCCTTACATACATACATACATATTTGTAGACATACAAACATGCATATATGCATACATACATACATACATACATACATACATACATACATACATACATACATACATACATGCATGCATGCATGCATGCATGCATGCATGCATACATACATACATACATACATACATACATACATACATACATACATACATACATACATACATACATACATACATACATACATACATACATACATACATACATACATACATACATACATACATACATACATACATACATACATACATACATACATACATACATACATACAAATGCGTATGCACTTATACATATATTTTTTAAGGTTAGTTATCTTGCTGGGCATGGTATAGTTCTGACAAGTGGATTGCCTGCAGTTTGGAAGTGGATTGCCTGCAGTTTGGAAGTACATGAGTTATTCCTTTAGTGCAATGCATCAAAGTAAACAAAGTCAACTTAAACATGAATGTTGAGTATCAAATGACAGGTGTGGCATGAAATGAATGTTATTTTTTGAAACATTTAATTATATCCAGCAACAGGCTGCCAGCTGATCCTAACCAGAATAAGGCTGACCTGTCCCACTGCATAGATATCAAATATATTACTTCCCCTCCTCACACACACCCTCCCAAGCTAAACCATGTGAACTGTTACAGCCAAAACATGTGTGATGTGAATGTTTGTGATGCATGAATAGGTACATGTGTGTTGTGCATACATGGGGGAAAGTGTTTGGTGTGAATAAGGTTGGCATATGCATTAGATCCAGTGGGCATGGTGTGTGCCTGTGTTTAACGCATGTGTGAGTGTGGTGTGCGGTTCATGCTTGGGTGTGGCATGCATGCATATGTGTGTGACACGTGCATGGGCATGTGTTTATGAATATTATTTTAGCACTTGGCAGTAGGCAAATGCTTTCGCTTGTACAATATTTGAGGATTGTTACAGCGAAATCTTATGTGAAATACGTCCTATTTCATATAAACGGAGTGTTTTGAGCAGTTTTGTCTCTGGTTTTTGGCAGGTCTAAAGCTAATGTAATGACAGATAGTATGCCAGGTCATAAAAGTTGGTGAATTGCATGTTCTATGTGAAGTATTGTCAATTTCATAGTAAATTATTCTCTAGTTATCTTTTTCAATAAAAGAAAAGAACTTTTTTAAAAATCTTCACCAGTTCTATTTTTTTTTTTTTTTTTTTTTAGTGTTGCATCACATTGCTTTATTAGCATGGACTAGATGCAGTGAAAAGTTAAAAGTTATTAGAGTGTAAAAAAATTAATGTGAATTCTGTTTAGCTTAGGCATGCATTTAAAAAAAAAATTGAATTCTTTGTGTTGTTTTTTTACTACTGATCATGGGATCTATATATGGGACATACTTTAAGTGGAGTTTAGGTGTGCAAGCAAGAAGTATCAGGAGGTTGTGGGCATGTACACTGATAATGGGTGGGTGAAATCTTGTGAATTAAAAGTATTTTCATTTTAATATACATAAGAGATTGCCAGCAGTGTATTATAGTGAACAGACTCATTCATGCCTTTTCATATGCTGGCATTAGGTCTATCCAGTACAGTCACCTTAGTGACTTTGCTGATATCAATGTGAATTGGATATGGTACATCCATTTAATTGAGTGAAGAATTATAATTTTTTAGTGAAAATAATTGTGTACTATATATCTACAAATTAGTGTACCAGGATTGTGACTATGTGGGTCTGGCAAGCAGATTTACTTGCCAGTCAATTGCTAGAGCAGTGACTAAAGTGAAGGGTTGCCACACTACATCACAAATGGTGAAGTATTTAGCTGATGTGGGAGTTGTGAAAGTATTGTGTGGACCATGCATTTGTTATCATGCATGAATTCGATGAACTGTTAAGCCATATTTGGTGAATCATTGACTAAGCTCGTGACAGCAACATAAGGACTTACAGTTCTAATTATTGGTGTGACCAACTTGGTATGTTCTTGCAAGCTAACATATCTCATTATGTTATAAATTTTATATCAATATGAAATAATAAAGGATTCTCTGACACCACATGAGGTAGTGAATGCCATGACCTTCAAGTCTGTTTTGTATGCAAACAATCTAATATTTCCACTATTTTATCACATATGATGACCAGTGCATTGTGCAGTTGTAATTCATTTTTTCTAATTGTTGCTCAACTTATTACTATTACCATCAAATTTGATAACTCATTAAAAGTTTCATGAAAATATATTAATATGTGCATTTCTGTTATATATATATAAATTTTATGCTAGTTAAGTGAAGGTAAAATTTTTTTGTAGGAATCCCCTCTGGATTTGGGAACACTCACTTCATGTCCATGGGTCAGTTACTTCCAAGCATAGAAGGGTCATTGTGGTCAAATTGCATATGTCAATCATTCTATATAATAGCTTGCATGAGTTAAAGTATTTCTTATGTTTATTCTGATTACCATGTGCTTCTAGCTGGAGTCTGTGGCTATGCACCTGATGGAAGGGGAAAGGGGGTTGGTTCCAAAGGACAAATTGAATAATATAATATCATAATAATAAATTATTATGAATGCTTATCAAGAATGCCTTGTGCTGGCTTCTCGGAGAGAGCCATTGTTGGAGCTGGGAGGACTGTTAGTGAAGAGGTGGGAAGTACTGTGGTTTAAGGAGCTGGAAGGGGACTCTGGATATGGGAGAAGGCACTGGCAGAACTTGACGGTGAATGATAGCCTCCAATGGAGCAATAGGCTCTCCTTGTTATGCCATATATATTTTGTAGAGAAATGCTGAAATTTCTTCCAGCAATGCCTGAGGTCCATCCAGGGTGTACTATGCTTATATCTATTATTTGTTTAAATAATGGTTATCGCAATAATAAAATAAAATTTCTCCTATATATTTTTTTATTTTGGTGTTTTCCCAGCTAGAATACTACCTTTTTATTGTTAGTAAGCTAAAAGTTGTATTAGGCTACAGATTGGTAAGGAAAGACTATAATGACATTATCATCAGGTAGGGGAACCTATTGCATGTGAACTGGGGCTGTAGAATAGCTGTGCCAAAAAAAGCAAGTAGGCTGATGATTGGAATCTTCCTACTCTGGGTCAAAGTGCATGCCACCCCACACCTTTCTTACAGCCAGGACTACCTGAATGGGTCTTAGAATCTCTCCACAAGATGTTACTAAGTTTTCTAAACCCATCCTTCATGTTTTAACATAGAAAAAATGTAGGGGAGAGTAGGGTTGGAAAGAAGGGAGGCAAAAAAAAATATTTTTTAAGGAAGAAGGTATTGAAGAAGGAAGAGCAAAAGGAAAAGACAGAGAAGACATAGCCCCAGTCCTGCATTTGAACCTGGTATATCATATATTTACCTTATTGAAGGTTCTACCCTATTTGTAGGCTTTACCACATACTTGCAATCCCATTAAGTCTTCTCCCTGATTATGGAATACAAATTTTTAGCAATCTGTTTTTTCTTTAAAAAAACCACAAACCAGCCATAATCGTTGCTGTAGATGTGCATAGTTGGAACAGTGTGATTTATTAGTCTGGTGCTGGTGCATTGGTATATATGTATAATAGTTTGCAAAAGTCAAACTTTTGTTTAGAGGTGTTTTTCAGTGGAGTTCAGAAAATGTAATCTAGGTGATGGCAGTGCCATTGACTACCACATGCTTCATTAACTGAGTGGCATATTTACAAATTCTTGTTCAGTACTGAAAAGAATCAGCAACATTGGTGGTAACAGAGTGGAGTGGAATCAGCCACACCCACTTCTGTCCTGTCATGGTTAATCAGCCAGCACTGGGAGATAACTCTGTAGGAGTTGAAAGACAACATAATGGATGAAGGAATAGATGTATGTAATCATCCCATGCCAACTGTTTGCTGAGGTCATCCTCAAGCTAGCATGCTGAGCAAAGATAGAAGTTTTGACATGATCTAATTTGTTGAACATTTTGACAGCACATAATTAATGATGAATGAAGTGATTGTACTTTTTCCTTAGCTGCATTTGCAAGACTCATAATATGAGACTCAATCCTGATAGCAGGAGGTGTGATTCTATATAGCACAGTGAAATATGTCTTCTCAGTTAATCTCATGCATCCAGTAATGATATGCAAATGTAAATAAGTGCCATATCCATACCTTGAATGTGGGCACTGCAGCACCAAACAGGTGATGCATCCTCAGTGATGCTGAAGACTAGGGTAGGTGCACCTGTTCACAATGTTGAGGAATGTGCACCACAACTGGAGCCCTCCCAGCATGATAAGATTCCATTCCTAGACCTACAGCTGCGAGATGCACAATATTGTTTTTTTGTCAGGGTATGATCTAGTGTAAAACTGAGGTAGAGCAGGTAGTCATTCTTTGAGAATATAGCTGCATCCACAGAGACTGTAAAATGATGTTAACTGTTTATATTGTTTAAGTGGATTGCTGTCATCATGGTTTTGACAATACACAATTCAAGCAACATGTTGGGAGGTAATCATGCCATAACTGCATGTTTGGTCCAATGTAGTTTCCACAGTGTCCCAGTTCCTGTCTGCGATTATCAGGGCAAGTTTCTCCGCATATCTTTTGCTGGTTATTAAAAGGATACACTAACACATGCATACCTATGTATGAACTTTTTTCAACCAAGCAGCACAGAGAAAGATGTGTGGCCAGGTGTGAACCATTCAATATTGCAACCAAAGTCAAGTTCTGTGGTTATACCAAGTTTTAGGTCTGTAACTCCAAGGATTTCTTTGGCCATGGTACCTATTCGATTCTTTTTTTGGCCTGACACAAAAAGAGTGTGGCATCATAAAATTCTTAACAGATTACCATGGTGACATCTATTCCAAATATATATTCTTTGTGTGTATAACTTTATAGGTCCAAGCATTTTTTGATGCATCATTTTGCCCCAAAGAGGAAGAGTTGCGGAAAGGTGTAACCAACCCCACATTATTTACAGAGTCCAGTATTAGTGTGGCTACATAATCAGAAAGGGGTATGGCTAAATACTATTATTCAAATGTTCTTCTAGTGACACTAATTCTAAAAATATATGGCATTGTGGCCTAACTTCCGACATTCAAGCATGAATTGAGAATACACAGCAAATATGACAGCCTATTCTCACCTTATAGTGTGGAGAGTATGCCAACAAATTGATGATTAATAAAAAGAATGTCTTTGTGTTTGTGCGTGTGTGCACAATTTTTTGTGTGTATGTGTATGGGCATACATGTGTGTATTGGCAATACTATAATTTTGAAGCTAGAGACTCTGATACTGGAACAAATTAATGGATATCTTGCTTTTGGACATGGTTTATTAATATCAATTTCCCTAATTTTTAGTAATGGAAAATATTTCATCAAATAGAAATGTAAAGTAGAAAAATAAATGTGTGTTTGTGTACCTGTGCTTGTGTTATGCTCATGTGTGTGTACTGGCATGTGTGTGTGTGTGTTTGTGTGTGTGTATGTGTGTGCTCCCACATTGCAGTCTACATTACTTAAAATTTGAAGATACAGAGTCGTACACTAGAAAAGATGTGAAGGATATCCTGTTTTAGTGGGTGGTTAACTTGTCATAATTACTCCATTCTTCATTTTTATAATGATGGAGAATTGGGTGTGTGTGTGTGTGTGTGTGTGTGTGTGTGTGTGTGTGTGTGTGTGTGTTGTGTGTGTGTGTGTGTGTTTGTGTGGGTGAGTGTTATGCGTGTGTGAATGTGAGTCTCTATGTGTATGTGTCCATGTGTGTGTGTGTGTGTGTGTGTGTGTGTGTGTGTGTGTGTGTGTGTGTGTGTGTGTGTGTGTGTGTGTGTGTGTGTGTGTGTGTGTGTGTGTGTTTGTGTGTGTGTGTGTGTGTGTGTGTGCATGTGTGTTAGTGTGGATGTGTGTATGTGTGTATGCCAGGGTGCATGCCAGGGTGCATGCCAGGATGCATGCACTTGGGTGTTTATACAAAGATGTTCAATTGTTGCTATCTCACCACAGTTGGCACCAAGCAATTTGCTGTGATGATAACCACATTAAAAAATGGCGATAGGACTTCTTACACATGTCCACCAGTTCTATAGTTCAACGAGGACCCTTTGTTCCCAAATTCAATTATTATGGTAAGTGATGTATTCCTTCCCCAACTAAATTTTTTTCTTTAATAGATAGATAGATAGATAGATATATATATAGATGGATAGATAGATAGATAGATAGATAGATGGATAGATAGATAGATAGATAGATAGATAGATAGATAGATAGATAGATAGATAGATAGATGGATAGATAGATAGATAGATAGATAGATAGATAGATAGATAGATAGATGGATAGATAGATAGATAGATAGATAGATAGATAGATAGATAGATAGATAGATAGATAGATAGATAGATAGATAGATAGATAGATAGATAGATAGATAGATAAAATTATAAATATATTAAAGGGAATAATAATTTTAAAAAAATCATTTGTCCCATTAGTAAAGTTGGGGGAAACACAAAAGATTTACTGGTAACAAAAGAATTTTTTAGTTAGGTAAAGGGTTTGACCAGTTTATTTAAACTGAAAGCATGATTGATGGGATCAAATGTCCTTCAGAAAATACTTTTCAACTGTGGAGTCCCCTTGCTCTGAAGAGCAGAGCACTTCTTCATGTCCTATGAATCAAGAAGAGTGAGTAGCTTCCTTAGTGGGAGACTTAATTTAATGACATCTCATAATACTCTATCTTGTAGCTCTTTTAGTGGAGAAGAGTCCCTGGCTGATGTTCCCCACCCAAAGAGAGTAAAGGGCAATGAAATTAGTCTGAAGTGGACACAAGAGAAGTCTTTTTATGAAGAATGGAGAATTAAATATTTGATGGATTACATTTGTCTAGCTGAACTTGTTGGTACTTATGCAGAGTTCATGATTTGCATGTTGTGTGAACAGCAGTTCAAGTGTATAAAATTAGACACCATAAAAAAGCCTGTTTCTCGATGACATGCAAATCTGGATTCTTAAAGAGATGGAAGGAAGAGAGCTATTGAGAGGAAGTATTAGAAAAATATATTAGCCAGAATGGCTGTGAGTCCAAATCCTGCAACCCCATTTCTTATTACCTGCCCCTTTATTTATTATGTACTTTGATGTATCAGGGTCTTAAAAAGCAATGTTGTTCATAAGAATTCTGTTATAAATTTCCAAACAGCCAATCCAAAAGAACAATAAATGGTTGACATATTCTTTATCTTAGTACATTATTCTGTATTCATTCTGTGGGGTTGGGGGGAATTGCAGCTTTAAATTCGTCTGTCAAATATATTTTCTGACATGAGCTAAGAATTGATATTTTTTCTCTTCTTTCATTCCAGTGCATCTCAGTGTCATATAATGAGAACAAATACAAAAGTTAAAGATTAATACAGACTTTGTTACGAAGAGAACAACAATAAACTTATAGACTTTTGTACAGACCATTGAATATATTTTTATATCTGATTTTTTATAATCTTTACCCTTCATTTTACTCTCCCTCCCCACCCCCCCCCCCCATTTTATCTTAGATTCTTATTCAGTGCTTCTATATTAAATTATTGTATTTTTTGGCCTTTAGTTTGTTTTTTTTTTTTTCAATCTGTGTCTTCTTTATATTTATTATATATGTATATATATATATATATATATATAACCAGTATTTGTTTATGATCACCTAGTTGTAATGTCCTAATACAAAGTTTTATTAAGATTGATTAAGGATTGGAATGCATTAATATATCCATGGAGGAAATAATTACAATATCATTTTAAAGTGAACTGTAAATGGCTTCAATGTTGTTAAAAGGGAGTAACTGCTACAAAGCAAATATATGATCTTACTGACTTGAATGTCAAGATGAAATATACTTAAGATTTAAAAGAAAAATCATTAATCATCACAAATAACACCGGCAGTGTCTTGAGACATTTACCAGTGTTACTAGATAGTTGAAGCATCCACCTCCAGATGATAATAGCTTAAATGCCATGCAGCCTATGAGACAGAGGATGAGAAGAATTCAAATGATCACTCTACACTCACTTTCTATGCAAGCATACACACACACACACACATACACACACATCTTCATGCTGCTGTTAATCATGACAGACCTTTTTCCGGTGCCCTTTTCTACTCCTTGGAAGATCAATAGGAGTAAAAGATTTCTGAGCATGTGGACATAGTACACTGGGCAGAAAAAGTTGCTGCGGATAAAAATAGTTTACAGGGGCTTGGTGACACACAAATGATTTGCTTTGTCAGCTGACCTCTCCCCCCTCCTCCACTTTTTCTTGTAATTGGTATCCTTGTCAAAGCTTTCACGTATGTTGTTGATGATATATGCAGTATCCTCCACTCCCAGCTACCAATCAGTGCACTCTTATTCATTCTGGCACAAAAAATGCATGCTCACCAACCCATACACCCACACACATTTGCCACACATGGTAGGAATGGTATCTGCCAAGAAAGTATGCAAAGCGTAGTCTCTTCTTGCAATGCCTTTGGTGGGTATGATGACGCCTCTGATGGAATATAAACTTTAACAGGAGCATGTGTTTGTGGCATATGTTTTATGTTAGACCAGCATTATTTACAGCTACAAAAATTAGGACATTGCCAGCAGTGTTATGAGACCTTTACTAGTGTTACCTGACTTTTGAAACGCTTACCTCCAAATGATTCCGATTTTGATGTTCTGTTGCCCCCAAGGCAAAGGAGAGGTAGTCCCAGTACTGAGAGAGAGTCTAGGTTACTACCACTTTTCTTCTTTCTTTTCATGTGGATAACAAGTAATGTAATCAACCAAGAAATTGAACCTAAACTGGTGTGACAACATATAACATTATGGAACCATGGCAATGTTCACAACGAAAAGTTACACCATTATTTTCATTTTCTTTTTCACTCCCAATAAGCAGCTAAACTATTAGTTTAGGATTAGCGTCATCCATTTTCTTCTGTACAGATAGTCACTCAAACTACATTCAAGAATGTCCAACTAACATGCTACAATCTGGAGGAAGTTGCTGCTACCTCAACACTACATCTCCCTCCCGATATTCCAGGAATAGGACGTCACTGCTACCTCAACACTACTTCTCCCTCCTGATATTCCAAGAATAATCTAGACTCTGAAGAGGCTGACCATCAATGGATTCCAAACTTGATGATGCCACAAAATCTGACTGCCATCCTCATCCAAGATGCACCAACCACAGGGAATGATCAAATGGAATCTCCCAAAATAGGTCATTTAAATGACAACTTTTGAAAAAACTAGAACTCCATTATTATTACTAAATGATATAATTAATAGTAAATTATACTTCTTTTTTTTTCATTCTAGCACATACTAATCAAGATGACTTATTATGGCTTCATCATTTTACCATAGGATTGCCTACTCTTATGATGAAAAATTTTAGAAATTCTGGATCTAAATTAAAATTTCTTTTATCATCTTTAAGAGGATTGTTAGTAATATTATTGAGTCATCCTTTCTGATAATCATAAAATGAAATTATATGAATAACAGCCTTATTAAGAAGCTCAATATTGAAAGGAGTTTCCACCAGAAAAAAGTAGCTAGTGTGTGGAGTATAAAGTGCAATTTTGATCATCTACCTCTATAAAAAAAATAACCTCCAACATTCCTAATAATTTTCTGAATGGCTTTTCATGTAAAATTTGTGTCCAAATTATATATTACTTCACATTCTACTAGATCATAAGATATACAGTTAAGGGAGGGTGGATTATTACTTCTCAGCCATTCACCTGCAAATAAGTTTGACCAAGCAAATAAATTTGACCAGCAAATTCTGGAACTGAAATTTAGATTTCCTACATAATAAATGGCAAGCTGAAGTTCATGGATAGTTTGTTGGTTTGGCTGATAGGGATGCTTGCCAAAGGAATCCTCTGGCTAACAAGATTTTTTAAGACCATTAGACATCCTAATATGTGAAAAGAAATAGTAATAGCTATAGAGAAAGGGTTATGAGGAAGGGGTTGGTAGCCCTTAGACTAGGATTTCTTACTCTAGCCCTAACAAAAGTTCAGTTCTTATGGCTTTCCCACCTCTTTCCCCTTGACAAATTGTACTAAATTTGGTTTGGTTTGGTTTGGTGGAGTTTTTTTTTTTTTTTTTTTTAATTGAATATAACACAGACAGCATTATATACACTTGGTGAACTATTTGGAGACATATGTTGTAGATTTTTGAAATGTAAGTAAATATGTTATTAGGTCATTTTTTTTTCATAGTACCATCTTTGATATTTTAGACTTACACACCAAGTGGAAGAGCTGTGGCCCAATGGGACTCACCTCATGTTATTCTAAGAGTGTACTAGTGTGTGCATAACCAAATTTTTGGTCTGTAGCTCCATCTTTCTGGCAAAGTACTAATTTTGGCTTTTTATAGAATGCAGAATGGAATGTGGTCATATAGGTATGCTTACAACATTCCCCTGGTGACACTAATTTTGAATACATATTGGCTTGTTGGTGTAACTTCATTTTTTCTTGCAAAATAAAATTTTGGGTTATTTAAAAAAAATTTTTTTTATATATATGATGACTCAAGTAGGTTTGTTATTTATGAACATATTTTCATCATATGATTTAAGTTATTATCTATTCAATGATTTGCATATATATATGAAATTGATTCAAGTTTAAAGAAGAGGACATACATACATATACACATAATTTTAATTAGGTTTATAATAATTAAATTTTATTTGATGTTATATTGCCAACTCTACAGAGGAAAGTCAACATATTCAATGGAATGGAATAGTTGGAAAAAATGGACTAGAGTCAATTGCTTGAGTATTGTGGATTCAAACCAAGAAACTATAAGTTTCAGTGAAATCAAAATTTCGGTTGTCAAGATTTTGGGCAACCCTTACAATAAAGAAAAATATCAAGTGCAATTCCAAATCAAACTAAAATATATTTAGTGAAACTTATAGTATTTCAGTTTGAATAGATAGAATATCAGAATTTAAAACTGACGGGATGATTACGGTTTATAGATGTCCTACTTTATAAACATTCTTCTATCTCAACTAAAGAGCTTCCACCACTAGTTATGGCCACCCCAGTTAGATTAAATGGTGTTCATCCCTCCCTTCTACTCCAGACATGCCTCATGATTTCTTTGGTAACATTTAAGATTTCTATGTCCAAGTCCATCCTTTCAACTGTCAGAAAGCTGAAATTGCAAAAAAATTTTGGTGATATCAATGTAATATGGGACTCATAAGTCTCTAATTACTACACATTTCAGTGGTTTTCTGTGTTAGCATGATGCTCTGATGTCATTTAAACTTTTTGCACTATGAAGCTAGGTTTCTATTTTTTGGGGGTTGAGCAAGTTAGGGGTGTGCATTTCTTAATTTAGTGTAAGCCTTGTGTGCAGCTCCACTGACTTAGTAAATGAATAATGTGTGCATCTATTACCTAATTATATATTTTTTGATAATGATACTGTTGTAGTACTTTAGTGAATGAATTATTGGCACCTGCATTTCTTAATCATACTTTGTGATTATGACACTATAGTTGGATTTTTATTTTTTCACTACTTCACAGGGGTATATCAGAGCTGACCCTCAAGTACAATTTGGGGCATTTTCTTCTTCAGGGACCTAGTAAGCTGTCTTAATAAGATATATTTATTTTCATGTAGTGTGTGCAGTTAAATATTAACATTAATATATCATATATGCAAATAGTAAATGTAGCATATTTACTGTTATCTGAAATCAGTATATGTTTGATGTTGATGTTATATTTTTGACATGAATGTCTGGTAATGTAAGAGCCTAAAGATAGCAACCAATGAATAAATTCACTAATGAATGCCATTGCTTTGACAAAATAGTTAATATGGTACAACTATGTGATAATAAGGAAATTGTTACAGAATGGACTGGGCAAAATTCTTATTTAAAGAAGTGAAATGATAAACTTTCAGAATTTTAAGTAAATTCATTTCTTAACTGTATTTTATGTAACTTTACGTACAAACAGTGATAGTATCTAGCTAGATACTGTAGTAACCCTAGCTTAGCATAGTCACTAAATGGTATTCACCATTTTAGTTGGTGTACTTTAGTCAAAAACACATATAAGGAGCATAGTAGTGTTACTTTTTAACCACTTATGTCTTTATGATTTCATAAATGAACTTTCACAATTGCTCTATTATTTCATTTATTTAAAATATAACTGCACTGAACCTCTTGGTGGTTGTTTGTTTATAGCTCCTCTGCCACAGGAAGTTGGCCACCATCAGGGAGGTATACTAAAAGAAACCAAATTTTGGATTAAGGACTCAGTATTTTCATTTTCTTCTGTACAAAGGTCTGCATCATACCTCTGCCTTAGTCCTCCACCACTTGTAAATTGGTTTTACTATTGCTTGAAGCCCCCACCACAGCCTCAGGACTATATGTTGCAATATCTGATAGCGGAGAAAAGTGATAGTGGGTTGTTACCCTTTTTTTGCCCAAACATGTCAGTAGTAATGTTGAAGAACCTTTACACAATTCTGCTTAAAGTAGAGCTTTCATGCTTCACTGAACTCTTCTCTCTTTCCATGGTGAACAATTTTGACTCCTTCCTCCACCTCAAAAGGACTTAGAGAGAAGATTAAGACTGAAGCAGTGGTCCTGGGACCAATAGTTCAAAAGTTATTCCAGTAGTCATGTAGGCAGAAGGCTTGAAGGTGGGCTGGCAGGCAGGCCAGCAGGCAGGCAGGAAGGCAGGCAGGCAGGCATGCAGGCAGAAGGGAGGTCATATAAAATTATATAGGATAAATCTCAAGTTGAAATGTCGAATCCTTGACAACTTTGGCTTTAAAAAAATTGATTTTTTATTTTATGCAAATGTTGTTAACAATGTTGGAATAATGGAAATAGAATTTCTGTCAAATCAATTATTAAGGACTGAAATATTTTCTTTTTGAGGGTATTATTCTCCTCCTTGATAAAATCCTCAAGGTATAGACTTTTTCCTGTTGAGGTCATCCTGGAAGGTGGATAAGGACTCTCCCACTCCTTATCCTAACACAGTATGTAGTAATTTTTGCAGCACTGTGTGATAGATCTTATGGCAGCTTTAATAAGGGAACTGCAATAGTCCTGATAAGCCACTTCATTGTCAGTTGTACTGTAAGATGTTAAGATATATGCGGTTTTGTTGGTGAAGATACTGTAGAGATTTCAATCAGCATTGCAAAAATTCTATCACTTTACCGGCCAACTCAGTGTCTGGGCTACAAGTTTTGTTGGAGTGATGAGCGAGGGTCAATGTTGAGACCAAGAGAACTTGTCAAGAATATGCCTGTCAGGGAGCATGATGTCTGGTCTAGTACTGGCAAATGCCAGATTTGGACTGATTCTGGTGTTCCAGAGATCTAATGTAAAACTGGCTGCACCCTTTGGGTTGTGGAATAGCATTGCTATAATTTGTTCTCCACTTAACTAAACACTCTCTCTGTTAGATGTATTGGCTGTATATCCCCACTGCACATGCTGGCAATTAAAATTACCAGCATGCGCACATAGATAAAGGAACATCAGAAGGGACATTCTAAAATGGCGGGAGGATAGAAGATTGGTGACAGCAATAATCTTTAGGCCAGCAATATTTATGAACAACCATTCTATCTTATAGTCTTTAGAAGATTGACCAGCTTGTGTCCAGGACAGGCTCTCAAAAACAAATGTGGCTGGGTCATGCATCACGCTTGGGATTGACCCAGCTAGTGCTAAGTTTGGAATCACTAGCTTATTAACACAAGTGCAACGAGGGCATTGGTCTTGTTGGCCAGGTACTCACACATGCAGATATTACATACAGTGGTCCTTCATGTCAAGCTGGAGTAATGCTTATTGCAGGAAATTCGCTAAGCACACTGAAAAAGGTGTTACCCTGCATTTTAGCTAACTCCACCGAACTCCAGCCCAGATGGGTGTATTTCTCTTCTTATTTTCTCTGTCATTATCTTCCTTTTTCATATTTTATTGACTTAAGTTTCACCATGTCAGACAATAAAAATTGAGGGTACTTATGAGAGAAATTGCGTGAAGGGTATCAACATGTTGCCTAACGCCATAATTAAGAGGTTTAAAATAATTACAGTTATTTAATCACTGACTACCTAACTTATTTATGATTACAAGATCCAAAATTGATAACCTTTGTGTAGCTACAATTTTTTCAATATTTTAAAAATTAATAGCTAATAATCTATGTCATGATTATGAGCTATCAATAAAAAAATTTTTTTTTTAATTTAAACTTCATAAAGGTAGTGAAATTTGGATCTGTTACTCAGAAGTGAGTTTTGCTGTCAGTGATGAAATGGATGATTCTTTAATGATATTTAGAAAAAAATGAGTCTTTAGTGTGTCATTTCTTTTAGGGTTTGGTCACATGTTGCCACAACTTTCATTCAATACCAAAAATTCACTTGGGTCTCTCTGTTAAGTAAAAAACACCCAGCCCATGGCCTATTTAAATTATCTGAAACTATAATGTCTAGGGCATTCAAGGGCTTTTTAATTTTTCTTCATACTAATTTCAATGTAAAAAAAAAGAAGGAATCCCAGATCATGCCCATAAGGCAGAACATAGGGTTACCAAGAATAAGCATACTGGTTTTCAATAAGGATGTTTGTTGCCTACTATTCAAATAATCTGACAGGTTCAAAGACCATTTAATCTGCAGTGAACAGGTTATTTAGTCTTTTAGACCCTATTGTAATTTTTTCCTTTATTCCTTTCCTATACTTCCCTTCTTTTTATTTTTTTATTTGTTCCTATTCATTCTTTCACTTTTTTATTTTTTATTTATTCGTGGACCTTTTTTCTTATTTGAGTGGATTGTGATTCGTATTTCATGTAAATAGTGCCTCTTCTATTGATGGATTTTTTTTCTAATATTCCCAATATGGGTATGAATTTAGCATTGGTAAAGAAATGGCTGTAGTCCTAGAGTCAAATTTTTAGTTACTCGAAAGATGGAAAATATTCTTAAAGTTTGAACAAGGAGAATAAGCATGCTGTCAGCAAGAGAACAATTTTTTTGCCAAATAAAATAAAGAAACTCTATTATACAGCTAATAATTCAAAAGCTATTTATCTTTATTATGTCCTTGATAGCTATGTAGGACAATAGATATATTTGGTCTTATGTAACTCTAGCATCACTGTTTTCTCTTGTAATGGAGGAACCAATTAAGTAAAAATTGTTTGTTTTGTACCTGAAATAACAGCAATTATAGATCAGAAATTATATGATAGAGGGAAGAGGGTGGTCAACTATGTGTCAAGTGAATTATGCATGATACCATTCACTTGTGCATCAACAGAACAAGGGGCATAATATTTTTTTCAAATATCATTGGCTGGGAATGAGTTATATACAGTTATATGTAAACTAATATATTATAATATTGATAATATTTGAATATATGTACATGTGTGTGTATGTGTGTGTGTGTGTATATGTGTGTGTGGATGAGTGGTTGAACAGTTTTGCCCTTTGACTCACAACCCCAGGGTTGCGAGTTCAAAGCAAGCACTGACAGGAAAATTTTGCTGTCCTTCAACATCTTCTTCCCACACCAGTCCATCAAGGTGTAATGGGGACCTGGAATTTTCTATGGTGCAAATTCACTGAACATTGCTCGTCTATAAGCTAAGGGTCCAGGTAGGACTTTGAGTGCCCACACCTATAAGCTGATAGCCTTTTTCAGCCCTCCTGCAAATTTCTAGCCTGGCTCCAGGACTTTGCTTGCACTGGCTCATAGAGCTTGCTTAGTGTACAAGCACCCTGACTATATCAGGTGTGTGTGACCGTGTTGATGACAGCTAGACATTTTTCATTTTTTAATATTTTGTGTGTATGAAACAATTACAAGTTTTATCCATGGCAAATGTTAGAGAGAACTGTAACTTCTGCACCTCAAGAAAGCCTCTGGAAAGTAAAATCCAATTGAGGTGAATGAAACTCAGTAATCAGGTATGAATGGATATCATTAGATTGTTAACAGAGACATAAAGAAGAAACAATAAATAGTTACTGTTACTAATTATTTCTTGAAATGAGAAGAGGCATCTCTACTTTAAGCACAGCCGGAAATCTAATAATGAAATTCTCGACATAAATGCAAGGAAATTACCCTATGATACATGGATGCAACTATAGATGATGTAGCGATAAATTAAATATTTATACCTTTGATGAATTGTCATAATAGGCGATGTCAGCATGGTAGTCCTACAGTTCTCATCACATATCGAGGGTGAGAGTTTAATAGCAATTTATTTACTGAATTGTGTGATACCACAAACACAAAATATCAAATCACAAGAGCATATCACCCCCACGTAATGTCATTATAGAAGTGACTGATTCACTGTGCTGATTTTTGTTATTTAATTTAACCCAATGGCTCAACAGTGCGATTTAAACATAACATTTTTCTCTATTTAGCCAAGATGTTTGATTATGATTAAATAATTTTGATATGAAAAATAGATATTTTAGATGGGGCATAAGGGATCGAAGCAGATTTCCACTAAACCTCCACCATATTTTATGTTGTAGCATTAAAATATGGGACATCATATTGATGCTGAGCAGATGATGAAGAATGGATCTGGAATCCACTATGGAAATCCTATCTTTATCAAGAGAATGCACTTCTATAAAAATGAAAAATATTGATAATGCCAAGAATAAGGGGCTGGAAACCTATGATCTGGAAGTTATTGCAAATGAATTGCTAATTGGAGCAGGGAAACTTCTTGAAATCACTGCTGATATACAACACAAAGGAGCAAAACAGAATCTGAATTGGTTTGGTCCATGCACCATTAGATACAAATGGAAAGGTTTCTATCAACTTAATAACAATGCAGTATATTATATTGGGAAGAAAGTTATATATTAGGAAACTGAAACTCTTTATTGCACAAAACAATGATCATGATGAAAGTAAAAATTGAATCAAGAAAAGAAAAGGAGTGAAATGAAAATCCAGCAGCCTCCAAGAAGTCATGTCCAAGAAGTAGTTACTGCAAGTTCAAAACAGACATTCTGACTTTTGATGAACTCAGTGATGAACTAATAGGTTTTACAATTATACTTTTGAAACAGCGATTCCCAACCTTTGATGTACTGCAGTCATCTTTTCTTTTGCATAATAATGGATTTTGCCCAGTGAAATATAAATGTGAGTTTATCCTAATTTGCCGTCTGGCCAGTTCAAGTAAGTATCTTCGACTTATATTGATGTCCGCATATATATGTACGATAATAATTTTGTGTGAAAACACTGCATTCAAGCATTGCAATAACACTTATCTATAAAGCTAGCATCACTGAGGAAGTTGATTTGATGTCTCTTTGGATTGATTATCCTGCAGTAAAACAAAATTAGAGAAACAGTGACTCTGGGGGATTTGCGATAGCATTTGCTTGATATAGAGGTTATCCCCACCATGCACATTTGTTTTGATTTGTATATGTACCTAAGATTATTTTTCTCCATTTTTGTATATAACAAATGCAGTTGATCTTCATCTTATGAACTTCATCGAGAAGGTGATGAGACATCATTTGATAGATTGCTTCTGCAAGAGAGAGCTGAAGTGTTCACATCATCCTACTTCCCAGCAATGGAAATCAAACTATTTGTGAATATGAATTACCAAGAATATATGACAACATGATAAAATTCTGGTTCCACCATGACTGCTCACAAATGTAAGGCAAATATTTAATGTTTTGACATTCCATTCACCCATTTTCTACCTCTGGCTTCCATTCATATTTGGCAAGACTCAGACAACCAACGAAACACCACATTATCCCAAAATAGACTAATAGCCCACTTATAGTAAAAAATATATATAAAGAATTAGTCTAAGATATTCTTCTTTTCTTTTTCTTGTTACATTACTAAGATTACTTAAAAGGCAAATTCAAATAAATTTTCTTTATCATCAAAAACTCTTGTTTACATCCTATTGGTCAAACATTATAATGTTTTGAACACCCCATTTGCCCAATTATTATTATTATTTTTTTGGACTAACTAAGTCAGCCACCCATGTAACACTCTCTGGCTATTTCCACCAACCCCCTCACAACACCACATTCATTTTCCCAATTACCTACCAAATAATTAGCTCATAAATCACAGATCATAGAAGGTATTCGGGGAAGTGGGGAAAGATAAAACAGTAAATAATTAATAGAAATTTTTAGGAATCTAAAATAAATACTAAATAGCACTGATTGATCAATCATCACAACTGTCTGATGATTCACCACAGATATCCGATTATACACCACAGATATCCGATTATACACCACAATTATCAATAAAAAGAGAGCCGATCATCAAGAGCTTGAAACAAGCTTTATGATAATCAACAATACTGGTACTAGTATAACTAATATACTACTCTACTACTTTTATTATATTTGTGTGATGGTAATTAAAGACAGCAACACCTTTGATTAAAGTAGTATAAAATAACCTGTATTAAATTCATACACTAGCAAATTTGTGGAGCACGAAAAATTTAGTCTTCTATGGCCATACAAACTAAATGTAATTATAAGAAAGAATGTTTAATAGTTTGTCAGGAATTAAACTATAAAAGTTAATGTTTGCTTTGTTATTTTGGCATTGTTATTTTGGCATTGTTATTTTGGCATTGTTATTTTGGCATTGTTATTTTGGCATTGTTATTTTGGCATTGTTATTTTGGCATTGTTATTTTGGCATTGTTAATTTAGCATTGTGATATTTCCTGGTAATATGATCTATTGTTCTGACTTTCTTTGTGCTTTGCATGGATTGAATTGTGATTGTGCTAAAAGAATTTCTATTGTTCCAGGTAATTGGTAACATTTGTTTTTCCTTGATCTTATATGTTTACACTTTCAGCTAAAGAAGTCACCTTCAACAGTGGCACACTTGAGGTCAAAATATTCAAGTACTTTGTAAGTCTGTAGGCTTCAGGCAGTCATACTGAATTTTGGAGAAGTTATCGTATCTGTCCTTGGCTCACTTGGGCATTTTGTATCTACCCTCAAGATGAGTCCATGTCAGACTAATATCGCTCAAATGACAATATCTACAATAAAACTAAGCGAAACTTGACCAGAAAGTGTAGTATTGCTCAAATGCGGATACCCTGAATGCAACTGGGAAACATTTACCATATATTTTCCCTGACAGTTTAGCCTCTCACTCGTGGAGTGGACAGGAGATAGCTACATCCTGGTTATTAGGTTGTTCCGGGGGTGGCAATAAGTTAATGAAGATCCTGAAATTAAAATGATTTTGAATAATTGGTTGAAGAAAATCTAATAAAATAGCCCAAAAATATGTAATCAAAATAATGTCAACCTTTTAGTTGGTTACAAAAATTTTTTGGGTTAGGAAAGTAATAGTGTAAAGACCGCACTTATATATCTGATGGTTGCTCCCTTGCCACCTTTGAGTATTTCCCTTTATTCACTTTTAAGCCATTCATTTTTCCCCACTAGGCAATAGTTTGTTAAATACAATTTGTGATACAAATGCACTAAGTGTGGTATGAAATTAAAGCAATTTCAAATGTCAAGTATCTATTTAAACATCCTTGAATAAAATAAGGGTCATTTATACATGTATGTTTAGATAAACCATTTCCTCTATATTGCAGCCTTATGAGAATTGAAAGCCTAACACTTCAAGATATCAACAGAGCCGAATCCCCGCAGGAACTTTGGGAGGCAAAGGGATTATATGACAAGAAGTAGATGCTCTGACAAGAACCACAACAACCAGAGTGGCAGCAACAGCATCAGCAATGCTTGAAGTAGGACATTTGGTCAGGTGCATGAGAAGAAAGCTCATCTAAAAAAAGGGATGGTGAGTCTCCTTACATTAGGGGTGGGGCTAAGCACACTGGGCACAGTTGGAATAAACCTGGGAAAAGCCAGCAGAAGACTAGAAGCCCTCAGAGACATAGCTCTGGAGGTGGTGAAGCTAGTGGGAATCTTTCTTTTTTTTTAACTATATGGTGGTGTGCTACAATTAAAAAAAAACCACGGCATACCAAGCATGATTGTTGAAAGAAACTTACTCTTGGGTGGGTTAGATAAATATAGCTCATTTGCTTGAGTTAAAAAAGAAAGGGAAAGTCAATAGTGAACCACATAGGTTTCATTTGGACACCAGGGCTGATATAACTGCTTTGCCCCTGAATATGGTGAAGAAATCACAATATACTGGGGAGGTATATAATATACAGTTGTGAAATTTTAAGCATGAAAACATGAAAATGGCTGTAATAATGCTGGAGGTTGAAGGCAAATCCCAACCAAGGAAGGTAGTTGTTATGGAGGGAATGTGTGGAGAAGCTTTACTTGGAGTTGATCAACCAGTAACACTCAGTTTATGTGGGAAATCTTTGTCCACTATAAATGGTGATTACCCAAACTTGTGGTTGATCAAGCAGAAATATTGCCCATAATGAGTGATACTTTTTTAGGTATGTGTGCTACTACAAGGGCCAAGACTCAAAATCAGGTAGATGAAATAGCCTTGCATGAAGCTGCTAATGACCAAGATGGTGCAATTCTACACCCTTCACTCTCCCAATGCCTGCTTCTAGTCCAAGGCCAGTTGAAGGAACCGAAAGTTTGGGTTAACTTTTATCATGCCTACAACAGATCTCTGCAAAATTCATGTAAAATCTGATGATGAGTTTAAAATAACAGCCAGTTCAAATATTAGTTCATAGGAGGGGGAGGGACACAAAATAACGATGTGGTTGAGGTAGAGAAGGAAGAAGATCTTTAGAGCAGTTTAGATGAGGCTGATGGTATGTGGAGTTAGAGAAAGTATAGCCAAATGGTGAATCATCCCCAGATTAACCCCCAGCAAACTCTGAAAGTTTGAGCAGTCTAGACCCAATTGTCTGGGAATAATTACTGATCAAGCAAACAAACAAAATGAGAATAATAGTATACGCACCTCCTACATCATGAAAATCTATTATGCAGACCAAGCCTCTGGGGTATCCTCTTCAAGCTCCCAACCCCCCTCCCTTACCTCAACCATACATATTGAATTTAAAAAACAATACTAGAATTTTTGTTAAACAACAACCACGAAGCGACCAAACATGGAATTGTTAAATTTGGATTGTACGACAATTCATTTTTGAAGCTACAAAGTCAATAATAATGTCAAAATATGGGAAATTAACCTCTGAACCCACATGTGGTCATTTTAATATTTTATGACTTATTATGTTGTAATAGGAAAAAAAACTACCCAAAAAAAACAACAAAAAATCTAACTGAAGTACAGCTGCATCATATTGGAGCTTTGCCTTAGAACTGTGATTTGAAGCAGCAGTAAAGAAAATTTTCCATGGAGATTTCATTAAGTTGGCAGTTTCTTGTAGTATAACAACTGTATATAAAAAAAAAAATTAATTACAGAATTACCCATGCACTTATAAATTTTAAGGATGAAATAAAATCCTATTTAAAGGTAATGGATTTTTTTTTATTTTGAAAATAAAATTATTTGGTTATGAGGTCCAAAAAAAAATGCTTTCAGGTTTTCACAGCGAATAAAAATTAACAGTGAATATGTGAGAATGAATGATGTACGGAATGCTAAGGAGTACAGAATAGAGTTTTTGTTTGGCATACCAAATGAGTAAATGTTGTGTCCTGACAAAAGAGTGGAGCATGGAGAAGAAGATATTATTTTCTGAGGAAAGTTGGATCCAGCCTAAGTACAACAATTTCATCCTTTGGCAAGGATTAATTGCCACATCAATGGTTCAGCAGACAAATACATTACAGTGGGTATCAATATTTACATTGAGATTGAATCATGAACTTAAAAAATTATTATATATATGTAACTGTCCATGAAAGCACCAGATTTATCTTTGTAAAAGCTGCAGTTGACATACAAGATAACAAGAGGCCAAAAATCCTACCTGGAAACCTATTAAACAAGTAGCTACAATTTTTTTTTTACAAAAACGCAATGGCCTGCAGAGTCATAGTAGACTACTCCTCTACTATAGACCATTCATATTCTTTTCGATTGGTAGTGGTTTCTGTAAGTTGGACAAGAGCTGCATCTCAGCAATATAGAGTAATATTTCATACAAAAATGTGAAATAAAATAGTAAATTTCTCTTGCTGACAGGAAACAAAAACCCAGTAAAGAAGCCTGTATCTCTATCAGCAAGATAGCCAAAGTAATTTTAAAGAGAGCACTGACTAACACCTGGAGAGCCTAGGCCTAAGTTGGTGTGATGCAAATAAAAATTCTTGTAGTGACTTGAAAATGAAATGTTTTGATACTTAAAACAATGCGCAAGAATCTTGTTGGAATTGACTTTTAATCAGAGAACTTTAACTTGCTCATGAAGGCTAAATAATACTTCCCTTGGAATCTTGCTTTTCTAATGAAATTTCCATTAATTAGCTCCAGGTTCAGCTCCTGGTCATGGAGATTATCTTGCATTCAAAACCATGACTGTAAAACTTTTTTTGAATCGTTGATGTTTTTCTAAGGGAATTCCTTCTAAACTATGGCATTTGTTATGGTGAAAATATCAGGACATATGCAGGTTCACCTGGTGCAAGTTGTAATGACAGCAAAACTTAAAACGTCTTTCAGAATCCAGTTAGGGCTCCTATTTTCTCTTTTTCTCTCCATTTATCCCATAGCTAGGTAGTTATACATTGTAATTTGGTAAGCACTATTAACAACACAAGTGTGTGGTTTGGTCATAGCCATACCCACTATTATTATTTTTTTTGCTGCCAAAAGCTAATTAAAGGACTGATCAGGCCGAATTTAAACAAACACTCTGCAAGTAGCTGAGTGAGCATTACTAAACACATGTGGGTTTATCATTGAGTACAGTTTGGTGGTAGCAACACCCACAGAAAATTTTTATGAATATCAAAAGCTAAATGAAAGAACAACCTGGCCAAAACTTTAGTGTCTTCTATAATGTCTCATGTTGACATGGGCCAGGTAATGCCTGGTATATGCTGCTAGTGCTAATGTGTGTGTAAGTGTGTGTGCATGAGTGTGACAGTGAGTGTGCAAATGTGTGTAGTGTATATGATGCATTTTAATTTTCTTAGAGAAACTCTAACATTTTGAAGAGTCTCCCTCTCTCTATATATATGTATATATTGAGTTTGCATTTTGTAAAAAATTATCTATTTCAGAATACATATTGATAAGTATCGATAATCAGTTAAGCAATAATTATTTTAAATGGGGTGTGACTGTAAATATAAAAAAATTAAGAAATATATAATTAATGAGCTTAATCTTCAATAAAGTCATTCACAACATATTTTAAGTCCAATTTGTTAGTTAAGTCACAATGGACATGAACTTTTCCCTTTTCATGGACTCATTGGAAAAGTGATCTGAAGGTTGGAAGTTTGAGTACATAGAAGGTTACTGTCAAAATCGTTCTTGTAAAATGAGCAAACATTTTTCTAATATTCTGGCAAATATTCACCCTATCTGCTTTTAATAGAAAATCCTCTAAACAGGAATTTATTTTGTAGCCCTAGCCCTAGCCCTAGCCCTAGCCCATTTTTTTTTTTAAATCTTTTAATACAATCCCAGTAAACACAATTTATATACCAGGTCTTGCCAGACCAAAAATATATGTGTGATGATGATAACTATTTATATCTTACAAATAGCAGATATCAGTGGATTTGTAATTCAATACACTCACTGGACATATTGAATGCTCCGTTATACCCATGATCTAGAACATTTTTTACATTCGGACCTAATAGATCATTGCCTTCGAGGACACAGGTAGCAATAACCTAGCTAATAACTCTAGTTAATTTGGCATATTGCTAAAAATCCTCTGATATCATGGTTTACAAATAAAAACATCAATCTATTACTTGATTATTAAAAGAAGTTGTTTCATCTTCCATTATCAAAAAAGATTTGCAACTCTTATTTCATCAGCTAAATATTTTTAATTATGTTTTTCCCTATATTAATTCTTTTATTTAGTACATATGGTGAAGCAAAGGTGGTTTTCTTTTGCTTAGGTCTTTCAAAGTGAGCATTCATGATGAATTATGCTTAGCCAATTGATTCTAACTGGATGAAATTTCCGTCTGTATCATCATGTGGCATGTCAGAGCAAGATTTTATCTATAAGGAAGTCTGATAGCCATGAATATACTGGACAATGCGTCCCCACTCTTTTTCTTTTGAACAACATGCTGTTGTAACAGCTGTTCTCCAATATTTCTGGTTGATTTAGGAATAACTATTATGGTATCTACTGCTTCCAGGTGGCATCCACTTTTTCATGCTTTATAAATGAAAAGTTGACATCTTTCACATTAGAAAAATGTTTTATCACCAGAAAGTAATATATATATATATATATATATATATATATATATATATATATATATATATATATATATATATATATATATATATATGCATTGGTTTATTTTTGATTCTTTTATTTTGGACATCAAACTTCACTATACTGCAATAATACTGAACATTATAATAAAAATAAAAATAGAAGTAAAGGCAATGGAACAAAATAGAGATGGAAGAAAATAAGATAGAAGGGGAAAGATAGAAGTAAAAATATTTGAACTAAATAATGATAGAAGAGAGAAAGATAGAAGGTAAAAGAGAGTAGAAAAAAATAGATGTTGAAAAGGACATAAGGAAAAAGGTTATAGAAAGAAAAGAGATTAAAGAAAAAAATTGTAGAAGGAAGGGAAATGAGGAATGGGAAAAAGGAAAAAATAAAAGTGGAGAAAGAGGAAGAGAATAGGATTGGAAAAGAAAAAAAGAAAAAAAGGAAATTAGGATGGTTGGGGGATGGATGAATTAAATTACCAGCTTTCAGCTTGGAAAGACACAGCTTTAACCATTCCACCACAAATCTATAGGCTTTTTATTGAGTGGAAACATATTTTTCAACTATTAAGGGGAAATGAAACATGCTCATGAAACTGAACCAGCAAGGCAAACTCAGGAAATGGAAGAGAAAATCTTTGCCACTTTTTTTATCTTTTGGAGAGATTTCTTTCTAGGAGATTCACTATTTTGATGCAATTTAGTTTCTCTCCTTGGGATACGCACAAATCTTTTTACCAATTTTGACTCAGGTTCCACATGCTAGGACAGCCAACTTAAGGTTTCTCCCCCTTGGTGTGACTTATACTAATATTAAAACCTTGTATAGCAGTTTTGTACCAAGAGACTCTTTCCACTGGTGTGTTATTCGTAATAATATCAACAAGCAGAGGGAGTTAAAGTTATGTAACCACATTTGTATGTCATCACCAACTCTGGAGAAAAAAAAAATCAAAATGTGTGAAACAAAATGATACATCATGCAGATATATGTATATTCAATTCTTGTGACCAGTGGTGGGACCCCCATCTCTCCAACATATAGAGAAAAACATTTTTTGGTGTGCATGGTGCACTGAAGGAAGGTAAGAAAACTAGACTCTACATAATGAAGGTAAATATGTACATCCCCACTTCCTGTCTGGATAGGTCTGCATATCCTGTCTGATAGGTGTGCCATTCTTATCTGGAAATTTCTGCTTGATCTTTTTGGATAGAACTGAATTTTCAGTAAAAATAGGTTGTCAATTCTTGTCTGCATAGGTTTCGATAGGCCAGACCTACTCTTTGGTATTTATGCTCACATATACACATAACATATTTTTTGTTTCTCTACCATTTATTCCTGTATGTTTGATGAGGGCGTGCTCTGAAAGGGGAAATATCCCTCTAATTATATGTGTTGCAAAGTTATATCAGTTATTAAGAATGAATTAAAATCCCTTGCAGTTTATAACGTGGTATGTTATGTTGGTGGATGAAGTTTATCTGGTTAATAACAACCTATCTATTATATACTCAATGAAATCTTAGTTTTTAATGTTTTATTATAAATTCATACCATTCTATTGTTTATTTATATACTAAAGAATGCTATATTCTTCTTGTAATATGCTGAAACAAATCTGATAATTGTCCGATGTGCATGCTTAGCTGTGTGGAGCACTAGTTTGATGTTTCTGGTGAGTCCTATTCTCATCAGTAGGACTTTTTACTCATTGAATTATTTCAGCTGTTTTTAAGACTGAGCAAAGAGAAGTCTTGGAATTCTCAGAGCCATGAGATGGTGGGAGAGTGGACAGTGCTCATGTACATATGTTGGTTATCTGTATGAGCAGCTGCTCTAGTGGGAAGGACTTCATGGGATATCTCAAATTTTCAAACTTGTTAATTAATCCTAATTATCGCTCTCATTATCTTATCACAAACCTTATATTAATTATCAACTCTGGGTACAGCTTTATCTTCATTTTAATAAAAGAAAATCTTAAGCTTGCTGATGCTAAATTATAATTTTTATTACCACTCTCTTTTGCATACAGATATGAGTTACAACCTTATACATAATCCCAAGTTCATGAGTTTGGTTTTTTAGAAAGGATGTGGTTCAAGTTAGTCTTTTAATGCTACACATAATACAATTACTTTGAAATTATAGAATAATATAAATCACTATTTTTCCAGTCATTCAAACATTACATATATATATATATAATCAATATCATTAACACAAATGTATTCACTAAAGATATGATTATAGTAAATTTTAGGTATATTCTAGGATTATAAAATCTATTTAAAAATGGTAAAGTATGGATGAATCCTCCATCATTAAGGAGTTAGAAGTGACTGTGGTTTAAAAAAATACAGAATAACTTCCACTGATAGCACTGACCCAAGACAGTGCTTAAAATTGCTATGTAGAATGTTCGATTTAAAGATGTCAATAATTGAATAAAACTTTTCACTTTCACTAAAAGGTGCACTTTGAGCAAATCAGGAATGAAGTTGTAGTAATGGTAAGTGTTTACAACTGTTATATTTCAGCAACAAAATAAGGTATACTTACAAAATCTATTAAGTATACAGGAATCAATGGATAGTTTAAACAGGGAGTGTGTTAGCACTCCATATATTAGTTTGATTTGATTATTGAAATTACATGGTGCTAAGGCTTTTGCCAAGAAAGTAAATATGAGTATTGAAACTAGAATATATACATCAAGTCTGGAATCTCCTTGTTTCACAAAATATTGTTGCGGGTTGTTTGCCAACATAGACAGCACACAATACTACACATATTTATGCAAATAGACTGAAGGTAATGCCTTTTGGTTAGTAGTGGCTTTAAAAATTGGTGGTAAAAGAAGCACAGAAAGTTTCTAGAAAATATCCATCATCATTTGTCCCCCCTCCCTGGACTTGCTGCTCTTTCAAAGTCACATTATCTTGACACAAAGCCTACCTCCTTCTCTTTTACAACATTTCTGACCTCATCATGGATGCAAACACCAGGTTATGGTCCAATAGCTATTGGCTGGAAATGAACATAGGACAAGTTTAACAACATAGATATAAATGTATTCTACTGTTGAGATTAATAGAATTATTTTTCATTAGACATCCAGAGCAGGTATATTTATGTGTGATACTCACTATGTCAACCTTAGATCGAGTTATTACCACCAGTCAATTAATTTTATGGTAAAAATGCAATTTTAGGATTTAAAATATTTTTTTTAACTGATATTACTGTGGCTACATAAATCAATTTAAAATGTACCTTTAGTGATATAAATTCTAAATAAATATATGATTTTTTGGGCTTAACTCAAACTGACAAAGCACAAATCAAGGACACCTAGACAGGTATACGAGACAGACAGACAGACAGACAGACAGAGAGACAGAGAGACAGACAGACAGACAGACAGACAGACAGACAGACAGACAGACAGACAGACAGACAGAGAGACAGAGAGACAGACAGACAGACAGACAGACAGACAGACAGACAGACAGACAGACAGACAGACAGACAGACAGACAGACAGACAGACAGACAGACAGACAGACAGACAGACAGACAGACAGACAGACAGACAGACAGACAGACAGACAGACAGACAGACAGTGAAAAAGATAACAAAAAAAACAGACCGATGGACAGATAGAAAAAACGAAAAATGTACCGAAGGACAGACATATAAAGAGACAGATGGACAGATAGACAGAGAGACCAACAGAGAGAAATAGAGGTAGAGTGACTGAATAACCGATAAACAGAGAGACCGATGGTCAGACTGGAGAACTTATAGAGGCTTTAATCTAATGGATTTACAAATGCAGGATCAGCACCAATGACCCGAAGTCACTTTCCCTTGGAGCAGATAAGGCTAGTGGCCTGCCTAAAAGGCCTACCTTTTACCTGCAAATAAATTTGATCATGCAAATTTTGGAATTGTAATTTAGAAACTTTCCCACATAATAAATGGCTAAGCTAAGTGTCAATGAATCGTAATGTTGGTTTTTGTTGGTGTTGATTTTAGGGATTATAGCAAAAAGAAGTCTTGTGCTCAATAAGGCTTTTTGAGACGTTTGATAACCTACTATATTAAATGATATAGTAGTAGCTATAAAGAAAGAGGGTGCATGGGAAAGAGACTGGTAACCCTCAGACTAGAAATTCTTGCTCTAACCCAAGCAGGAGTTCAGTTCTTGCTGCTGTTCTATCCAAACGGGATGTGGCCATATAGACATGCTAATGACTAGTCCTGGTGACACTAATTCTAAAACTATTGTGTTTGTAGGTCTAACTTGAACTGTTTATGCATGAATTATGGACATATGACACAGACAGATAAACAAATGACAGATTATTCCCATCACATTATTGCACAGATAGATGCTAACTCAAGATCATTTGTTATTCATTAAATCATACTTCTCTCTATTGAAATCAGCTGGTTTTATTCAGTTGATCACATGTACAAAACTAATTAGATACAAGAGAAGAAAACCTACACATATACATACACACATAATTTTGATAAGATTATCAATCATAGAATTTTAATTTGTGTTATATTGCCAACTCTACAGAAGGAGGTCAACATATTTGAGGGAATCCGATAATTAAAGAATGTGGAGTAAAAAGGAGTGTTTTATGGTGTGGCAAAAATGATCTTTAGAGGAAAATATGTGTGGCCATGTTTCAATTCCTCATCCCTTCAATTTCACTCCCCCCCCCCCCCCACCACATAAATGCAGAAAATTGTGTCATGATTGCTTGAGAAAGAACTGCAAGTGACACCACAACTAGGTAAGGCCACTCCAGCTAAATTAATTGGTGTTCAACATATCCCCTCTACCCCAGGGCTGCCTCATGATTTTTGGTAATATTCATTTTTTATATGTCCAAGTCAATCATTTCAGCTTTAAGAAGAATAAAATTACAACCCAAATATGTGGTACTTTCAGTGCAACATGTAACTCATAAGACACAAATTGTGATATATTTCAGTGGTTTTCTGTGTTGGTATAATGTCCTGATATCACTTTAATTTGGTTCACAAAGGAGCTACGTTTTGATTGCATCTTTTTGGATGAGCAAAAATTTGGTTTATGTAGCTCTATTTTTGCATGGGCCTGGATAAAACTTCACCAACTTAGTAAGTAGATAAGGTACACATCTATTTAAAAAATTTTTTTTCGATCATGATACTGTTGTTTTATTTATTTTTTCTTCCCTACTTTATTGGGGTACCTCAGATTTAAACTTGAAATACAATTGGAGGGGTTCCAATTGTCAGTTACCTAATAAGCAGCCTTATTCAGATATATATTTCTAATATAATGTATGCAGTTATATATTACCATTAGTATGTTATATATGCAGATAATAAATGTGGCATATTTACTGTCTGAAATTGTAATGTGTTTGAAGTTGATGTAATATTTTTTATAGGAACAACCTAGTAACATGACAGCATAAAGAGAGCTACTGATTAATGAATTCACTATGTAATGCAATTGCTTTGACTGAATAGTTAATGTCGTCCAACTAAATGATACAATGGTAACAGGACAAACTTGGTAAAATATTTATTTAAACATATGAAACGATAAATTTTTCAAACTTAAAGCAAATATATTTCATAGCTGTATAGTATTTAACTAAACATATAACAGCAATGCTATCAAGCTGAATGCTATAATAATTTCAGCATGGCCTGGTTAATGAAAGGAATTTAACACTTTGGTAGCTGTATTGTGTTCAAAATCACTCATAAGAAGCACGATACTGCTACATTTTAGCTAGTTATATCTTTATATTTTCATCAATGAACTCCCACCATGGGTTTATAATTTGATTAATTTATAGTATAGCAATACAGAACTGCTTGGTGGTTGCTGGTAATGTTTCTCAGCTGCATCAATGCAGTCACCATTGAAGAGGTTAAGCTTTTTTTTTATTGTGGAGCTATCACACTTACTTCTAGAATTGACTAAATTCAAGGAGGATTGAAGACTCAATCTTTTCTTTTTTTTCTGTACCAAAGTCTGTGGCATAAATCTGCCTCAGTCCATCACCACTGGTTTCAGGTCTCAGAATACTACTCAGGCCTCCACTGATGCCTCAATTTCTGATTGGGTGGGGGTGGGGGGGGTGGGTGAGAGGTTAGTGATGACATTGTGGAGCGTTTATAAAAGTCTGCCAAAAATTCAGCCTTTATTCTTCCATAAACTATTTAGTTTCTTCACGGTGGATGATTTCAAGACCTTGCTCCACCTCAGGATATATGTGATATTTATCAAATAGAAATGTTGAATCGTTGATGACTTTTGCTAAAAAAAATCGATGTTAGATTTTAATGTACATGTTGTTGTTAATGTTGAAATAAGAATAGAATTACCATTTCCATCAAATTATATATTGAGGGCTAAGACATTATTATATTTGTGGGTATTATCTTCCTACATTTATGATATCCTGAAAGTGTAATATTTATTAAGGACAAACTGTTCCTGTAATTCACCATTTCCAATTCATCCATTATAAATCGATATTTAACCCACCCAACTTTATTGAACCTATATGCATTTGTAGGCATATGGTAGCCAGCGTCCTACCAGACAGACTGTCCAACAGACAGACAGAGAGACAGATACACACACATAAATTCTGTCATCTATGCCATATCTCTGATGAAGACAAATCACTATTAATTTTGAAAGTGAAAGTAAATAGTCTAACAAATTTTTGTTTCTACAGAATGTTCATGAACCAGACATGAAAAATGGTTGTCATTGGAGCACACAGGACCCATTATAAATAGAAGTATGGCCATGCTTTGCTTGGATGCTTTACCATCCGTAATTACTAAGCATTACATATAGATACCCCTCCCTCCCCACTATAACTTCTTTTTTTTTTAATTGCAAATCAAATTATGCAGCAAGATATAATTGGCAAATGTCATCCCAAGAAACAGTTTTTGAATGAATTACAATGTTGCAGCAACATAAGTTCTTTTCAAAACACTTTTTTATACTGTCAATTATCTGGTAGTTCTAATAATAGAATATTCCTGTAACTTATAATACAAAAGATATATAAATATTTGATAGTATATAAAGCATGGTATATAGTCCAGCTGATATGTGCAAAATTTTGTTGGAATTGTGCCTTTGATGATTAAAGCATGAAATTTGGCACACAGTTAGAGGTTGTCTTTGAGAAGATTTTTGGCTATAGGGACATTGCAGATTTGTCCTGTGAGGGGTGTGGCATGTATTTCCAAAATGATCACTAATGAAGAAAAAAATTGATGCAATTTAGTTGCTGTTTGTGATGCAGCAAGTAAAATATGAAGTAGTAAAAAAGAATGATTAGTGTTCTTTGGCAGATGCAGCTGGAGGGGGTGAGAAAGATTTCCCTTGACTCGCACCTGCTTCATAAGCTGCTAAATTTCACACAATAATACCAAGCTGTGATGTGATCCCCCACATGGCACATGGCTAGCAGCTACTTGCAGAGAAATCACAACAAAGGAGACAAAGGTAAGCATAACTACATGTTTAGTATAGCTACATGGCTTGTAGCTTTAAACTCATAACTCTAGGTGAAATAGCCATATAGCTTGAATATAATTGTTAAGTGCAACTATATAATATTACCTCTAGAAGCAAAGTTAAGGCAGCAATGGCCAAAAGGTAAAAGGTGTTGGATCCACTTCAATCTGGGACATCAAAACATGTTATTTTAACAGACTGGAGCAAGTTTGTTTTCTCCAAGGAAGATTTATCAGAGGTACTTCACTGTCCAGCTGAGTCCAGATGTAACACTCTGGGAGCAGGCTAGAAAACGATTTCTGACTTTCTGGTGGGTTTCAGTAGAATTGGTTGCTTGCCAAAAACAATTGATCTATCACATCTTGATGACAGGTGATGGAATTGAGGCAACACTTCATCGGCATAAAGCCAAGTGGCATGATTCATGCATCTTGGGTATAACAAAACCCAACTACAGCATGCAGAGAGGAGGAAGAGACCCACAGAAGATGTTGCAAATGCTTCTAAGAAGTTTACCCACCAAAGTTTGGGAGAGGAAGGTACTTTCATTGAAATATGCTTCTTCTGTGGGAAACCTGCACCAGCTGGAAGGTCCTTTAGCAAAGCATCAACATTTGGAATTGATATCAATGTCAGACAGCTTGGTCTAGACAAGTATGAGACATGCGTGAATCATCGACTTGTCACCCAAACAGTGCCAATCTCTGATCGTATCAAGAAGAATAATCTTCATCTATTCAGCTGGCCTCCAGTCAGAGAGAAGTTCAGCAAACAGCTACAGCAGTCATCCTTGAAAAGTAACTGTTCACTCTTTTCCAGGTTTTACATAGCCTCTCAGACATGCAATGGTGATTTAGACAAATTTTTTAAGCATGAAAATTAGGCATATCCACCATCATTATCACAGATGGGTGTGCTGAGAAGCAGGACAAAGTCAAATCTTTTACATTGCTTGCAGGATCTAACTTCTGTGAATGAGAATGTGTCCAATCCTACAGTACAGGTTAACATCCTTGATGGTGCTGCCATTGTCAACATGCTTCGACCTGGATTGGCAAGGACATTCCAGAATTATGCTACTGATGTTTTTGTGCCTTACATCACTTCTTAACTACATCATGTTTCCAGATTGGGGATTGACTGGGACGTGATGTACCTGAAAGCTTGAAGGCCAACACTCATGGCAAAAGGGGAAAGGGGGTTAAGAGACATGTTGAGCCAGTGAATGTAATTCCAGGAAGATGGCAGGAATTTCTACACATCAGTGATAATAAGACTGCATTGTTCTCCTTCCTGGCAAGAAGTGTGGTAAGCATTGATACCAATAAGCATGTCATCACCACACACAACACTGGCGTGCTCTGCATAAATTCACCAAGATGTGTCGTGTCTGGCTCCATGCACCCATGAAGAGGCTGATACTCATATTCTACTCCACTTGGAGGATGCTGTGTGACGTGGGAATACCAGGATGTCAATATGGACGGTTGACATAGATGTTGTAGTTCTTGCTGTAGCATCAGCCCAGCACCTCAATATATCCAAACTGTGGATTACCTTTGTGCAGGGGAGAGTTTCAGATTCCTTGCTTGTCGTGAAATAGCCAGAGTATTGGGTCCTGATGGGTGTATCGCTTTACCGATATATCATGCTTTCTCTGGGTGCAATACAGTGTCCCATTTTTCAGGCAGAGGTAAGAGGACTGCATGGGACACCTTGAATGCATATGGAAATGTCACCCATGCATTCTGTGCCTTGGTTGCCAGGCCAACCCCACAATCCATACAAGAATGGTTAACACCACTGGAACAATATGTCATCTTACTATATGATCGTACCAGTAGCCAGAACTCTGTTAATGGAGAAAAAAGCAGCTGTTTACTCAGAGAAGCAGAGCAATAGATGGTTTTATCCCCGACACCGGCATCACTCATCCAGCACATCAAGAGGGCTGCCTACCAAGCTGGTCACTGCTAGGCCCAGATGATGATTACAGCTGAAGAGCTTCCATCTCTGAGTGAATAGTGTTGGAACAAGAAGGCTGAGGGAGGCTGGGAAGTATGCTGGACAACCCAACCAGAAGCTGCACAAGTTATACGTTGTGGCTGCAAGAAAGGCTGCAGAGGACATTGCAAGTGTCGGGACACTTCTCTGCAGTGCACTGCACTTTGCTTTTGCCGTGGACTTTTCACAGACTAACCACTGTAAAAATAATATAAATTCTGACAGCATTTAACATAGTTAAATAATGGTATGAGGTACATAAATCAATTTTCCTAATGCTATGATGGACTTGATTTAGTATAACAACAATATTATGACAAACGATGGTCGCCATTTTGAAAAACAGGTGACATTTTTGTTACAGGGTGAATCTGCGATGTCCCTATAGCCAAAAATCTTAATTAATGTCTATTCTAATAGCGTACCAAATTTCATGCTTTAATCATTAAAGGCACGATTTTTCACATATAAGCTGGACTAATAGAACACTATGATCATTTCAGGAACTCCAACTCCAGTACCTTCAACTCCAGATCACTATGGTCAAAATATATTTTCAAATGGAGCAACCTAAGCCTTCCCTCCCACTATTTCCTCCAAACAAAAAGAAAAATGAGGAACAGGTGTTCATATAACAAATTTTTGTTCACACATAATGAAATGCTATATCTATGCTTCCATCAGTCAAGTTATTCCAATATTGGTTTCACTGCCAACACCGTCCTGCACATTGGACAGGTTTCATTGTTCTACAGAAAGATAAATAAATGTGAAAGAGTAACTTAATAGGTGAATATAATTAGTCCAGAAAGTGCTATAATCACTAGGAATATGTGTCCACAAGAAATAGTGATGTTTGCAAATACTTTCCTGTAGAAAAGCGTCTAATAAATCACCTAACCAAATATCTAACTATTGAACGTATCAACAGTATCAGTTGAAATTTAGGATGATTTGAACCAACGTCGACTTCATGTAATTAACTTACCAAGTGTTTGTTGTATATCTTATATTTAATAAAGTATCACATCTCAGGTGGCTCTCTAAAATTAAAATAAATGATTTCTAGTTCTGTATTCATGTTTGGATAATGAGGAGTTTTATAGAGTATTTACCAAAAATATATGCACCCACATCACCAACACCACACACAAACACACACATGCACGTAGTATGTATGCATGCATCCATGGACCATGCATGCACACATGCATGCATGCATGCAATCACACATGCATACATGCACCTCCTTATAATGCATGCATGCATACACATACACACCACACATTATATAAATGATTCCTTGGGTTGCCACGCAAGTTGTGGGGAGAGCAAAGGAAGCTACATTCCAATGTAGACCACAAAAAATGTTTTCCACTTTTTAGGGAAAAAGAAACATGTTGGAAGCTAAACTTGCAGGGTTTACTCCTGAAGTGAAGGAGTAGAGCTAAGCCAATATTTTGCTTCCTGAGAGGCTTACTTCATGTTCATATCCGGTTTTAATCTTATTTTATTATTCTTGTTAGATTTTTGTGGTATGCCAAATTGTATAAAATTTTAGTGCACAATTTTTTATTTGTAAGACATTAGCAAAAAGAAATAAATATGAACTATGTTTTACTAATAGTTCCTATAAGTGCATAGTTGTTGATGGTTCATGCTAGTGAAATAATGATAGTTTAGTATTGATTTGCTAGTGTAATCAGAGGACTCTATAGAGTGGAATCATACATAATTATTATAAAAATTTTGTTGTTATGGCTAATCCGAGTAGCCTAACCGCAGTGTCATAGGGTGAAGTGCATGCAACCTGACATCCCTACTACTCTGACAGCATGCAATGTTATTTTCAATTAGGAACTGTAAAATTGTAGGATATGTGCATTCAATTGTGTCAAATAAGTCGCATATAATCCCTATAATGGCAGCTGATCATTAATATTATCTTTTCAATTCTATGCCATTAACTCTGGCCATTTATCAATTGTTCTAAGAGAGTTGAAGGTGGAATTTTTTCCTTCTAACCCAGTGTATAAATATTTGTATTACATCATGGTTTTGAGTATTAGGAAAAACCTAGGATATTGAGATGACGAGCAAGTATCAGTTGTTCCTAACTGCTGCAAAAATCTTTTCCCTTCTACTTCTCTAAACACAATTATGAGAATACTATCACTACGGCTGCAGTACAGGAACATTTCGAGACCTTAATTAGTTCATTAAAGAAGAAGGAATGATGTTAACACAAGACTTATTTGTGAAATGTTTATATAATGTAGAGATCACCTTCGTTTTAGGTTAGTGTAAGGGTGTGTGGGCTCATGATAAGCATACTAATGGAGCATCCACATGAATTATTAAGAGTATGAGACCTAATTGGGTCATAAGAGCTACATTTCTAAAGCTCACCTTAACTAAACTATATTGAAGGTAATATATTCAGAGTGTGATTGCTTTCTTACCTTCACCCACAGGCATATACAGGTCATGTGAAACTGGTGAAAACATGGATACACTGTTGCTTTTCGGCTTGAATGAAAGTCATCCAAACATATAGGACATCTATAAGAGAGTTTGAAAAAAATACCAAACACATTACACAAATAAATGAAATTATATACACAAGAGGAAAATGAAGTAGACTTGATTATAGAATTAAAAATATTCCTTCTGATAGGGTTTAATATCTCCATTCAACCTCTGCGTATGTGTATGTTCATGTTTACATGCGTGTGTGCGTGCAATATGTTTGAAATTATGATTTTCTATGAAAATACTTACAAAATACGTCCATTATGTTAAATCATATATCTTTTATGCTGTAAATCAATGGTTTAAATCTGGGAACTGTTTTATTTGTATTCTGTATTATTATTTTTAAACCCCATACACTTTCGACAAATAGTTCCTTTCTTCTTTGCCTTTTCTTTCAATTTCTCATAATTTTTATCTAATTCAACTACATCTGTATCATCTTAATATATATCAAGATATATCCCCCAACCTTAAAAGATCAGTTACAAAAAGATATTTTACACTGGGAAAAAACAGATAGGCACACACCTACTTTGTAACATTATAATAGGGACTTCATGAATTTCTTTTGTAAATAATCACTCATGTTTAGCACTGCTAATTAAGGTTATTTGCTAGATACATATTATAGACCTTTCCAAACTGAAACATTCTTGCATGCAAAAACACACACACACACACACACACTCACACACACACCTGTCCTGTCCTGTCACAACACTGGCAAATTTGGTCATGTGTCCCTCCATATGAGGGAGAAAAGAAAAGGAACCACCAATACAGCTGTGGTAACAGGTCATTCTTTCATTATCAGGCTGAAATATATGCTGTTCCTGCCATGCTGGAAGTAATTGTGTGAATATTGTCATTCTGGCTGTCACTTTTCTGATGCTGTCTGCCACACCTGTGCACTGCAATACCTCCTCTGCTTCTGAAGCATCATCCACATACTTTACACCTCACTGCTCCCTTTTGTTTACATACTGGCTTGTTCACTCTGCAGTACACTTGTGAATCACCTTGTCACATTCCCTCCTGAACACCTGCCAAACACATCGCACTTGACATCCCTAGGCATGCTCGCTTTTCGCTGCAGCTGACATTGTTGATAGTTATTCCCTCTATACTGTGTGCCACATCCATCTATGGAGAGCTACTTCAAACAGTCTGCTTTCATCAATCTGTGCAGCATTCATATCTCTCTTCACAAGATCACTCCACTTCTTCCTTGGTCTTCCACATGGACTTGGTTCACCTGTCAACTTGCTGCCCTGATGGGGGCATAACACGATACTACATGCAACTTTCTTTTTTTCCCTTCTCCCACCTGCAGGCATGCTGAAACTGCTCTTGCACCCTATGCCTTCCACTGTTTCCAGGCTCTACAAGAGTAATCTCCACCTCTTCTCCCTTTTGTTTATCATCACCCTCAGATGGCCTTTCTCTTCCTGTCAATTACACACTTCCTCCCACATGATAAACATCACTTCCAAAGAACTTTGTTTCCTGCAATGTAGCTACTTTTCCATCATATCTCTTCAAATCTATCTCTATTTGGTCCACTTTACTGTCCTCTCCCCTCTGCCCCTACCTGCTGGCAACTTCAATTGGACCTTCTGTGTCAACCATTTAACCTATATTCCATGTACCCATCTGCCACTATATTGTTGTCCTTTTATTTGATAAATGTGCAAATTTATCTCTATCCTGAGAGGTTTCCAAAACCTCTGCAGTATGACAAACTTTGTGTGAATCATGTGACACTATCGTTCAACATCCTGTTCATGAATCACAGTTTCTTAAGTTTGTGAGTTAAGTCAGTTTCAGCCAATTATTACTATGATAATAACTGCCCAGGGTCACCATAAGAAGGCACTGACCAATAGCTTTTACAAAAATGCGCCCCCCCCCCCCCCCACACACATGCACATACACACACTTATGTATATATTTAAATGTAATTGGTAATAGAAATTCAAAATATTTACTGTTGTACTTAATTTTGATCTTCCATGAAGGAAATTAAACCTATTGAAAGGGAATTGATTTTTTGTAATAGTAGTCTGAGTCATAAATTTTTTAACAAGACTTCGTCAATTTAAGAAATTAGAATAATACTTGATTAGGATACATTTTATATATGGTAACTATATGTATTGTCACCCCATCATATGGGCATGTGACATATATGTGCCAATAATGGAACGTAGGAAAATGAACCTGCAGATCAAAAACTTGGCATGCACATACATCATAACACCATGAATAAGGATGGCTAAATCCAACTTGTCACAAGTTTTCCAATGGGAAAGTAGAACCAGGACAAACTCAAGGAAATTGTAAAAATAACATTTGATACCACACTTTCTTGCCAAACCATAACAAAATATATAATCCATTCTACAGTTTGGGCATATTTTAAAGAGAAAAACCCCAAAAGATGAGTCACTAGGCAACATCTCTTCATGCGAGCATAATAAGTAAATATATCAAAATTGATGGGCCTAGATACTGAAAAGCATGCAACCCAACTCGCAGTAGTCTGAAATTGGTGGGTTTACATTAGGTTACACCTCTTTCTGAGGGTTGGTTGTTATATCTAGGATATTAATGGGAGTGTTTTATGGTCCCTCCTATATATATATATATACTTACCTCTCATTTTCACTTTCTGGCAAAGTTGCTTTATTGCCTTCACTCCTCGCAGGGAGTTTTAGGTCCTGAGCTAGGATTAGGGCAACATTTAAGGCATAATAACCCTCATGAAAAACAGAAGAAAAAATATTTTAAAATTACCTCTTTCTCTCTGTATTTGTGCAGAATTCCTAGCTGCAATCCTTGCTGATCGTCTTAATCCAATGTACCTTCCATTAGCCTCCATCTAAAAATGCTATATGAAATAGAGGAAATAAAAGGAATTGTTTAAGTTACATCATTTTCTTTTTTCTATGTCTGTGCTTCTTAAGATTTATGTGCCATGATATTAATTCGGTGATATCAAAAAGTTACAACTGATAAAGTTTTAGTCATGAATGAAATATGCCTGTTGTCAATAGCATATTTGAGATATAGTAAAGGAAATTAAACAAAATGATGCACACTAGGGAGATTCTAGAAGTTAAGTAATCTTTTCAGATGGAGAAGCATTTTTGTCGAATTATCTTTCATCTGATTGGTATCATGTATTAAGTGTACCTTGACAGGTTTGATTTCAGAAGTGAATAAGGTAGTATTAGATTTTGAAAAAAAAATTCCATAGAATATAAGAACTCACATAGCTGTATAGATATGCTTAAGGTGATTATTTTAGTTCCCATCAATGGGTTATGAATAATAATGGCCCATACTGCTCTGCTTCATGTTCAGGTTTACTCATTAGAAAGAGCATTATGCTGTCCAGAATTAGAGTAATACACAAATTTGTTACTGCAAGATATGTATGGCCGGGCCTGGTTCTTGACATCCACCCCTGCATTGGTTGTTGCATACAATGCTAATATTCTATGATCTGGAGGTGCACAAATGATTTTCTTTTAGCCTTTGTAGTTTCTTAAACATATTTCAATATCTTTAACATTTATTAGGTCAAACCAATTCATCAGCCTAAAATTTTACTTAATTGCTGACCTGTGTTTATGACTTCTTCGGGTTGCAGGAAACAACAGTGAAGGCTGAGCGTAATATTTATATATGGATGTTTTGGGAAAATCCATCAATAATATAGATGGAAATTATTTTAGCAAAAAAGATTTCTCATACCGATGGAGCTAATAATATTTATGTGTGTGTGTGTGTGTTTGCATGTGTGTGTGTGTGTGTGTGTGTGTGTGTAATCTCAAACATGGGAAACTGTGATTCAAGAACAGGGTGTCGAACAATGGTGTCACTTGGTTCACGCAGAGTTTGTCTTACTACTGATGTTTTGCAAACTTATCAGGATTAATATCAATTTACACATAGAAAAGGAAAACCTTATCATTGTAGATGGGCATATAAAATGTGCATTCAATGGTGGGCATAGAAGGTACAATTGAAGTAGCCAGCAGGTGAGGGCAGAGAGGAGAGAACAGGAAGGTAGACCAAATATTGATGGAGTTAAGGAGAATGTGTGAAGGTGGCTGCAGTGCAGCAAACTAAGTAGTTTGGAAGTGAGGTGTATCATGTGGGAGGAATAGTGATGCTCAGAGCAGGAAGAGAAAGGCCATTTGAAGGTGATAACATCCAAAGGAGCGAAGGGGTGGTGATTGTTCTCCTGGGGTCAGCGATTGATGCATGAAAGAGAGCTGGGAAATAATGGATGGCATGGGGTACAAGATCAGTCTCAGCATGCCTGCAGGTAGAAGAAGGGATGAAAACATAGTTGCATGTGGTGTCATGTTATGCTCCCACAAGGGCAGAAAGTAGACAGGTGAAGGACGCTTTCTTCCAAGACCTTGAGAGCATCTTGACTGCAATAACAACAAGAGAAAAATATAAAGTTCTCAATGACTTCAATGCTCATGTAGGCTCCAGGGAGTGTGTAGGGAATGGTGGGGGTCAGTGAGAGGGCTACATGGGTATGGAGTCATCAACGACACAGGTAAAAGATGTCTCTCTTTCTCTCTGTGCATCAGGCCACTGTGTGTAACACATTGTTTGCGAAGAAAGCCATACACCAACAGACATGGCAGCATCCAAAGTCCAAGCAGTGGAGTTGCATTGACTATGTCATCATGAGCCAGAAAGATAGGAAGATGTGCCTGGACATAGCTGTTAAGAGAGGAGCAGAGTAAAACACTGACCATCAGTTTTCTGTGTGTCAAGATCAGGCTTGCAGGTGGGTATCACAGATAGAAGGAGATGGGCTGGCAGTGATAGGAGAAGGTATGACGTGTCCAAGTTGGTGAGTAATGGCAGAACTGAGGTTGAGAGCAACCAAGCTTTGAGACTGGACTTTCAGAAACAGTTAGTGGAGAGAGCAGCAGCTGCATGGCCTGTGGTAGATGGAGTGTATGAGAAGTGGACAGCAGTGAGAGGAGCCCTTATTGAGTCAGCTGATGAGCTGGTGGGCAAGGTTAAAGTCCTTCAACCTGATTGGTTCAGGGAGACAATGGGCACACTGAAGCCTCTCCAACGGAGTAGGAACTCTGCATACATCAAGTGGTTGGCCTCTAGGGAGGGGGATGATTTGATGAGGTTTAAGCAAGCTTGGATTATAGCACGGAGGACAATCAGAGCTGCAAAGAAAAGTTGGTTCCAGGAGAAAGCGGAAGAGGTAAAAAAGAAGCGTTTTGGAGGAAAGGAAGTTTGAAAATGCATCAGGGACATGCAGCGTGCATTCTAAGGACTGTTATCATCAAGGGCTGTGGTGATTGAGGACGAGAATGGTGAGCCTTGTAGCAGCTTTACTTCACAACACCAACGCTGGAGGAGATACTTCACCACTGTTCTAAATGTTCGGAGCCAATGTGATGCTACTGCTATGGAGAAGGTAATGCAGAGTGAAGTGAATAAAGACCTAGCAGCGTACCCACAGCAAGGGAGGTGACTCTGGTACTAACAAAGCTGAAGAATGGAAAGGCACCATTTAGTTCAAATTTTCTCTCAGGAATGTTGAAGATGGCAATGAATGATGGAGAATCTGGGTATATGGTCTTGGACTTGGTGAAGGCAGTCTAGAAGGATATGTGTGCTCCAGGAGTGGGTAGATGCTATCTCTATCCCCAACCCCAAGAAGGGAAATTTGCGTTGCTGTGACAACTCCTGGGGCATAGCACTGTTGGATATGATGGCCAAGGTGGTGGCAAGATTGATTTAGGGTAGGCTATAGAAGTTAGCTGACGGTTGCTACCTGAGTCCCAGTGTAAGTTTAGGAGATGGCGTGGGTACACTGACATGATCTTCACTCTCCGACAGCTCACTGAGAAAAGCTATAGCGCACAGAGCAAGGCAGTATCTAATCTTTGTAGATCTGAAGAAAGCCTATGATTCGTTTCCGCGTGAAGCTCTGTGGGTGGTGCTAAGCAAGCTTGGCATCCCACAACTGCTGATTAACATCATCAGCTCCTTCCATGAGAACATGAGTGATGGCCTGAATAATTATCAATAATCTCAGCTGTAGCAGAGGGAAAGCATGCCAAGGGATGTCAAGTATGATGTGTGTGTTAGGTGTTGCAGGAGGGAATGTGACAAGGTGAGGCACAAGTGTACTGCAGAGCAGAACAAGCAAATATCTGAAAAGAAGGGAGCAGGGTGGTGTACAATCTGTGGATAATGGTTCATAAGCAGAGGTGGCATTGCAATGCACAGGTGTGGTGAACATCATCAGGAAACTGAGAGCTAGGATGGCAATACTCAAACCACTAGTCTAAACATGGCTGAAACGCCACCCTTATTGACTGAATATTGGAAGAGGAAATTGTGACTGCATCTGTGCTGATGGTTCCCATTCTTTGCTCCCACATATGGAGGGACAGGTGGCCAAATTTGGCAGTACTATGACAGGACTGGACAAGGCAGGTGTGTATGGAAAATATGCTCTTCAACCAAACAAAAGTATCCAGGGTATGTCCAATTTATCCACACCCCATTGTTCAGGTTGAGGATATAAAAGAAGCCAAAAATGGCGTTTCTTCATCCACTATGTCATTTGCATCAAATGAAATGCATAGACTTTCACACACTATCAATTCAAAGAGGTGTTAATACATTTCAACATTGCAAGCAATCAGCATATGCCAGCGCTAATTACACCACAAACACCACGATCTTTTAAAAAATCTTTAAAAAAAAGAGAATGCTACCAGAAATTGCACATTTTAAATTTCTACATCAGTTTTAATTTAACAAAATTTAAAAGTCAACATATAATTACTAATATAGCCATATTGAAAGTGCACATCACAAGGACCAGAAAGTGAAAGAAAAATACATTGCTGGTACAACAAATTGTTTCATTACATCTTCCTTTCCATGCAACTGGAATGAAGGGATGTGGTAACAGCTGGACTTCCCATCATCATTGTCTAGCTAATTCCAACTACAATTTCAATGCAAATGCATCCACACCATAATTGAGGAGATATGTTCATCAAGCTCACATAAAAGCTATTGACTTACCAAAATAAAAGGTCAATCAAGGAGATGATAAATATAAACCTACATGCACAAGTAGAACATTCCAAACAGTAAATTCTCGGGAAGCATGTTTCAGAGCAAACGAAAGGCATGTTCACCTGCATGACATTCTCTCATCAAATACGTGGCTTTCTATAAGACATGCCTTCCAATAAGGCATGTCTTCATATAAGATGTGTCCTTCTATAAGACAGTTCATCATCTAAGATAAGCCTTCCTAAAAAATATGTACTCTTGTGAGACGTCTCAACCTGCAAGGTACGCCTTCCTATAAGACATAGCCTCTAATAAAACAGAGCTCTAGTAAGACAAGTCTACTAGTGAACCACAGCATATTTTAAGGTATGTCATCCCGAAGTTATGCACTGCACTATTGCATGACCTCCTAGAAGACATTTTTTCCTACCAAGCATGACCTTCCTAAAGATATATGTTCTCGTAAGATATGGCATACTCAAGAAAAAGATGTGTTCCTATAAGATTTGTAATTCCTTGTTACAATTTCATGATGACAGCCCACCAAAAGTGGACCAAGCAAGAAATATGGCCGATGGCATGAGTTGTATACTAATATGGACTAATCAGCAAATTCAAATCTCGAAGTTCTTGAAAAAAATCAACACAGAAAAGCAAAGAGGCCAACATTTATTCAGAGCATCACCACAAGTAGTCAGAAAATCTAAATTAAGCAAACTATGCAATTTGTTAGAAAGCTGTTACATGGAAATGAACACATAAAAAAGAGTAAGCTGTATAAATATGATCGGTCCACATGTCAGAGAAAAGACTTGTATGGGAACTTATATAAAAATAGAGCTAAAAAAGACGAATAGATGGGAGAAAATAGCAAAAGCTATAACCAGATTCTAATCAGATTGAATCTCTACTGTGAACATTTTTTTAGATTAGTCTTAGAGCTGAATAAAATATCTGCAAGTTTTCTTACTGAAGTGTCATTAAAGTGTTTGTTTAATTTTTTCAATTGTCCATCTTAGTGAGCATAATAGAGTTAATGAGAAACTTACTTCAGTTAAGCCAGAAGTTGTTGGCTAGGAATTACAGGATACCATTTTGTGGTGATTTTTGAAGTATTTAACTGACAGTAGTGGTAGCTGATGGGATCACGTAAAGTTTAGATCCCAGTCCAACATAACTACAAGTGTTTAGCTAAGTAGATTATGTAAAACTGTGAGTATAAGCTTTAAAACTTGAGTTTAGTTGAGTTAAGTTATAGAACATTCTTATTCTGTTCTGTCGATGCTGAGAGAACATAAGTCGAAGTTTCATGAAGACCACCAAGGAGGCACACAGGGTTTGAATCTCCATGAGATCGATTCATGGTCAAATGACTCTTGCTAGATTAGCTTTGAGTTGAGCATGATGAAAGTAGGCATCAGGAAAATGATCAAGAAAATCCAAATCACCAGGAACAGATATTGTAAAGCATTCTCATACAATAAGTGCCAGGACATTGCATACCCTCAACACCCAAAATTATCTTGTAGGAATTCTAGGAGGGTTTGGACAATAGGAAGTTTTATGAAATCTTATGAGTAATATACAGATGCCAAGTTGGCAAGAAGAGCTGTGTTCAGCTTGTCTGAGAAGCTCCCTATTACAAGCAGTTCAAGTATCATTCCTTTTTTCTGTATACCTAGTGCATTTTCATACGATAAAGGATAGCATAGTTGGTACATATCAAATATGTAATGAGACACATAGCAGAAGATAGTTTGCGCAGATATTTGATAAACATAACCCAATAGTTTTGTTTAGAATATACTGGCAGATTTGCACATAGTGGATGAAAATCTCAGCATTTTACTCAATTATAATTGTGCTGCCAACTAATAAATTATGAAATTAACTCAAGTTACATATTTGTAGCTCTGATAATTGGAAGATATTAGATGAAATAACATGCTTGTCCATAAGAGAAGGGTCTACTCATGCAATAACATTATCAACTACAGGGAAAATTTCCATCTTTGTAGCAGAGAGAAAATTGACAAAAATCCAGCCGATTGCATTCCACTCCACTTTCGCTTGTCATTTTAGGTAAATCAGGACCATGGAAGCAATTGAGGATAGAATTGGCCTGTAATCACTATCTATGTATGTGGGATGAAAAAATTGTTACCATATGCAAAAAGTTTAATCCACCTATACTGGTGAGAACACCCCACAATTCCCTACAGACACCCTATTTAAAATAATTGCGATGGACAGAATCTGACCTTTATTCTGACATAGTAGGAAAAATACATTGTTGCAGTCAAGACTATACCATTTCATGTGTGGTGTGATTCCCCATTAAATGTATAAGCGCAGAGACAGTGTTGACTTGTTAAACTGACTGAACATCTAGATCGATATATATATATACACGCTAAGAAATATTATAAAAAAATTAGTACATATGTTGCTATGGTTACCAGATGGGTTATTTATAATTGCTAGGGACATGTAGGAGTATGTTACATATTTGAACTATAACTATTATTAGCTAGACTTCCTACTCCACTAAACATCGATATAAGAATGAATTCATGAAGAAAAAAAACTGGTATACCCTGAAATTTCCAACATCTAAGATTGATTTACTTAAGTAAACTATTTATTAAGGCTTTAAAACATAAATCAATTATGGAAAACTAAATTAGCTAAATATATATATTAATCTCACCAGGTTAGAGACCTTTGAGTGGATGCGTGAAAACTACCGCTGATGTTTTGGATGGGCTACAATTAGAAATATTATTAAAAATAGTACATATGTTGCTATGGTTACCAGATGGGTTGTTTATAATTGCTAGGGACATGTAGGAGTATGCTATATGTTTGAACTATAACTATTAATAGCTAGACTTCCTACTCCACTGAACATCGATATAAAGAATAAATTCATGAAAAATAAAAAATGGTATACCCTGAAATTTCCAACATTTAAGATTGATTTACTTAAGTAAACGTAATTATTAAGGCTTTAAAACATAAATCTATTATGGAAAACTAAATTAACTAAATATATTAATCTCACCAGGTTAGAGATTTTTGAGTGGATGTGTGAAAACTACCGCTGTTGTCTTGGCTGGGCTACAATTAGAACGGGCACACCTTCGACGTTTAATCTGGGAGCCTGGGAGTTACACATACACCAGGTGTGAAATACTCTACTGCGCAACTCTGTGTACAGGGGTAGCGCTTTTAAATAAGGGATGCTGTTTAATTGTTTTGAGAAATGGTGCGTTTTAATAAATGGTGCGTTTTAATAGTTTTGAGTATATACTACTTTAAAGGGTTCTCTAGTAGCTGGGTGAATGACGTAGGGTTAATCATATATATTTTGAAATATTTTAAAGGTTGGTCTGCTAGCCAGGTGAATGAGACTTTCTGCTAACCTTCTCCCATGGAATGATTCTACTAGGCCCAGAATTGACTATGACTTATGGGCATAGCCCTATCCCACCGTGGTCCTATTAATGCCCATCTTTTCATGTTAGAAATGTGTTATACCCACGGACATAGCCAGGATTTAAGGGAAAGTGGTCACTGATTGGATTAACTGGTATAGGTGAAGCTTGGCAATATTAATATGTTCAAAACTCTTCAATACTGTAAGAAATCATTAATAAATACTTTTAGCACAAACTGGAATTTATTATATGATTAAATAAATTAAAATTCCTAAACCTTGAGAATAGGATGAAAGAATTCAGCCTTTGTCCCCCCCCCTCCCCCAACCCTAGGAGCCCCTACCACACACATTGCATTTCAATTCTTGTGATGGGTATTGATTTCCCCCCTCCCCCTCCCCAGCAGTAATCACCAATCCAAATTTCAATAGTTCAAGTCCACTGGTCTCAATGGCCATTTAGGATAAAGATACTAAAGAAGGACATAAGATAAAAGCCAAAAAAATTTTGGAAAACTTTACAACTCTAATTGGTTAGCTACATCAATAAGCATTTAAGATGTTATGAACAGTTGGGAAAGTACAAAATTAGAATAATGATGAATTTCAATATTAAAAAAGAATACAATTGAAGTGTTGATGCTTCCAGTAAAAAAAAATCAAAATAGCTTGGATGCTGATGTAGTTAGCCATTTACAGTAGTAATGTTTACAAACTATTTTTGGCATTAACCTTATGTCAGTGTTTAGCATCTTTATCATTAAATTTTGAGGGGCATCTTCAATTATCTCAAAATATCTGTGAGTATCATGGGTTGCAAATGGATTTGTCAGCTCTCGAAATTAGTAATGTCGTCTCCAAGTGTCTGGGTGTGCATTATTAACAATATATGGTTGTGGCTTATCCATAGCCACACATGCACAGGAATTTGTTTTTTCTATCGGAAGCTAATCAAAGGAGTAGCAAAGCAGAAATTCAGTACATTATTTGCAAGGAACCAGGTGAGCGTTATTAAGCATGTGTGGGTACCAGCAGTAGGTGTAGTTTGGAATGTGTCACACCCATAGAAGTTATTTTGTCAGCCAAAGTTAATTTATCTACCAATCATGATGAGATTTGACATAAGGACTCCAAAAAAATTAATGATCGTTATTTACCACATGTGCGGATGGTAAAGACAGTGGTTTTGTCATTGCCACACACACACAGGTTGTTGTTTACCTAGCAGGTAAATATTTGGTTTGTTTCTACTAGTACTTAAGTGAGTGTTACTAACCATATTGTGTGTGGTTTGTGCTAACAATGTCCACAGGAAGTTATTTCCCTATCAGCAGCTAATTAAATGACCAACCAGACTGAAATTGAGCAGCAGTTTCCAGGGAACATGGTAAGCATCATTCAGATTGTTTGAGTGTGGTTTGGGCCTTGCTACACCCATGATAGGTCATTTGGGCTGCTAAATTTTTTTTATATACTAACCATGCTAAAATTTTACATATGGACTCAAGTGAAGAGGTGATTGTTATCAGCCACATGAAGGTGTGTCAATGGGTGTGGTTTGGTGATAATAACAGACTGGAATTGGTTTTGGCTGCCTAAAGCTAATTTATGGACAAACAAGGTTAAAATTTGGCATGTGTTTTCTGAGTGTCCAGGTAAGTGTATTGAATGCACATGTAGGTGAGGCAACAGGTATAGTTTTGTCATATCACACTCACAGGAATTTTTTTTTTTTTTTTTTTTTTTTTTTTTTTTTTTTTTTTTTTTTTATGAGAGCCATTTATGAAACAATCTGGCTAAAATTTGGCATATGGATTAAATAACATGTTGAATATCATAAAACATGTACGTGATTGCAAGCACACACAGGAAGTAATTTTGTTCACAAATATTGCTGGTTAGAAGATCCTTGATGCTGAAATTTGGCATGTGTTCTCCAAGTAACTGGGTGAGTATTGTAGACCACTAGTGGGTGTATCAATGGGTGTAGTTTGGTCATAGCCATGCCTAGAGAAATTATGTTTGGCTGCCAATAGTTAATTAAAGGTCAAACCAGGCAGAAATGTATTATTTTAGGTTTCCAAGTAACAAGGATGATTGTCACTAGCCATATGTGGGTGTAATTTTGTCATAGTCACACCTACAAGTAGTCATTTTGGCTACCAAAATATAATTGAAAGTCCAACCATGTTGTAATTTGGTAAGCACTATTAACAACACAAGTGCGTGGTTTGGTTATAGCCATACCCACAATAAGTTGTTTTTTTTGGGCTGCCAAAAGCTAATTAAAGGACTGATCAGGCCGAAATAAAACAAACACTGCAAGTAGCTGAGTGAGCATTACTAAACACATGTGGGTATATCATTGAGTACAGTTTGGTGGTAGCAACACCCACAGAAAATTTTTATGAATATCAAAAGCTAATTGAAAGAACAACCTGGCCAAAACTTTAGTATTTTCTATAATGTCTCATGTTGACATGGGCCAGGTAATGCCTGTTATTTGCTGCTAGTGCTAATGTGTGTGTGAGTGTGTGTGCATGAGTGTGATAGTGAGTGTGCAAATGTGTGTAATGTATATGATGCATTTTAATTTTCTTAGAGAAACTCTAACATTTTGAAGAGTCTCCCTCTCTCTATATATATATATATATTGAGTTTGCATTGTGTAAAAAATTATCTATTTCAGAATGCATATTGATAAGTATCGATAATCAGTTAAGCAATAATTATTTTAAATGGGGTGTGACTGTAGATATTAAAAAATTAAGAAATATATGATTAATGAGCTTAATCTTCAATAAAGTCATTCACAACATATTTTAAGTCCAATTTGTTAGTTAAGTCACAGTGGACATGAACTTTTCCCTTTTCATGGACTTGTTGGAAAAGTGATCTGAAGGTTGGAAGTTTGAGTACATAGAAGGTTACTGTCAAAATCGTTCTTGTAAAATGAGCAAACAGTTTTCTAATTTTCTTGCAAGTATTCACCCTATCAGCTTTTAATAGAAAATTCTCTAAACAGGAATTATTTTGTAGCTCTAGCCCTAGCCCTAGCCCATTTTTTAATCTAGGTGGTTTCCATGGTTGCTTCCTATTAAATCAAAGTGAAATCGAGGTAGATCTTAGATTTTTCTGCAGTAAACGAAGATAGTTTGAAAAAAAGAAACTACTAAGTTTGATTTGATAGATTCATTTTTGCATTTATCTTTCTTTACTCCAACACATAACTTGAATGCCATTGGTCCATACCACCTAAGTTGAGATGTTAATGTTTATAAATGAGAGAATTGACTAATACCACTTATGGATAAAATAGAATGGAATGTCAAGAAGTCCAAAATGAACATACTCCCATTCACAGTAACTTGTTATTGCACAAAACTATCAATACAATACATAAATGAATATCAACTTAAATCTGCGTCATATAGAAAATGCACAATTATTTTCACATAGGTCCATCACCAATTTAGCCTCTTTTTTTGGAATTCTAAAGAGTTTCTTTAGAGCACTCCATGCGAACAACATCTTCCACCAGTCTACATTCACTCTTTACCACAATTTTTAATATGCTTTAAAAACATGCAGATTTATCAACATGCAGATTCGAATCAGTAAGATTATCTAGTTGCTAATAAAAAATGATCTTCAATCATTTACTATACCCTGAATTTTTATGTGCGAGTGAGTTCGTCTGCACATTTATTATTGTGCATGTGTGTGATGTGTGTGGGTGTGTGTGTGGGGGGGGGGGAATGATTACATGTGTAGTAACTATGAAACTTCAAGCATGATCATGGAAATAACACTAATGGCATGCCCTATACAGACAGAGAGGACTAAACAGACATCAAACACGTACCTTTTATATATGTCATCATGCTTTCTTTTCATGTTCCGGGTGACTCTCCTCCCAAGACAACTGAATGAGTCCAAACCATATTCTTTTCCTTTCTAACTTTCCTTAAAAACTCATGTCGTATCGATATGGTTTAAAGGAACCTACTCATTCATGCGGCGATCAACTGAAACAAACAAAGATCACACATCAGAAAGTAAGGTCCCTAAGTTAGTGCGTTATTTGCCAAACTGAATTATTTCTAAAGAAAATCCATACTAAAGGTTTATATTAAATTTCCATACCACATTCTAATGCCGTGCACACATAAACATGCCTGCACCAACACGCACTCACATATCAACACATACAGAAATTGTAAGCACACAAGCACCAACACATTCATATCAACATGCAAGCAATAAAATGAAGCACCAACATATGCAATAGCAAAAAAAAGCATGCACCAATGATCATGCACAACACAACATGTACGCACCAACAAGCACTCACCAACAATCCCAAACTAACACCCAGGCACCCTCTGATAAATGAACATGCAACCACACTGGCGCTCTAACATAAACACACTAACACGCAAGCATACACCAAAAAGTATGTACCTAAAAGAAACGTGCATACCAACACTAACCTAACAATACTCGCGTTTGCTCCAACATCTTCATACCAACACACATGTTACAACATACATGTACAAACACATGCTCACACATAAATAACACCCACTCACGCATGTCCCATTATGCACGACATGAACGTACACACACGAACCAGAATGCAAGGAACAACGCACACAAACTACATGCACACAGGTCACACCCACACTCTAGCAACAATAAACAAGATTCAACATGAAGGAATGCACTAGAACACACGCATTAACACGCTAGCACCAAAATTCATGCATATACTAACTGATATACACAAAAATGCACATAAGTATCAATACACATGTAATATCACGAATGCATGCACCAACAGGAATACTTGTAACAACATACATGCAATCAAATGTCTATGCATATAAAACACATGCACTCACAAACATGCAAAAACTCACTTACATACATGCACATGGTAACACCTATGCATAAACACGTATGCACCAACAGACAGAAAAAAACACCACATTGCAATACGCATTCATCAACACGCCTGAAACAACATGCACACAAAGTGATACATGCACCAACACACATGCACCAACATGCACAAACCAATATGCGAATCACAATAAGCATGCAGCAACAATAGCACACTAACATTCATGCATCAACACTCATCAACATGCACCAACACGAACCAACCCACATGCAAGAATGAAACTGCACACACCACCATGTACTCACAAAACAACATGCAGGCACATACACACATTCATAAACAATGAAAGCTTCAATGCACAAGCTACAACATGTACAAATCAACAAGCACACACTGATATGCACACAGCTATATGCACGAACACACAAAAACCAACACGCACCAATGCATATACCAATATGCATGCACCAACATGCATGCACAAGCATGCATACACCAATTAGTTAAACTTTGTGGTAAATTTCTAAATGTAATTGACAAACCACTTCAAATTTAAAATAATTTTGGGTAGACATGAACCAAGATTTTTTTCCAGCATAGTATTTGGTAAAGGGTCTCAAAAAGTGTCTAATAGGTGATATCCAGCTTATCTGCTCAGATTGGCATGATATAGCAATAACATGCCAGGTTAACATGAGAAAAAGTTACTGTTTTTCTTATCTTTTTGACTTATTAATTTCCCCATTTATTTCTAGTCCCTCCTTATTCATTTTACAACCTGGGAGGCTAATGATTTACTTAATCCTATTTTTATTGTAGGAATTGGTTTTATTTCCTGGGACATGCAAACTAAGGGACATATCCTCAAAGAACACATTAACAATTTCTTATAGTCTTTATAATGGATGAAAATTCCTTTTTCTTCTCATTATCCACTTTCACCTCCTTCTTCTGGATAACTTCTCCCACATACCAGGAATAATCTGAACCCTTGACAAAGTAGTATGTATTCAAAGCAGGCTCTAGTGAGACACAGGGTAAAGATAAAGAATGATCACCCAATGACTCCATTTTTTTTCTCAGCTAATTGAAGTGTTAATACTTTTTGCTACTGCCTCACAATCCACAAGGACACTTTACCATATGGGACAGCTACAAGCTAACCCAGCAGTGCATTGCCTTATTTATGATCAATTCCAGAATAATTACTAAGGGGGAGGGGGGGGGGGGGTTGAGGGGTGGTGGCTGTATTGTACAATAAATTAACAAGCCAAAATTAGCATGAAATTTCACTGCTGCAAAATTTACATTCTTGTTCATTTAATTAACATAGAATATCAAAAATTCTTGTGGTTGAAAAATTAAAAAAAAAAATTTATTGACAATTTAAATTGAAAATTTAATTTATTTTTTCCTAGTTTGGTTAAAATTTTATGACAGAACATTGTCTTCATTTGATCCGAACTTTAATTAAATTTTGTTCATTAGCTGTTCAAAATGAAACAAAAATTAAATCTGTCCCAAGATACATTTGACACAGCTTTAAAGAATTCAATCCAAGGAATTTAGTTATAGTTTTTATATTTTCTGATTCAGGTTCTCCCTATTTTAATTTCAATTTTGGTATATATTTTTTTCTCTTTCTATTAATATGTGGGCTTTTGATGTGGCCAGCACTTGCAAAAAGATATTTGTGTGTGTGTAAATTGATGTTTTATTAGAAATTGTTGAATCTATAGTTAACACCCATGTTGGTGTATTACAAGGTTAGACATACAATTCCTTAAAAAGAGTACACATGTAATTTTGAGGAACAAAACATATTTTGCCTTTTAATGCAAGGACCTGAGGGTGGCATACAGAAGATCATTATGCAGTCCAATCTTTAAATGCAGCCATAAATTCATGCCAATATATGAAAACTGCTTCCTTAATTATGTACCCACATTTATCAAAACAGGTGCTTCTCTGTCCAACCACCACCATCCTCCCAACCACCCCACATTTTGCCACCACATCACAGTTATTTCAAATTGGCTATGAAAAACTACTACCTTATTTTTCTGTAAGGTATTTAGAGCTAATTTACCACCATGGTAGTGCCTTTAGGAACAGAGAAAACCTCTAACATGTTAACAAACTAAATACAAAATTATTCATTCAAAAGAAAGGGTACCATCCATTAAAGAAGTGATATGGTCACCACTCATGGAGACATAACAAAGAGATTCATTCAAGCTGGTTCAAGAAGAATATCAAATTCACTGTACATTGTCATTACCTGAAAAGTGAAGAAGTACTATATATACCATAAGGAATTATTCATAGAATGAATATAAAAGAAAATATTTGCATATACATACATATATTTAATGTTGTAAAGGAATAATGTGGATTTTTTGGTAAAACAATGATATCAATGCCCACCAGTCTGTTGTTGATACACATTCATGGCAAAGCTATTTAACATTTTTAGTTGTTCATGTGAACAAAAAAATTTAATAAGTAATAATAATAATAATAATGATAATAATAATAATAATAATAATAATAATAAAAATAATAATAATAATAACAATAATGATTATAAAAATAATAATAATAATAATATTAATAATAATAATAATAATAATAATATCAATAACGATAATAATAATAATAATAATATCAATAACGATAATAATAATAATAATAATAATAACAATAATAAAATAATAATAATAATAATAATAATAATAATAATAATAATGATGATGATGATGATGATGATGATGATGATGATGATGATGATGATGATGATGATGATGATGATGATGATGATGATGATGATGATGATGATGATGATGATGATTATGATGATGATAATAATAATAATAATAATAATAATAATAATAATAATAATAATAATAATAATAATAATAATAATAATAATAATAATAATAATAATAATAATAATAATAATAATAATAATAATAATAATAATAATAATAATAATAATAAAAGATTTGGGGAATATCTGACAGTGTTGGCTGTGGAAATCCTATTTTTCTAGTTTGTAATGATAGATTTGATGTTAGGCTAGTCTTTTGTTTTGTACTAAGTGGGGATTTCTACTTTGTGTTGAACCTTGTGAAGGGTATGATGTGCTGGAGATGTCTGCATTTTCGTTGGTTGTGAAATGGCCATTTCTTTTTGTCAGCTTGGGAGGTTTGAAATGTGTTGGTGGTTGATGATGACCTGTACACACTGGCATAGTGGTGAATTCACCCCACATCATTTGTGTTGGCTGTTTGATAGGTATTCATATATCTCGTATAGAAAGTTGGTATTTTTTTATGCTACTTTGTTCTGTCCTTTTTCTCTGCAATATCATCACACAAACTGAGGATTGAGATGCAAGAGAGAGCTTCAGTAGCTTAAATCCATGCAGCAGACATCATTAATAATGCCAAATATATGTTTAATAAATTCGGTGTGCTTTATACCTAGTTTTTTGATGGTTTCCTCAGTAACCAAGTGGACCAATCTGAAACCATGTGGAACTCTATGGGTTAAACTGAGTGTAGTGTGGCAACATGGAACCCATTCCAGACATGTATCACTCTGAACCATGAATATATATATATAGAGAGAGAGAGCAAGGGAGAGGTAGTAGGGTAGGGAAAAAGTGATAGAGGAGGGAAATAAGAGGAAGAGAGTGGTTTAGGTGTGGGGAAAGGGAGGGAGTGGGACAAGAAAAGGGAGCCATTGAACCTGATTAAAGTATTAGAGATCAGTAATGCCAGAGATCAAATGAGAAATAAATGAAGCAAAGGTACTATACTTATTGAGAAAAATTAGAGTAATAATGACAAAGATCAAATGCAGCATGAATCAACGATAAGTAGTATAATGATCAAGAGAAATTAGACGATATTTTGAATGAATTGATATGAAAAATTGTCTCAATTAATATCTGCTGCAAACTAGTTAGGGATTATTCATAAACTTAAGAACTGGATGCCATCACTCGCTATGTGGAGACAGCAGCTGAATCATCACTACAGTCTTGAGTTTCGTCACCATCTTTCAGAGGGTCTGCAGTAGTCATAGACACTGTTTCAACTTCTGGTTGTTCTCTTAACAGACTCTGCATCATCCTCTTCTCTAATACACTCTTGGAAATTCATTAGCTGCTCCTGTAAAATCAAAAGTAATAATATTACGCACAAAAATTCATCATATTCATGTTGTCTGTATACACAAACACAGACACACACACACAGTGACAATGTGGGGATGGTAATATGATCATATGGCAGGTCACAACATGATAGGAATTAAATAATATTCTAGGAATGAAGACATGCTCGATTATGTCACAAAATCTGCCACGCATTTGCGGTTCTCAAAAATGGCTTTTACAGTCATGAATACTATGATACTGGTGCTCACTGATACCATTAGTAGGCATGCAGATTTTATGACATAAACATGCTAGCCCCTACTACTTAAAAACTACAAATAACATTAATTGATTACACATGCCTCCAAGAAACAAGAGATTTTTGTACTCAACTCTAAATTAGGAAGAAGATAACAATGCAATTTTTTGTGAAAGGATCAAAATTACAAAAAAGAAATGGTCATTAGTAACACTCTCAATTGTTATGACACATAAACGAACACATACACACCAACATACATATGAAACACAGACATTTGCACACATAGACTCACATTATGAATTTTAGTTGCATATTCCCTGATTTCCACAAAGTCTGGATATTTGGCTGACTGCAGCTGCTACAAAGCTTCTGCCAAGCAGGGACAGGCGATAAGTGGCAGAGGAGAACTTCTGGTGGACATGAATCCATAACCTGTATCCATGAGGTATACATAATATACAGATGATGCTGGATGTAAGGGCAAATGAGAGCTCAACTGAACAATAAAGAGCTAGAAAGTTCTTAAGATTAAAAGGACTGGGTAAAAGCACATTCACGCAAATACAAAAGACATTTTTTTCTGATTGTTTACAAAAATGAAGATAATAATTTAACTTCTTGGGAGAGGAGCATTGCTGTACTAAAGGGAAAAGGAATCACAACCATCACCTTTGCATCTCACTACAAACACACACACTGACACACCACACACACACACACACACACACACACAAACATACACGCCATTGATTGTCCTAATGCAAGGCTGGACCTCATACACAAGGTGCTGCCATCAACAAAATTTAGTGAAGATAATTATTAGCTATTTTCATGTATCATTCAATTCACTTTCAACCTTAAACTTCCTCCACAAAGATAAACCATTTGCTTATCTTTGCTCCAACAATTATGAGATGAGGTATATTCCAGTCATACTTAAATATTTTACTTCAGTACTTAGCGGCAGGCTTCTACCATTTGTTTTGGTAGTCATTGTACTAGAAATAACTTGTATACACTTTGGTATGTCTTACAGGAACTTAATGTCATTTAATACCGCATATATAAACAATTGGTGAGACCTATTGGGGCATGCAAACAAACCTTTATTTTCAAGTGAACTAACTTGCTGACAAATTGAATAAACTCTCAGGTAAACAGAGAAATATGCATGCAGTTCTCATCAGTGCGTGTGGCCCTGCCACATACAGAATTATTAAGGATGTCTTGACTCCAGAAGCACCCAGTACTTTGGACTTTAACACTATTGTGGAGAAGTTAACTCAACATTTTCAGCCAGTAACAAATCAGATTGCCCAACATTGCAAATTCTTCAGCTGTACACGAAGTCCTCACGAATCAATTGCAGAGTATGTAGCCCAGCTAAAGAAGCTAGTTGAGCACTGCCAGTTCGGTGATAAGTTAAACGAGATGTTGAGAGACTGTCTTGTTTGCGGGGTAGCTAATGTGAAATGGCAACAGAGACTACTGTATGAAGATGCTTTGACTTATGACAGAACACTGAAATTATAGTTAGCCATGGAAGCTGCTGAGAAAGAAGCTAGGGACATTAGTGGTATCAAGGATGTCCATAATGTTCATCACAAATGCCTATCTCCAATTTACAACTCTCACCCAAAACCACATCCAGAACACCAGACAAGCAAGACTTTCTCCTGCTGTGGTGGTAACCACAACCAAGCTAACTGTTACTTTATCAATGAGGAGTGTTTCTACTGTCATAATAAAGGGCATATTTCAGCAGTGTGTTTTCAGAAGAGGAGAGACTCAAAGCAACCGAGGAGATCACCTCAAGATAAACAATACCAACACTCTGAGAGAAAACAGAATAAAGTACCAAGGAGGTTTGAGAAGAAACCTACTCATAAGGTGGAGGAGACTACAGAACCGGAGCAATCGTTGGAATACCAAATGTATAATTGTCACACAGTAGAGAGTCAACCGCTATGTGTAGAGCTATTGATTCAAGGTGCACTAGTATCAATGGAGGTGGACACAGGAGCCACACTCTCCATCATCAGCCGTCAGACCTACGACACTGACTGGACAGGAACACAAGTCCCACCTATCAAACCGTCCAATGTCAAGTTACGCACTTACATGGGGGAGGGGATTCCTGTGGATTGAGCTATTGAAGTTGATGTATCATACCAGGACCAAAAGGCACATTTAAGTTTTTTAGTTGTCGCTGGAAATGGACCCAGTCTCATGGGACGGGACTGGTTAAGCCATGTTAAGTTGGATTGGACAATGTTGCACCAGTTGCAAATTGACCCAACAAATAACCTGGAGAAGATGATAGACAGACACAAAGATCTTTTTAAGCAAGAGCTTGGGAAGATTAAGGGAGTCATGGCCAAATTGTATTTGAACGCCAACACACAGCCAAGGTTGAGCTCTGTCAGTGCCATTTTCTGTTCGAGCCAAGGTTGAAGTCCAGATTGACCGACAGGTAAAGACGGGCATACTTGAGCCAGTGCAATTCTCTGAGTGGGCTACACCAGTAGTGCCTATACTTAAAGGAGATGGTTAAATAAGACTATGTGGTGACTAAAAGGTTACAGTTAACCGAGAGACCAAAGTTGACACCTACCCTTTGCCAAGGATTGAGGACATTCATGCATCGCTTGCTGGGGGTACAATGTTCACCAAACTGGACCTCTCACATGCCTATCAGCAAGTCATTCTAGACAATGAGACAAAGCCATGTGTTACCATCAACACCCATAAAGGTCTTTATCAAGTAAACCGACTGCCGTTTGGTGTGTCATCAGCTCCTTCGATGTTTAAATGAATCATGGAAAGCATTCTGCAAGGCATATCAAATGTGTGCGCATACATTGATGATATCCTTGTATCAGGTCGAACCGCAGAGGAACATTTGCAAAGTTTAGAAGCGGTCCTGATGCGTTTGGAAGAAGCCAGCGGTGTGAGGCTCAAGCGAGATAAATTTTTTTTCATGCTGCCATCTGTGGAATATTTGGGGTTCAGGATCTCAGAAGCTGGTTTGCATCCCACTGCTGAGAAAGCCGATGCCATATGGAGGGCTCCTACACCAACAGATGTGCCACAGCTTAAATCTTTTTTAAGGCTTATAAACTATTATGGTAAATTTCTGCCAAATTTATCTATTGTTCTTTTTCCCTTGTACAGTTTACTTCAAAAGGAAACCAAGTGGACCTGGAATGACGTAGAGCAGAAGTCATTCGACAAAGTGAAATCACTACTTGCTTCAGATTGTGTACTTGTACACTACTACCCATCTAATGAAGTTATCGTGGCATGCGATGCCTCGCCTTATGGAGTTGGAGCAGTTCTTTCTCATCGAGAAGCCAATGGTCAAGAGAAACCCATTGCCTTCGCTTCAAGGTCACTTGCAGTAGCTGAGAAGAAGTACTCTCAGTTGGAGAAGGAAGGACTCGCCATTGTTTTTGCAGTGAAGAGGTTTCATCAGTACCTTTTTGGTCGACAGTTCATGATCTTGTCTGACCACAAGCCACTACAACATCTTTTTAGTGAGACCAGAGCCACACCTACTAAGACATCTGCGAGGATACAGAGATGGGCACTGATGCTAGGTGGATATGATTATACCATCGCCTACAAACCAGGAGTACAGCATGCGAATGCTAATCTATTCAGTCAACTGCCTTTGTTAAATATGCCTACTAAGGTACCTGTTCGGCCTGAGACAATTCTACAAATGGAGACACTTAGTTCAATTCCTGTCACTGCTATCCAAATTAGCCAGTGGACCTCCCAGGATACAATTTTGTCCAAAGTGAAGAATTTTGTTCTGAATGGTTGGAATCATGTGATGGAAGACATACCAAATTCTTATTGGAAATGCCGGAATGAACTCTCATTATTTGATGGTTGCATTCTTCGAGGCAACAGGGTCATTATTCCGCCAGAGGGAAAGATCAGAGTAATGGATCTTCTACATGAAGGACACCCTGTCACTACTAGGATGAAGGCATTGGCTCGTTCATACGTTTGGTGGGCAGGAATTGACCATGATCTGCAGGAGAAAGTGAAGGGATGTGATGCTTGTCAACGTATGCGACATAACCCAGCACCAGCACCTTTACATCCTTGGGAATTTCCACATCATGCTTGGGAGAGGTTACATGCCGACTTTGCTGGTCCATTTCAGGGTAAAATGTTTCTAATTATGATCGATGCTTTCTCTAAGTGGCTGGAGGTGAAGCTTCTCACAGCAGCCACTTCTACTGTTACCATAGAGCACCTCAGGGGGATTTTCGCCACGCATGGTTTACCAGAAGTTCTCGTGACTGACAATGGTACACCTTTCACCAGTTCAGAGTTTGAAACATTTATGGTTAACAATGGAATCAGACATGTGACGTCATCGCCTTATCATCCAGCTAGTAATGGATTGGCCGAGAGATCAGTACAGACTTTCAAAGAGCACATGAAGAAGATTTCTGATGGTACGCTAGAGACTAGGATATCCAGATTCCTTTTCTGGAACCGACTCACACCACATACCATGACAGGAGTGACTCCAGCAGAACTCTTGTTAGGACACATTCCACATTCTCAACTAGATCTGCTGAAGCCCCCACTGCCTACAACTGTTCAACAGAAATTTGAGATTGCTCTTACAGTCCAGCAGAAGCAACAGAAACAGAAAGCTTACCAAGACACTCGTTTTAAGCTATGTGAATTTTCTGTGAATGATCCAGTTTTTGTCCGAGATTTTCCCTTGGGAAAGAAGTGGTTAACAGGAATAGTTGTGCTGTTAAAGGTCCTCTGTCATATCATATCACACTTTCTGATGGAAGAATAGATCGACGACACATTGACAATGTCCATTCTCGTACTTCAAGTGAAACTGATAGTGACTCAGAAGATGACTTGGTAGAATTTCCTACTCCTTTAACTGTTGAATCACAAAGACACTTGAGACCATTGCAGCGTCCGATTCTACGAATGGAGTTCCGTCCGTTTCGACACACCCCGCCATGCATTCGAGGAGACGTCACAGACCACCATTGAATGTACAGCCCCGAAGCTCAAATCGAAACATACACCCCCCTGATCATTTGGGATACCACTCATGGGTAGATTGGATATGTATGTGAACTGTAATACAATTGGGGAGGAGTTTAATAACTGTGACTCATGAACTGAACTAATCATTTACTCTCCTAACCATGTTGTGAGCATGCGTAGTATATTTAGCCGGTTCATTGTTATTTCTATATAGTTCCCCTGCGCACGCCTCTTACTTGTGACACACCCTGACCCTTGTATCTCACCTTTCAATTGGTGTATCGCCTTCTACAATGAGTGTGCTTGCTTGTTCGATAATATAACTTTTAATCTAACACTAAACCATTAGTATTTGGTGTAGAAGGTTATTACACCCTCTTCCTACATCTTCATTATTGCAATGACCTCCCATTCCCCACCACCACAGTAAAAGTTGATTTTGATGTTCTCCTTTCATATCTTGATCTTTCTCTCCCCCCCCCACCTTTATATTTCTTCTCCGTCAACCATGGCAGGGGTGGGGCCTGCAAAGGCGATCTTTCTAATCAAGGAGCACAAAAATATTGAGGCCATTATTAAGAGTGGAAAGGTGCACCATTCATTTTTCTTACAGCTTTTAATGAATTGTGCAGAATATTACTTTTACACACACGCGGGCGCACGCGCACACACACACACACACACACACACGGGCACACACGCGCACACACACACACACACACACACACACACACACACACACACACACACACACACACATACAAACACACACGTGCAAACACACACACACACACACTTCCCCTGCTCTATCTATTCTTCATCAGAATTTGACATTTCCTGAGTACTGGATGTATGAAGTAAGTGATAGTCATGGAAATTTGTGAGTGTGTATGTGTGTGCATTTCCAATATTCTGTGAATCATTAGTGACCCATAGTCCCATAGTCCCATAGTCCTTCAGCATTCAATGAAAAAAAAATTTTTGCATGTCCTCTACCCCCCACCCCCCCCCCCCCCCCCCCAGGGTGCCACTAGGCTGTTTGTGGGGCCAAAGGTCATTGACCCTGAGTCATTAGCGGTGAGAGGAATGCAGACATGACATGTTGGTAGCCTTCTGGTTGGGACATAGATTGAAGCTAGGGTTATACACATGGTTAGGGTTACTATGGCTACTTGTTTTTTTGTTGTTGTTTTTTATTTAGGTTAAAGCCTGGATTATAATGGGATGACCAATACACAATGCAATGCTGAAGTTATATCAATTACAACGTTTTCTTATTTGCAAGGGATATCAAATTATGTTAATACAATTATTGGTTTTGTAGTGTGTCCACATGAATCAAGATTAAGTTACCATTAAGAATCTGCTCTGTAATACCTCACTGAACTTGCCCAGGCTCTGGGTTTATGGTTGTGTGTGCGTGCACACAGCTTAAAAGGACGACACCTGATGAAGAATGTTTGGTCAACTTCTTGGTGGAGGCGAAAGGATTTAAGAAATTAAATCACATCCTGTGTCATCTGTAACCTCACAAAAATGTTTATTCTCTCTCTGATTTGCTTTCACACCTTAACAGGTCAATCTTATCTCTCAGTCCACCAACCATTTCTTACCATATTGTTTATCTCCTAATGAATGCTCTAATGGTTCATCTTTTCTCTCTATCCTCTTCACTCCATTTCTCTCCTCTCCACTCCTCCACACTCCTCTATGCTCCTCTCCTCTTCTACCCACTCTCCCCAATTCATTCCTTTCTTCTCCACTCCTCCCCACTCCTCCACTCTCCTCTCCACTCCTCCCCACTCCTCCCCTCTCCTCTCCACTCCTCCCCACTCCTCTCCACTCCATTCCTCTACACTCCACTCCTACCCACTCGTCCACTCTCCTCTCCACTTTTCCCCACTCCTCTCCACTCCTCCCTATTCCTCTCCACTCCTCCCCACTCTTCCCCACTCTTCCCACTCCTCCCTTCTCCTCTCCACTCCTCCCGATCTCTCCACTCCTCCCTACTCCTCTCCACTCCACCCCACTCCACCCCACTCCTCCCCTCTCCTCTCCATTCCTCCTCCTCCCCTCTCATCTCCACTCCTCCTCTCTCCTCTCCACTCCTCCCCTCTCCTCTCCTCTCCACTCCTCTCAACCCCTCTACACTCCTCCCCACTCCTCCTCATTCCTCCCTACTCCACCCCACTCCTCCCCACTCCTCTCCACTCCTCACCACTCCTCTCCACTCCTTCCTCCTCCTCTACACTCCTCCCCACTCTTCTTCACTCCTCCCCACTCCTGTCCACTCCTCTCTACTCCTCCCCACTCTTCCCCATTCCTCTACACTCCTCTCCACTCCTCTCTGCTCCTCCCCACTCATCTCCACTCCTCTCCACTGCTACATTATCTTCCACTTTGGGGTGTCATGACAGAGAGGATCGAGTGAGAAATGGATCTAAGAAGCTGGAGAGATGCAGACAGGGATACTCCCAGGGCAGACTGGATGCCTTCTTAAAGCCGGTAGCATCTACTAGTTCAGTGGCCAAGAGAAAGGTCTGAGGATTACAGATTCATGTCCTCACATTTCTCAGGGTGGGGATGGGGAGGGGGCATGATTCAATAATTGGTCAGGATTATATCAGACACAACTAAGATTTAAGTTCAAGTGTGCAATGCTTCTGTGTGGTTCCAGCTCTGCTTTTTGGGGCTCTCATGACAGTACCTGGGTAACCCTAATCCTTGAGAGTGAGCACTGCAGAATATGAGTCAAGCGTGGAAGTCCACATTGAGTCTCAACATATAATTTCAATTTGGACAGTTATAATTTATTGTATTTCACTTTATTCTATTTCTTGCAAGGGAACTGCTATACACTGCAAGAGAACTAACCAACAACATCCATCAACGCAGTAAGGTGAACAGTTCAGAGCTGCATTTTCACTGTTCTCCAATCAAAGGTTATCTTTCTTTTTTTTCTTGCTACAACAATTGGTGAAATTTGAAGAAATTTCATTAGGTTAAACTGAGTTAGCCACAAATATCCACGTAGAAGCTATCATCTATCTATGTTAATCTCATCTTTGCCACTTTCGGATTTATTGAGAGTTGGCCTTCAAGGATGATTTGCTAATGAAACTTGTGTCATTTCTAGTTTTACCATATCCATATTTCTCAAACTACTTGCCAACTCAATAAGGCACCAAAATGCAAAGCCACCAACTGTGGCCTGTACTTGTTAAAGTGTTTAAAATACTTACCATCTTTGTTTAGAAAGATCATCTTTAATTCCTTGGCATGACATGACCCACACCCTGGCAGTTCATTGGCTTCCTCTTTGGGAACATGTGCCTTCAAACAGGGCATGTGATATCATTAGTAATATATATATATATATATATTTTTTTTTAATGGTATCTTCGGTATCTTGTGTTTTACCACAATGGCATCTAAAGTTAGCTCCTTTTTTTCAGGCCACACCCCATTTGATGAGGTGTGTAGATCCCCTTACCTATTCTATGTGGACCATTACTGACTGTCAGTGTCCCTCAACCGCAATGTGTTTATAGTGTTGGAGTAATCACAACAACAACAACACATGTGATGTACTAAACTTCATATAGTGCATGTAGTAGGTCTCCATACTAACTGTGCACACCAGTTCTGACCTCTATCCAATTCCATTATGTCAATTTCTCATAGAAAATATTTCTTTCTTTTTCTTCTTTAATTTTCTTAAAAATAATGCATGGAAAATTTTTCAATCTCATAGAAAATCCTTCAATCTCATAGATAAGATTTCTTTTTTAAATTTTTTAAACTAATTTTCATAAAGAAGGCATGGAAAATCCTTCAATTAATAACCTTAAATTATTTTTTTTTTGTACAGGGAGCCAGTATTGGTAAAGGGTCTCTGAAGAAGTAACCAAAACTGTTTACAGGATCTTCCAAGTTCAAGAGAAAGTAGTCACAACTGTAATATTTAATTTTGGCTGATGTTCACATATGTATCCTTAGCCTTTGTTAGCTTTCTGGTTGTCTTTGAACCTGTTGTCACGCACACAAACACATGCATACATGATACCAAAATGTGTATGGACCATGAAGTATGGCAAGTTGTGGTCAACATCGACCTTTAATAAACTTGGTTTGCTGCTATTTTTCTCCCTAATATGACAAAAGTTCAGATTTTATAATGATAATTTTGGTATTCTCTCAGTCACAACTGTGGATATTTGATGTGTCTGCATTTTATCTGACCTAATCAGCAACTGGACTATCTGATCTGCACCTATTCACCAGTGCACAGTGGGAAGCCAATCAAGTTAGTCACTATCAACAAATGAATACATTTTAAGACATGATTAATTTAAACTCAGTAGTTTTTAAAGTGAGAATACATTTTACGTAAATCCTCAATTATAAAAGAAGCCAAGTGAATTTCGAATTAAACTTTTTTGTATTTGTGGCACACAGGTTTAGAAACACTTGGAATGGTGGGGGAGAGGGGAGGGGCAGCATACATCAATATGTTTTTCTCAAGAATAGATTTTCAACTAATTTTTTTTTTACTCTGTTACATTAAGTGGTAATGAATAAATGCTTTTACTATATGAAAATCCTGTGGTTTCAAGAAAAGATTTTGAGGAATGGATAAAAATATAAATGTAATCATAGTTTCATCTTACTCCTTTCTATGTAGGCTTTCATTTGTCACCTGTACACAACTTGATCAAATTTGGTCAATACCGTACTTTACAATGAAAAATCTAGTACATTTCAAATGCTTATTTGTACCAAGAGGGCACTGAAGGTCAATTCAGAAATGCCCCTATATCAAAAGAAATCCTTCTCAAGGCATGCCCTTACTGTGCACCAAATTTCATGTTCGTATTATCAAAAGCACAATTCCTTAAATTTTTGGTACATATATCTCTGCAGGATTACCAATGTATTCTAGGTTTCAAAGCAGTTCTTAAAGATAAGGCTCTACTGTATTTTTACTAAACACCTACTAAATAGCAACCAATCAAGAACTCCTGCCTTAGCTATTGGTTCATAGTATGGATATGGTGTAGGAGTTTCTGAACTTACTGGCTAAATGAGTTTCTAGTATTAACCTTGCCACACTTTGAAGCAGCAAAAGAAAGAATTTTGTATGATATTAATTAAGATAAGGATCATTTTGAAGCCACAAGTCTCAGGCTTGATGCTAAGAAATCAAGTAATTTTTGGATGTGTATGTGAGTAAAAGCCACTCCAATGTCAAACTGGTATGTTCAGATGTTGGATTAAATTTCCAAAATGTTACCAAGGTGATCATAGTTGACATCCTGATATCTACTCCTTTCAAAAGTGATAGAAGCATGTATTTAAAAAAATTAAAAAGAAAAAAAAAAAAAAAAAAAAAAAAAAAATTGTTATCACTGAAAGTGGAGAATAATGCATTGATGTGTGTAATAATCAATATCCTCTTAACAGTGGTGAATCAGCATATCTTACTCATGAAGACCCCAATTTCACTATCTTTGTGGTGCATCTCACTCATTTGCCTGCCCTCAGGTTGTCAGTCCCCCCCCCCCCCCTCCCCCCCCCCTGCCTACTAAATTGTGATAGGATGATTATTAAAGAATAATTGTTTGAGTAGTAAGTTATCCTACAAACCATGCTATATGATAACATTGGGTCATTCTAAAATATCAAATAACATGAGGCTTGTTGAATTCATCCTTGGATAGCTTTCGGTCTATTTTTGGAGGGGGTGTTTGAAGGTGGTGGGTGTGTTCTATTGATGATCCATTACCAAAATCTGGGAACATTCATACAAAGAATCTTCAAAATCAGTGTGGTCATCAAGGAAAAGTTCACAAAGAGAGACCAACACAGTTGTATTATTATTAGGATTAAAAATTTTAAAAAAAGATAAATTCATCACTTTTTCTTCTGGCTGGGGGACTTATCTCTCAGCTAGCCTAAATTAATTATTCCCAGATCCCACTATTAATAGATCTGGGAATAATTAAATTAGGCTCCACTGTAAAATGGTGGTCTGCCCACATCGCGCATGTGCCAGAAAGCAGACCATTACTACAACTAGCAGAATTTGCTGTATCCCTAGCACTTCGCAGGTTGAAAAAGTTGTGATTTGGTGTCATTTTAAGAGATATATTTTAAGCGATACTCCACCCTGTTCTAACTGGAAGATGCTTTTTTGGGTAGTGTTTATCCTGGTAGGTGTTATGCCTTTTTGTCTTACTGATGCCCAAGTTCCCCCAGATATGCCAGAAACTTTTCTTGGCTATGGAACGATGGGGGTGACATTCCACGGTAGAACGTTCAGTGGGCACTGTGAGTTTTCAGCTGTAGTCATTGCAATAGATGAAACTCTTGCATGCATTAATTCAAGTATATGTCATCTTATTAATGAGTGTGTGTTACTTCAATATCTAGTGTCTAAATTCTCTTTGTTAACCTTTGTATATATCCTCTTTGCTTCCATTTCCTAACTTGAATTCCACCCCTTCCTTTTGCTTTAGTTTCCTATTCAAAAGATGAGGAGAAGAAATTAGCATTTTATGGAGAGCGATACGAAGAAGATACTATTCCACCTCCTTCTGAATATTTCGCAGAAGCCAGAGTGAGGGCCACTCACTACCAATATGGTCTGAGCAAGACCTTCCACATACAAGGGTAAGTGGATATATTTGTAGCCACACACTCAATATTATAATCTATGCATAGTTCTGTACAGAATACATGTTGTATATAGTTATGAAAGATCTTATTAACTTTTTTGAGGGTGCCATAATCCTGTGTGATAATTCTACAAGTCATTTGAAATAACTTAAAATTATGCACAATTATAGAGCATAGGTATTCACTTGCTATAATACATGTTTTCATTGCTATTCACATTCTTGTACTGAAAAAAGAATGATATATAACCTCACCAGCTTTTCATAGCTGCTGAAAGGTCAATGAGTTCTGAAATAGTTTGACTGTCTGTGATTATCAGTTGGTCTGCATTGTAAAAAGGTTGAAGAAACTCATCTCATAGAGAAAATGCAAGGAGCGGTGATGTTGGATTTTAATATTAAATGAATTTTTCTGTCTACACATTCTGTGCAGAGAAATGAAATATTATGATGAATATAAAATTGAGTGCTGAAATACTTCAAATTAAATAACTAGAATTTCTTTACATTGCAGAATTGTTATTGCAGATGCACTTTTCAACCCTGATTCAGCCAGAACTATGGCATCTGGATGAAAGGAAAATCCAAAAAAAAATGTTTAAACAAATTATTGATTGCATTCCATAGGAAGTGTCAAGGCATCCTAAAATACCGTTTTTAATCAAAATCCAGACCAACTATCACAATAATGAATTTGCTTGCTTAATATATAAAATAGTAATTGTAAATATCTGCACCCACCATCTTCACAGACAAACTTGTGTGGACTGAAGCTTTACCAAAGACCACACAGTTCTTTGTGACTATTTTCACCTCAAACCACTTTGGCGACAAACCATTGTAACTTTTCACTATATTAGTCACAAATATTTATAATTATCTTGGAATTAAAGATATAGTGTCTGTGCATCAACTTTTCAGTAACTGTGTGATGTTCCATGTTTTCCTTTCCTTGCTATCACTCTAATATATCAGTAGTGTAGTTAGTGTGCCGTCAAGTTTCCGCCAGGATTGTTTAAACACTAGGAAACTGTACAGTGACTTGGTTGCTCAAACTTTGGAGCATATCACTTGTGGAAAATACCAGGTATCATATCTGGGCAGAGTTGAATCCCTTATACTGAATCCAGATATAACCTTTATACATGATCTAGCTGTATGGGTGATAGGTGAATCATAAGTTAAAGTAAGGTCACTTCACTCTTGTTCTATTGAAAAAATAAGAAGATCCTTCAGTTTCTCCTATTATTTCTTTTCTGACTTTTATGAATGTTTGTTCTAAAAACTCTTTATTCAGATGTTTCTGCAGCACTCATTGTTCATTTACTAGTAATTTGTGTTTGCCATGTGAAGCAATATTAACTGAAGTAAATTGTATGAAATATGAAGATAATTATGTGATATCTATCCTGGGATCAACTGAACCAGGTACTTCTAGTAAAACATAATTTATTATGATGAGCAATGAAATATATATCATAAGCGTCTTTTATTCTCCTTTTTTTACCTTCACACCTTTCTTTTCCAGAATATAATGCTCATTGAGATGAGTGGATATGTCAAAAAAAAAAAAAATCTAAATGGGTTATTCAAACCACCTAATCTGTAGTAAGGTCATGACATGTACACAAGCACACATGTACAAGCACATGCACCAATTTTGCACATGCATTAAATATATACTTACATGGAGGCACATACATGTACATGCATGCATATTTAAGTGATACTAAGCTGTGTTGGGTATTTAGTTGTTAATCTTTTTATCTAATAAAATACTGTGGAAGAATCTAAAGCATTTCTTAAGTTAGGAATGAAAAAAATATGCCACAACAGCGTCAATGGCGTGTTTGATATGATTATTAAATAAACCTGCACTTGAAATTTTAAAATATAATATTCAATTATTTCAAATTTAAAAAAAATATGTTCTTATCACAGCTACAGAGTTTTGTCTGACTTTCAATGCCAAGTAGAGGACCAGAGCTACGTGGAAGTGCCCAAATTCTGGGACTGGCTAGAAGATGCCACTTACACAGGAAAGACAACTCACCGTGATATAGATTATGATATGTGGGGAACCACGGTAAGTTCAATTTTAAAATGTATCTTTACAATTACAAATTGTTTGATGCTCTTGGTGCCAGTTTAGAGTGTTCTGTTGGAATATGGTCAGGAGGGTTGGAATCCTGCAGGCACCTCAGAATGCAGCAGGTTAGGGAAGATAGGGAAAAGAAGTTATATAAGATCTGTTCTGGTGATAGCTGGAGGTTTTTTTAAAAATAAGATAAAATGGAAGCAGGAGATAGATGTAGGGTAGAGGGAGATGGATGTAGGGAAGATAGAGATGGATGTAGGGTAGAGGGAGATGCAAAGGAACAAGTTTGTTGTATTTTTTAAAATAATATAATATCAAGAATAGCTTATTAAAAGGATGCATTGGTACGGCACATGGTTTGAAAAAGTATCAAAAGTACAAACATTATTCTTAACTGAAATCACATTTGTGCTTAGAATTTCAAAATTTTAAATCCTGTTAGGTTTCATTCCAGTGAAGTCTTAGTTTGCCCAGAATATTTGATCATGATTGTTTGAGAAGTGTGGGAGGAATTGATGGACAAATATACAAACATAATAAGCTCTATCATATATAAGCGTATTAAATTCAGCTAAAAATGAGTGTGTGATGTCTATAACATGATCTTATCCACTTAAGATTGGAGACGTTCGTTTTGAGTTGGGAAAACCTCAGTCTGGACAAACTCTCAACAGTTCTACTTTTCCCTATGTCTACAACAGGAACACACCAGAACAGTCCAACTTTTATTATTTGAATCGTTCTCTGACACTCTGCCATTAGTCCATGGCAATTTTCAAGTGCCCGAAGCCTGCAATTGAAGAAAGATTTGTTTCGAGTATTTTATAGATTAATTTTTTATTAACATTATTGATTATAAATTTGACACGATTTTAAAATATATATGTAAGATTGAAATTTTGTATAATTTTTGATATTTCTTGCTAAGAGACCATAAGTTTGAATCATGAGGTGGTACAGTTGTATGTGTTGGATCATATCTGGGTTGATATGGACAGTTCTAGTATACTCAGACTTCCCTTCCCTTGCACACATGTACACTGAGACTATAACAGATCCAGACTTTGAAAATCAATCAACATCTACACAAGACTTTGGTATGCACCTGCTTTTTGAGAGCAACTAGAATTGCAATCTGCTTGACTACAGATTTGTGCATGAATAAAGGGGGGAAAAGGAGGGAAGAAATAAATGAAAAGAAAAAAAAAGAAAAGAGAATGATTAAGCAACCAGAAAAAAATAAAAAATAAAAAAACCCAGCTATGTTTATAGGATATATCATTCAGGTAGACAATCATCTGCATATTTTATCTTTAATCACCTCATGCCAAACGTGCATACAGAACTTCATCGACAAACTTGTTTGACCTTACACTTTGAGGTGTTGAATAGTCGCCTATTGACGCTGTGCTTCTGTGGTATCTGCTGAAGCCTGCCTCTTTGGTGGGAATGAATTCATGTGAAGCCACACAATCATAACCATATTTAGCCATTCCTGCAGACTTTTATCAGGCTGTTGAGGTTGCACTGAAATTATTCTGGTTTCAAATGGTATAAGAAATATCCTACAAAAGAGTAAATAAGTTTAGTTGATATTCACATGAGTAGCATAAAGCTGTGTATACATTTGCTTTTGTGTATTTTATATCAAATAAATCAGCATGCCTCAAACAATTTGCTAGGCCTGTAAAAAAATTCATGAATCTCTTTGTGTTATTTATAGTGTATCTTAAGGTCCTCTCACGCATCTGTCTTTTTTTTAAAGTCGAGATAGAACACATCTACCATTAACAATACTCCCTCTACGGTCCCTCTCTGAACCATAAGTTTTTATGCAGGCAATAAATACTAATCGAACAATAAAGAGTGCAACCATGAATGAAGTAAAAATGTGGCTTTGTTCAGCTTTTTCCATTGCCAACAGTTAATGCTACCAAAGGGGAGAAAAGCTGCTTACCCAAGGGCTCAGACAAGGGAGGGGGGCAAGGAAAAATATGGAAGGGAAGAATAGGGGGTGTGAGAGGGGAGAAGAGAAGAAGGAAGGAAAAAGAAGGTGGGGTATGAAAGAAAAGAGGATTATGGGAAGGCAAAAAATCCCAGACCTGGATTCTAACACAAGATTTCCCACTTAGTTGATCAGAGCTACCAGGGGTGCCACTTTCAGGGAAATAATTTGGGAGAGAAATATAAAAGAAGAAGGAAAATAGCTGTTGAAAAGAAAGAAGAAAAAATAGCAAGAAAGAAGAAAAGGAAGGAGGAAAAATGGGGGTGGGGACGTGCACATGCACGCAAAGGCACAAATTGCACACAACACCCTCACTCCCCCATATCTCTAGCTACATAAGTTTTTATTCTGGCAATCTTGAGCTTTTGACATACTGAATAATTAGCAATGCAGTTGTACTGTTCTACAAGTCAACACAGCTGAATTTGAAAGCATGAATAATATGATTATCTTTTCTTCACTGATAATCTTTAGTCAGCTGCACTTCTGCTCCCTTCGAATCTTAATAGATAAAGTTCAGATCTTATCATGATAAAATGGTATTCTCAGTCACAACTGTGGATATTGGATGTGTCTGCACTTTATCTGACCTATTCAGCACCTGGACTATCAGATCTGCACCTATTCACAGTGGGGAAGCTAACAAGGTAGTCACCATCAACATTGATAAAAAATTAAAAAAAAAAAAAAAAAAAAAAAAAAAAAAATTTTAGATATGATAATAAAGCCTCTCAGTAGTTTATACAGTCTAGATATTTATTCAGAAAGCCTCAACTTAATTTCTGTAAATAAAGTCAATTGTATTTCCAATGCAACTCAGTTTTATCAGATGAAGAGGAAGTCAAGTCAGTAAGATGATGCCTTGGGTTATTGTGCGCACCTTGCAAGATGTGCTGCTTTTCTTTCTAGCTAATGAAAACCCACCAGCTTGTTTAGTACCACTGGAGACCTTCAGGATGAGGGGTAGAGTGGATGAACATGTGATACTCAATACTCTTTTGCATGTTGGAGTTAGGACTAGCTGTGTCTGGACATGTACCACAATATATTATAGGAAGACAATTTTAAAACATGTATATGCGATGGTTTTATATTCATGTGAGTGGCGGACATTTTCTTTTATATGAATAGTCAAATTATAAGTTAAATTAAAAACAAACAAACTAGTACTTTGGAAACTATTTGTAGTTTAATGAATACCATTATTATTAATATATATTCTATATCTGTATTATCGTAATAGAATTTGAACTTCTATATTTCTGTCTTATAGGCTAAAGGTTGAATCATGAGAGGGTACAGTTGTGCATGTTGGATTATATCTTGGTTGATGTGGATAGTTCCAGTATTGAATCATAACTGTGGGTGGAGCATGGGAGCACATATTTTTTAATAGTGGGAGTGCCACATTTTAAGGAACAGCCATAACTGAGAACATGTGCTGGATACAATTGGAATTGCAGGGCAAGTCTCACTTAAAGGTTTGGCTGAAGTTGGTTAAATAGAATCAATTCACATTGTCAAACAAAAGGCAAGAGAGAGAGAGAGAGAGAAATCCTATTCCATAATTCCTAGTCTAACAAGTATGGGAAGTTCTAAACCTTCACTGGTGAGATGGCAAGGAGTGATTCAGTCACTACAAACCTGTGAGTAATCAGGATTACATGGACACATCTGGTTCAATTGATGTTGAAGTGATCTTTGAAATAGCCAGGGCAAGTTTGAAGATGACTGGAAAAGTTTCAAACCATTCCTAGATGGTTTAGAAACCATTAAAATCTAATATTTTTGTCGTGATGGTGTGTAGAGTGTCTGAAACTGCCAAAATTCAGTTATGTTGCCATATGAATAACTATATTAAGATAAAATAGTTTGACTTTGTGTGTATGTTAAAGATCCACTCTTTGAAATAGTCAAATTCATTTTGAACTGCTAATGAACAAAATTAAATTAAGCTTATGATCAAATGAGATTTGCTAGTTTCTTTATACTTTTTGGGGGAGACAAGAGGGGCACATGCCCCTTCAACCCCTCCCTGATTCACTACTGAATTACGGACGTGACTTAATATTTACATTTGATTATAAAAATGCTAGCTACACTTTCCAAGCTGGAATAGGAACACACACTATTTCTACCACAAGCAGTAGTGTTCAGTCTGACTCCGGAATTTCACCTGGACTAGTTGACATTGTGCACTTGAGATTTTACTAACAACAATGGAACTGAACCTCCTTCCCAATGATTTGATATTGATTTTTGTTCAAGCTTAACTCATTTTTTTGAAACTAGGATTTGTCCCCAAAGTTAGTGCGCCATAAAACCAATGTTTCCTGATGTTTTGTAGACTGCATGATGTGTTTCCAATCCCTGCCTATTTTATCTATGTTGAGTTGAGAGAGAAAGAGAGCATGTCTCTTTATGTGATACAGTTTTAAAGCAATTGTACACACCTCCTGACCACTCCCAGAACCTGAAAGCACACTGAAGCTGCTGCAGTCTGCCATTGGTATGGAGAAGATCTCGAGTGTGTTAAAGGAAGAAGGTTTAAGACAGGAACAGTTTCCATTGCAGTACAAGAACAGGCTAGAAGGTGAGGTGAGAGGAATTTGGAGGTGGGAGGAGTGTTAGTGGGAGAGATTTGTAGATGGAATGCATATGGAGGTGGGTGTTAGAGTTTCCCCCAGAGGTCTTGTCAAGATGGCCATGATATTGGGTATGGCCCTGACCATTGGTATAGATGTGGTCTGGAGAAAGCCCTGCAACATTTGACCATACCTATATTTGTATTACCTAACATTTTTTAACGATCAACTAGTTGTACTTTTTAGCATTCTTTTTGTCAACATTTAGTCAGCTATGCATGTATAGCTGGCATTTGAGCTATGATGTATTGTGGTTGGTCTACCACACTTCCACACTCTTGGGGAATCTCTGTTGCAAAATATTCGGGATGTGGTTTTGGAGGTTGAGCATTAGAAACCTTCAAAAATACAACATGTGAAACGGTACATCCTAGTTCTGCCTATCTGTCTGTGTGAGCTGAGGATAGAGAGAACCAGCAGACTGGGATGAAACTTGGAATGAGCACATGGGGAAAGTAAAAATTAATAAAGTTTGATTATTACAGTACACTCAAACTTCCCTTATCTGGGCTCCACACACCCAGGCACTCCCTTCCCTCTCCTACCCTGTTAAAATAAAGATTGAGTGTCATGGAGCCATAATACGTCTTTTGTTGTTATTTTTTAGTCAAATTTAGCTAAGGAAGATGAGAGAGAGAGACAGAGCTATAATGTCTGCTGGTTGTGTATTCTAAAAGCTAAAAGTTTTCTGTATCTAGACCAAAATTGGATAGCTATCCCTCAAAAATTCTGTGACTTCAATGGGCATGGCGAAAGGGGACAAATTTATCTATCCTTACCTGTTTCTATTTCTAAAAGTTCCTTCTGTATCCTATGGCCAGATCTAGCAAGGTTATGAACTTAAAACTTACCATATCCATCAAGGAGCTCTTCCACCCTTAACATTGGGTAGGCATCACCTGGGCACTCTGCAGATACATATGTGCATTTGTCCACAGAGTGAGATCCTTAATTAATTTTAAAGACACAAGTGGTTTGTATAGAACATGTTGTTGCAGCTGTTTGTTGTTTTTTGTTATTACTTTTTCTTGTTGTTATTTTTCTTTTTTGCTCTCTTTTATTAATTTTTTGTTGTTGTTTTTGGTTTGTTTGTTTTATTAAGAGATACCTCTCACCTAACCTCAGGCTATATTTCAAATAAGAAGCACTAGCACTGAGACTGGTGCTGGTCTAAGTCATAAAGAAGAAGTGCAGATATTGAGATAGTGCATGTGGGAAAATAAATTTAATGGAAAAAATTGCCATAAAAGTGCAAATGAACATTAAATGAACCCAAATTAATTAATTTATAAAGGAGTGTGTTTTGGATGAAGCTAAAATCACTACTTTACTTACTATTCTTTTCTTTTTTTCTTCTGGAAACTATCCTTATATGTAATTGTTTCCAATTGCTCCTGGTTTTAGTACCTTATCATAAGGGGAGGGGGGGGTTGAAAATGTTGAGTTGAGAGGCGATAGGTATGTATTTTCTTTTCTTTCCCTTTCTTCTTGTCCTCTTTTTTACCTTTGTCCTTCCACACACACACACACACACACACACACACACACACACACACACACACACACACACACACACACACACACACACACACACACACACACACACACACACACACACACACACACACACACACACACACACACACACACACACACACACACACACACACACACACACACACACACACACACACACACACACCTTCAGCTGCCCATCACATTCTTAAGAAGAGTGAGGACCGCATTTTGGTTGAGGAGAAGAAAAATGCAGATATGGACCAAATCTTGCAGGAGGCACGGGAACATTTAGAGGAATCGAGGAATGAGCTAAAGACATCACGTAAGTTATTGTGAGAGCCAGTGAAATTCTAGGAAAAGTAGTCGTCATTTACCATTCATGATAGTATTATTAACAAGCAAATGTGCACTTCGACAGCACCCTGCCTTCCCTAGCAATTGTTGTTCTATTCATGATTCCTTACCCAAATCATCTTTCATGAGTCTATCTTGGTGTAACTCTCAACTGCAAACAGTTGCATGAGCATTTTCGTTTTCGTTACAGCCTTAAATTTATCTGGAGGTGGACTTATAATCAATTAGCATAAATTTATCTGCAGGTGGAGCTATAATCAATAAGCATGGAAGTTGGCTACAGAAAGGATTCTTCCATTTTACCATTTTAAACTGATATGCCGACAGTCTTCTCCATAGGAAACAGGAATGTGTAGAGGAGTGGATCATATTAGCACTGGATGATGTTGACATTTGCATTGGATAGGATTCATTGTGAACGTGTACATTAATGTCAAGACAGTCAAGATGGCCACTGTCAGGAATAGTCGCTCTAACCTCAGTGCAGGTCGGCCATTTATAGCACCTAGCATGTTCTCTAGTGTGATGGATATCATGATAGATTCTAGTTGGTGATCAGGTCTGCCTTGTCCATACTTAATAGATGACTTGAATAATTGTATGTATGGATTCACGTGATCTAGCTCCTTATGCAACTCCAGGAGGATTGCGATGTCAACATCGGATATGTGAGTGACACTACTTTCTAGTTCATTGTTGGCGTTATAAAAATAGAGCAGGGCGAATTATGGATTGGGAATAGTTTGGAAGAGGGTTGAACAGAGCTTGGTGTGGGATCAAGAGGGTTTTAAGCCACTGTCTCTTCTGATTATGCTGCCATCGGAGATGAACATAACTGCTGGGTAGATTTTCAGATTGAATAGGTTTTAAACTATTTTCCATTTAGTGCGCATTAGAGAAATCTCGCTCTCCTACCCAGGAGCTCCTTTAAGAAGTAACTTCTGGTGGGTTGAGCCACATCAAACATTACACAAAATCATGAATAAGAACACATAACAAAATAGTAAGTAACTATACACAGTGCTAGTTTACATAAGTAATGGCATTAAATTATATGGTTGCCTAACAAGTAACTAATCTTAAGAGTTCACCCCAAAATGGAATGTTATTACAATTTATGGAGGTGTTATTAGGAAGTCATGTTTTAGTTGTCAAAGAGTGAATCTGCATACTTCTCTGTCTCCTTAGTTGAAGGCTGGTCTTTACACTAGGTAAACCTCACCTTGTATCCTTGCCGAGAATCTACAAACAGTGACTTGAGCATTGTGATTCAGTAAAGTACCACAAACTATTTAGATCTACCCATGGAGGCCACTGCCAGGCTATGGTTAGTGTGACTGAGTGAGGGAGGACAATCCTGTTTGGGTTATGTCAAAATATTTGACTAACATTGGAGTGGATTGAGCAATGGATCGAGCTTGACTTTTCCTCTTTGACAGCAAGTTGTCACTTTCTCTTTGGACCATCTTTGAATTTTATAGTGGGTGCATTGGATTTCAATGCAGCCAAAATCCATCTTTTCTAAATTATATAGACACTCTTCTTCCCTAAACGTGTCTAAATCCTGGATCAATGCCCAGAAATGTGTTGCTGGATGGTCCCCTCATTTTCATCAAAAATGTGTAGCAATCGTACATATTTTTCCTATGAACATTACTGTGAGAATATCTTTCTACTAAACTCAAATCCTTGCACCTAGACAAATGATATTTGGCATGTATACACAACCTAACTCTAGGATTAACATGAATTGGGTCCAAGGACCTGACCACACCCTATTTTGTGTGCTTGTGCATGTCCATGTGTGTTATTATTTGTTGGACAGCCAGTGGTTGGATTAGTTATGAAATAAGTCTGTAAGCGTAGCTGTAAAGTTTATTTTTTGTTAGACAGGCAGTTCCTTCATTATTGCAAGTGAAGCTGCCAAGGGTCTGTGGTTGGTAGTAGTAGTAGTAGTAGTAGTAGTGTGACTTGTAATGTGGCTACTATTTATTTAATCATTCCTTTATTCATTTTTGGTATATCATCAGGCTTATTTCCTTCCTTAGCCTTCTCTCCTGACCCTAAGTCTCAACCCTTCTCATCCTGAACCTTCTCCTAAATATAAAGGAACCGTTAAATTCTGAGGTGAGATTTTATTGTTATGTTGCTGTATTTTTTTAACTTTTTTTTTGGTTGTGTCCTTTTTTCTTTTTTTTTCGTTCAGTTTTTTTATTCAACTTTGTTGTTGTTGTTGTTTTGTTTATTTGTTTGGTGGGGTTGTTGTTCCTTCTCTTTCTATCTGACACTCTCAGGTGAGGAGTTGAAACTGAAGAAGCACAGGGATGATGCTCATGCCAGATACTGCAAGCTCAGGACAGAGCTGCACTCCTCTAAAATGGCTCTCCAGCAACTTGACAACTTCACCCATAATGGAGACAGTGGAGACTGGCAAAATGAAGAACTGTAATGGCGGCTATAGTTCTGTGTCACACTCATCTACACATGGCATGATTTGTTTTTCCATCTCACTCATAACACTACCACAACACATTATGTCCTACTTTATTTATCAACACCTTTCACTCCTTCCATAGCTAATGCATTTGTGATATTTCCAAGGGGTGGGGGGGTTGGGATATGTGTGACTGCTATTTTTTCACACATATTTTAAACTACCTCTTCAGTGAAATATTCAAGGTACTCACTCTTAACTTGTTTAGTTCTAAATGGGGATATATCTATATATAGATAAATAGATAGATAGATATTAGAAGACCTATGTAACTACCTATACAACTATGTTCGTCCATTTCACAAAATCCCTCTGTTAGATTTTGACCAAACTTTTAGGGATGGAGGAGACCCACCCTGAGATGGTTTTAGGCCAGGTGGCATGTGGGAAAATACAGAATTTATCTGTTGGTCTGTCTGTATGTTTGTACCATCATTCTGGCCAAACTGGTAGGCGGATTTCTCTGAAACTCGGCATGATGATGGGTTTTGACCCAACTTAAAATATGGGCTAACAATTTCACAAAATGGTTACCATGGTAACAAAAAAAATCTAACAAAAAAATATTTTTGTCAAAAAAAACAAAAAAAACATTGGAGCTAAAGATCTAAAAATTGGTATGAATATACAACTTCACTCCGTGAGTAACATGGGCTGTATCCCACCTGGCCATACCTCTTCCTTTTCTGTGTAAGGCTATCAATGCAAAAAATATATATTTCAGCAAAATTATTTCAACCTAGGGAGTTAAACCAATGAACCCATATATATTTAGAATCAATATAGTCTGAGGAATGTTTTAAATACATTTATATGACTACACCCACTTCTGCTTTCGTGTCAGGACCAAAAGAGGACAAAAATGGTATTTTGGCCAAATGAATCCTTGGGCAACAGATTTAATATATGGTTTGTATACTCAACTTTGACTATAATGTTTGATGCTGAAATTGGGGGGCAATGCCGGGCAATACCGGGTATATGCTGCTAGTATATATATATATGCATGCTTCTAGGTTTCTAGGTCTATAAATTTCACTATCATTAGTACCAATGCATCATTTTTGACCTGACATGGCCAGAGAAACAAATATTGTCTGGTGACCCAATTTGGGGTAGGGGAGGAGGGGGGGTTACTGAAAATCATCCTTTGCATTGGATGTGCCTACCCTAAAGAGCAGGTCATAATTTTCTGGTGGTTAGTGGCCAACTGTGACCAAGCCAATGTCCAAGAGCTGTCCAACAAGTACCACTTTTGGCACTTTTAACCTCATAAACCTACAGGAAGAGGTTTGAAGCACACTAAGTAAAGAGTATCCACTCAAATGTGATTTAAGTCTCTCATTTACAGAAGTATTATTGAAATACTCTGTGACTCAAAACTACTGTTACAAGATGAATTCAGCTCAAATTCACTACTTTTTGTCACTACTTATTTATTAGCTTTAAAAAATCCCAACGAAAACACAATACAGATTATATTTAGCATTCAAACCACACATTACAGATTCAACATTTGCCTTATGCCCTTATCTGTATTCAGAAATAGAAAGACAGAAAAAAATTCAGCACACACAGGCTGAACAGTTGGAAAAGAAATCTCTCATTGGATCCTAGTATGAATTCACATTCAACCAGAATTTTTCTGTGCTGTGTCCCAGGCCATCTTCTTTATCATGGGGCAACTGCTTTATCATGAGGCATTATACTATGGGTTCTCCCTGGGAGGAAATCTTATGGAAGTGATTGTGAGGACAGATATTCTCTCTGCAGTGTAGCTTGCATGAACAGTGGCCATTGGAATGGAGCCATCTTGGTAACCATCTTGATTCTTGATGCACCTTATGAATAATATATTCCTCAGAAAATTGAAGATTTTATTCCAGTCCCATCTTCAGCATGGGCATCCGGCTATGGTCTGCTGCTGAAAATTCAATACATTTTGAGAGTTTTGACAATTTTCCTATCAGACTTTTTTTTCCTCCCAATTTGTTTCCAAAATTTACTACTTGTGGCAACACTGCTCAAGACTACTCCACATTCTTCAGAGGTCAGCCTCCTTTTAATAGGTGCTCTTTCTCTAATGGAGGTGACAATACAACAAAATAATAATAGATTCAATAATGAATACCGTAATTACAATATATGTTTGAATGTGTGTACAAGTATGCTTCCTCCTACTCAGGCCACTAATCGACATGTAACAAATGAAGTCATTAAATAACAAATCAATTCAATGAATAACATCTGCTTCAGTCATCATCTACTAATGCAATCTTTTCAGGTGCATAATTCAATAATTAACAAAGTGTATTGTGTTTGCACTACGAATTTAAAATTATCTGTTTTAACATTTTAGCCATGTCAGAATTTTAACGGAATGGGGGGGAGGGGGGGGGGGAAATGGAAAGAAAAAAAAATCAAGTAACTCCAGGTTTGAACCACAGACTTTCAGCTTGAGAAACTTGTGCTTTAACCACTGAACCATGATATTTAAGGCCTTTTTTATTATTAGAAATTTAAATTCCTCTTCCCCTTCCAGGGGTGACTTTTTTTGGAATTTTTTCTGTGAAAAACGTTAGTATGCACTGAAACCTAATGTGTGCAAATTTTTGTCAATATTCATTCAACGTTTTGCTCTCTATTGAGCCCACACAAGCACACACATACACACATACATACTTTTTCACATTTATAAATACTAGTGTTAAACCCACCCTGTGGGTGGTTTTTTGGCCCACCTTTAGTGGACTGCTGTCATGAAAGCGTCTGCATTGAAAATATGTAGACTTTTAAAACAAAAGTGAACATATGATTAGGTCAAAGTATTATTTCGAAGCACAACTTTTGACATTTTCAGCCTTACACACAATAAAAGAAGAGGTGTGGTCAGAATGGACCCACCCCATGTGTCTTGATGTCAAACTTTTAGTCCTGTAGCTCCTTTATTTCTTTTTTTAAAAGTATCATTTTCCCTTTGATTTTTTTTTCTTTTTTTTCTTTTTTTTTTTTTTTTTTTGTTTAATAAGGAAGGGGTGTAGTAATATTGATATGCTTATGGCATTCCTCTGGTGACATTGGTTTTGAATATGTATGAGTTCGTAAGTCTATCTCAATTCTTTTTTCTGGCAAAAGTACCTTTTTGACTTTTTAAAATACAGAAAGGGGTGTGGCCATGTAGACATGCTCATGACATCCCACTGGCAATATGGATTCTAAATATATATGGGTTTGTGGGTCCAACTTCAACCTTTCAAGTGTTAAACACGGATGCACAGGCGAACAGACAGACAGATGGACTTATAGCACTGTGAGAGAAAAATGTGCCAGTTGCCCCAAAATTTGGCATGAACAATTGGGGTGGGTGTAGGATAATCTTAAATGATTGAATTTTGAATTACTGTCATCTTGGTTTATATATATCTATCTTTTTTTATTTGTGCATGGCCACTGGCATTCAGAGAACTACTGGGCCAGTTGGGAAGAAATTTGGCCTGATCCCTTGGGTTGAATGTAAGACAATTATTACATAATTAAATTTTGAATTAATGTATTTTAGTCTATCTAATGTGAAGGATTGAGGATGACCCATCTCTGATGACCTGGGCAATGCACGAGGACCAGAGACTTGATGGTGAACTGGTGAAGAAGAGGAAACATTATTAGTTATGTGTTTGTTATTATATTAGTTTTGTGTTACTTCTTAATTGGATTCTCTAACTGTAAAGGAAACATTAATAGTGTGTGGTTTTGTGGTCATTGATTTATATTAGTTTCGTGTTGCTTATTAATTGGATTCCTCTGACTGGAGAGAACATTAATGGTGTCTGATTTTGTGCTCATTGATTTTGTCTGTGATATAATAATGTGGTGTGCAGTTTTTCTGGGATTCTGAGAGCTATCATTTCACTCTAGAAGAGAGATTCTTTTTTTTTTTGCCAGTGTTGTTACTTGGGAATTACTTGGCAATATCTGTTCTGAGGAACTAGGGTGCAGACACAGCGTGCAGTCTGCTGAGGTGCAGAGTTTGTGTTGGCTGGAGAGGCTGAAGTTGTGTGGGTGCTGTGGCAGGTTCTGTCACACTAATTATCTTTTTGTATTTGTACATAACTATTGGGATTGAGAGAACCAATGGACTAATTTGGCATGAGCATTTGTGATGGATGTGGGATCAATATTACAAAATTGCATTTTGAATTCCTATATATATTTTTTTCTATTTGTGCATAACCACTAGGATTTAAAGAACATCTTTGTTGATTGGGATGAGATTGGGCATAAGCACATTGTGGGGGGGAGGGGGGTTGGTTTTTACATATTTAAAATTGGTCTATCAATCTAGCTTTTTCTATAAGTGCATAACCACAGGGATTTTGAAAACCACAGGTCCAAATGCTTGGCATAAGCTCTTAGAGTGGGTGGGTTGATTCTTACTATACTAAAATGTGACATTGCAATATTTTATTTATCTGCCTATCTTACCCTTTACGTGTAACCACTGGGAAGATTGTGATAAAATTTGGCATGCACAGTTGGGGCTGGTGGGGTATAGTTTTATAATAATAATATTTAACTGCTTGGCCCCTGGAATAAAATTTGGACAACTTGAAGGCTTCTTTCCTTTTACCTTCACTTTCCAACTGCAATGGGTGTTACCAAAGGGAGTGTAATAGGGCTGGATGCAGCATAGTTAGAAACTCAGCTTAACCTGATCTCTGGAAGTAAATGTTATGAATGCACCTCCAGTAATTAGTGTCCTTTTGAACTCACCTGTGCTACAATTCTTTGCTCTCTGTACAAAGGTGGAGGTAGTGGGGGGGGGGGGGATAGCTAGCTACGGCTAGATGTATTTTGCTGAACATTTTATTGGAAAAAATCCATAAAAATTTTTTTTTTCATTTTTCCTTTCTAGTTTATCATTGCATGCATTTCCTCTGTAACCAGCTCTTTCTCTTTCTACTCTCACTAGCATAGCACCACACTCTTTACCAAATAATACCATGGATTGAACATAATCATAGCATGTCATAAAGGGTCAGGCTATCAGAGGGTACTCTCAAATTAGGAGTGATTTCTGAGGTTTCCATTCCAGGATAATGCTGTATTTTTTCCTCATCAGTTGGTCTTGACACTGCAGCTGCTCTAGTGAAGTCAGGCTTTGTCTGGTTTGTTGTGGTGACAAAAATTCCTGCAGTATTGGTCTTCTTTTCCCTAATTTTGTGTGTTCTGACAGTTTCTTTTCATTTTCTTTTCTTTTCGGTTTTTTTTTTTTTTTTTTTTTTTTTTGGTTTTTTTTTTAATTTTCTGGGGTGGGGTAGGGGTGGGGATGGGCAGAAGGGAGGAGGGGGCTTTTATCCTTCTATCCCTCCCCCTCCCTGATTTATCACTGAACAGAAAAATTTTTTTTCCATTTTTAAAAAAATTTTACACACCACTCATCCCTCCCCCCTAATAGTAGCTTCCACCACAAGATTCATCCACCCTAGAACCCAAACTGAGTAGCACCCACTAAAACTATTTATACTGAGAGCTTCAGAGGAACTCACAGCATGTAGAAGTTATTTGCTGTTGTTGCTATTGTTGTTTGTTCTGTGACACTTCATCAGATATGAAAATATGAGAAATTCTTATGCTGGATACATTTAAAGCTTGTTTATCTGCTGCCCTATTTGCTAGCAATCTGTGTCCATCTACTCCAATCCTGGGATACAAGAAAGAAAAAGAGGTAAAATCTAGCTAGCCACACCCTTTAACTATTAAACCAGAAGTGTTTGTATATTGTTGGTTTATAAGGTTAAGTGTCTGACCAGCAGGACTAAGTAAGGTTGTCCCTAGAAGAAGTGTAGTGGACACCGACAAAATTCTATATATTTCACCTGAAAAACTAAAAAACCCAGACTTGGTTACACAGCCAAAATTCTTGACAGTGTTGAATGGGAGATCCTGCAGTTTGCTTAGTTTGACAAAAGATACTGTACTCAGGGATTGGAAGTACATTGTGCATTCTTTGTTGAAATAATACAAGTCTATAAACTTTTATGGAACATCAGCACTGCTGCACTGGAGTGGTCCCTAATGGTAGGGATCATCACTGTCAAAAATTTCGCTAGCTGCTGAACACCCATGCCCAATTATGCATACGGGCTAACATACTATTATCACATCCCTAGGGCTAGAGCCAGGGTTGGCCAAGGATATATTGCTATATATAAATTAATAGTCTCTAAATATTACTATAGCATACTCAAGGGGTCAGGACTTGAGTAGCTTAATTTGTTCACTTTTGAGTAAATTCTTTCTACATACTTCACCCGTTGAGCCTTATTTCATTAGGGATCACTCTAATACTCTTGTACCAGGATCATCCGTGTTTTGACACAAATATTATTTGATATGACACCAACTTTGAAATTTAAAGATTCAGAGAAAGGTTCTAAAGTCCAATAAATATATATATATATATATATTAAATCCTTGATGAGGTTCCTTCACTGTTAGTACTGCAAAATCTGAGTGCAGAAAGTCCCACTAGTCCTGGAGAAGTTCTATATGTCTTTGAGAGAACTGAACATCACTATTTGTGATAGAAATAGCTTGTGTTCCTGTTTCTTCTAAGAAATCATAGCTAGCATTCTTATATGAATTAAAATTATTTTTTTTTTTTATTATGTTACTGAATGGAACTAAGGCAGAGAAAGTACATAACAAAACTATACCACTGAAACAATTAAGAAAAACATTGATACAATAGTCATAGTTTTGTGTTCCTCTCCAGCATTTCTTTTGATTTTTGAGCTAAAGGCGAGTTGGGAGTACACAAAATGTTAACTGTTTATGTCCCCACCTGAGTCCTCTCTAGTTAAAACTTTAAACATAATTTTTTTAAATTTGTCCACACTGCACCAGTTATGCCTGACCCTGCAGTTGCTGTAGTGAAGGGCTTAGTTTGGTTTGTAGTGGTGACAACATTTTTTGCAGTTGGGAAATTTTGCCTAGCTTTGAGCTTTCTGAGATTAGCTAGTTTGTTTATAATGGAGGAGAAAGAGAGGGGCACTTTCAGAGATGGAATAAAAACACAAACAATTCCTATCAGAACTGGTAGTATTCAGTCTAATTCAAGAACACTCGAGATTTTTTTGCTAACAAGAATGGTATCTCTTTCCTAACAATTTGATATTAATTTTTGTTCCAGCTCATATCATTTCTCTAAAACAAGAGTTGGCCTCCAAAGTTAGTGGGCCTCCAAAGTTAGTGGGCCTCCAAAGTTAGTGGGCCTCCAAAGTTAGTGGGCCTCCAAAGTTAGTGGGCCTCCAAAGTTAGTGGGCCTCCAAAGTTAGTGGGCCTCCAAAGTTAGTGGGCCTCCAAAGTTAGTGGGCCTCCAAAGTTAGTGGGCCTCCAAAGTTAGTGGGCCTCCAAAGTTAGTGGGCCTCCAAAGTTAGTGGGCCTCCAAAGTTAGTGGGCCTCCAAAGTTAGTGGGCCTCCAAAGTTAGTGGGCCTCCAAAGTTAGTGGGCCTCCAAAGTTAGTGGGCCTCCAAAGTTAGTGGGCCTCCAAAGTTAGTGGGCCTCCAAAGTTAGTGGGCCTCCAAAGTTAGTGGGCCTCCAAAGTTAGTGGGCCATATCACGGATGTTCCCTGATGTTTTGTAGACTCTGTGATGTGCTTCCACTCCCTGACACTATATTGAGTGAGAGAAAAAGCGAGCATGTCTCTCTATCTGATACACTTTTAAAGCAATTGTACACACCTCCTGACCACTCCCAGACCCTGAAGGCACACTGAAGCTGCTGCAATGTGCCATTGGTGTGGAGAAGATCTGAGTGTGTTAAAGGAAGAAGGTTTAAGAGGGGAAAAGTTGCTATTGCAATACAAGAACAGGCTAGAAGGTGAGGTGAGAGGAATTTGGAGGTGGGAATGGGTTTGAACATCCTTGCAAAGCAAAATATGAGAGTACAGCAGAGTTTCCACCAGGAATTTTGTCAAGTGTGGTGATTGGCATGACATTGAGTATGGCCTAATCTTTAGTATGAGTGTTGTCTGAAAAAACCCTGCAATATTTAACCATATATATTTGCATTACTAGCTTTTTTTATACGTTCACCTAATCATAAACTTAGCAGTCTTTTTGTAAACATATAGTCAGCTGTACATCTATAGTGGCTGGTATATAGGTAACTTTTGGGCCTGCAATGACATTTAATAAAAATATTTATTCATTTTCTTTTCCACCTCTGGTTTAGCTGTCATGTGTTTTGGTTGGTCTACTACACTTCCATGTTCTAGGGGAATCTCGGATACAAAATATTGGGGGTGTGGTTTTGTAGGTGGGGCATTAGAAATTTTCAATAACAGAAGTTCCATAACTGCGTAGGTGTAGTTCGAAAACTTGGCCAGTCCAGTTCAGACTATGGGTTGGTCCACTTTAGAAACTAAGTTAGAACAGTTGAGACATGAGGTCGGTAAAGTTCAGACACCCGGTTGGTACAGTTCAGACACTGTGTTGGTCCATCTAATTTATGGGTCATTCCATTTTAGACACTTGGTTGGTCCAGTTCAGATACTGGGTTAGTCAAGTTTAGGCACACTGTCTGTCTAGTTCAAAGACTGGACCAGTCCAGTTCAGACACTGGGTGTGTCAGGTTCCAACACTGGGTTGGTGCTGTTCAGACACTGGGTTGATTCAGTTTAAAGACTGGGCTGGTCCATTTCCAATACTGGATTGATCAAGCAAAGACACTGTGTCAATCCAGTTCAGATTCCAGTTCTGTCTTGTTCAGACATCAGGTTGGTGTAGGTCAGAATTTCATGTTGATATAGTTCAGACACTAAGTTTCTCTATTTTTTCTTGCCTCCTTTCCCACTGCCAACACCTGATGCTACCCTTATCAGCTGCACCCTGTTTCCTGCAACAGGCAGAGGAGGAGTAGTTACCAGTGTCATGTCCCTACTACATCATTAAGGACATCCATAAAATATACCCATCAGTGAGAACATGCACACAACCATGCCTCAGTGGGGATATTCATACAATATATTCCCCACTCTTGGCATCCATAACTAGTTAGTTATGTAACATTTATTACCTATGACATACAGGTCCAGGAACACTTTTTGGCAGTTATAGCCTTACACAGGGGAAGGAAGAAGTGTGACCCAGCCCATGTTGCTCCCAGAGTGAAGTTGTACATGCCTACTAAATTTTATATCTTTAGGTCCGATGGTTTTTTCTGGCAAAAATACCATAGTTGGCTTTTTTCATTACTGTGCTAGTCATGTTCTGGATATTTTTACTCCATGTCTTAAGTTAAGTCAAAACCTATATCATGCCATTTTTGAAGAAATCTAAAAACAAGTTTAGCCAAAGTGAGAGTATAAACATACTGACAGGCAGACAGACAGGCAGACACACAGGCAGAGAGACAGGCATAAAAACACACAGATACACACACAGACAAGACACACAGGCAGAGAGACAGGCATAAAAAC